>OX460358.1:1200000-1525000 GCA_949786405.1 Onychomys arenicola
GACCATGGCACCCAGGAATATACTCTGTTGAATCTTAGTTATGCTTAGGTTCAGTCCCCTACCTCTGGGCTCAGAAATTAAGGCCTTCTGGCAACCAGCTGAAGGAAGCATGGGTGTCTACACAGAGAAGTAAGAGTTCAGTGCTCAAGGATCAAGAGCTACAAGAAGCAAGACCATAAACAGAGACGCAGAGTACAGATAAAAACAAAACCTGGAAAGTTACTCCAAAGTTTGTGATGAGCATCGAAGAAGAGAAAACAAAAATCACTCACACCTGGGAGTCACCTTGGATTGCTGCTATGCACCTAATACTGTAGTGGTACATGCGTGTGCAAAATATCCTGAAGAATTTGGAAGGATGTTGATTTCTTTGTGGAAAAAAGACTTTTTTTTAACAGTTTACTATTCTGGGATGTGGTCTCATGAAAGAAAAAGGAAATAAGACCACCTTTAGGATTCAGGGAAGATGGCTCAAGGGTTAGAACACCTTGCTGCTCTTTGCAGAGGATCCTGATTCTGTTCCTAGCACCCACATGGTGGCTCATAACCATCTGTAACTCTAGTTTCAAGAGATCCATGCAACTCTTCTGATCTCCTTGGGTACCAGGTACATGTGCAGGCAAAACACTCAAACACATAAAAAATTTTATAAAAATCACCTTTAAGATATTTCATACTTTTTGTGGAATAAGAAATTGACTGGAAAAGAAGGAGCCAAGTAAAGTCCTTAGAAGCAACTCATGGAAGTTATGAAGAAGGACTTTGGAATATCTCAGAAAGAGGCATTCTGCTCCTGTATCTCCTGCCTGGCAAGAAACATGTAAAGTGATCAGGGAACCCTATCTGGTGATAGGGTGCTAAGAACACAGACAATGTTAACCATTTCACATTGTGTTAGTTTGCTTCTGTTGCACTATGGTAAAATACCATAATCAAAACTAACTTAAGGCAGAAAGTGTTTATTCCAACATAGAACCCCCAGACAAAAGTTCATTACCTTGTGAAGGATGTGGGTTCCAGAATACTTTAAATGGTATTATCCCTTCTATGGTGCTCTGTTTGCATATGATCTGGCAGCTGCATGTCCTATGAGATGTATAATATTGGAGCATCGGGGTCATATAGCTGGTGATCTTGTACTTGTTGTTGCTTTGGTTGGCAGAGGTGCCACCTGCTTTCCAGACCATTGTAGCAGTACCTGTGTAGAAAGCATTGACCAAATACCCAATGTAACATTAGCCTGAACTCCTCAGGGGAGGGTGAAAGTTCAGGCAGGGGCTATGGGCTAACATGTAGAGCAATGGAAGAAGGATTGAGAGGACCAATGTGTGTTGGTTCCAATCTTACAGCAGGGTACTGGCCCCATTGATGAAGATGGGCTCTTAGTGAAATATAGTCAGTGAATAAGAGATTTAATGTACTGGTGTGAAGTTATTATCCTCTATCTCCAATCTTGGCTTTAACATCCAGCACAAGTGTCATCTCCTCTGTTTCTTTTCTGTGTTGCCTGGAGAATCCATGGAAACTCATATGTCCTCTGGGCATCCATGGTTCAGGATATTCTCTGCTAGATCCTGTGTTCTTGATTACCATGCAGTGCCTCTGTTTGACTTCTACTTTCTCCTCCATTTTGGTGACTGGTTCCTTACCAGTATATTTCTCTGGGTCCCTAATTTCAGTCTCTGCCAACAGTGCCACAGCTGTGCTACATTACAGCATTAGATTGACTCTGGCTGGATATTAGGAGTACTATAGATCAAAAGTTCACATGGCGCTTGGAATGATCCTAAGCTGAATGAAACTCTACTAAGGGTTTGTTGAAATCCAAAGGTCTTAGAGCACTCGGTACTAGAGACACAGGATTGCCTCAGGAGGGCCTGGATCATTATCCACTGTCCCCTTATGTCTCTTTTATAGGAATGCCAAGGGGTGGAGCAAAACACCTCCCCCAGAACAGCCAAGTGTTGACCATTTCCAATCACCTGGTAACCATACATGTGGTCAAGCAATCCTCTAATGCAGTCCTGATGGATAAAGCAAACTCAGGTCTCACTAGAAAACCTTTGTGGGCTTCCACAAATTTCAAAGTTCCTTTTGTTTTTCTACACTCAAGGACAAATGTAACAACAGCATCATAAATAACCCAAGAAATTCATTCATGTCATTTGGGAGTGGCTTATTACTTTTACACTGAAGTGTTGGTATTTCCTGTTTAGGAATAGTAATCACATTTCTTTATGTCTTCTTTTCAGAATATAACCAAAAGATGAAATACATGAACTAACTTCAAAGTATCTTCTGTGTTAGGTAGACCAAAGTCATTTGAAAGTGAATTATTATTTTGCAAAAATATGAGACATGCAGTTCACAAAGTTTTCCACGGTTCCTTAGTGACGGCGACTTATTTAACTCCCACTTGCTAAATGTTCTTCTGGCTGTGTGCCTCAGTTGTAAGTGAACATTTCAATTTGTGCCCACGTGAAAAGTGTAGCTTTTGCTCCAGTGTTAACTTATTTGTAACCATCTACCTTCATCATAAAGCTGTGCTCCAAATTCTCCAAATTTTCTACTCCCCACTATAAAGGGAACTTTTTGCTTCCCAGATTAAAAAGGACTTCATCTCATGGCTGATCTTCAGAGACAATGAGCTCCTCTGGATCATAATCTCCATCAGAAGAAAGAAATGATCTGTGTCCTTAATGGGTTGAACAAATGGGATGATGGAGAGGTGACATCTCACAGTGAAAGTTCCTTTGACACTTGATGTGAGCCTTTAGAGGTATGACTGGGTGTCGTGTTATGCTAGAAATATGGGCTGATACAGGATTAATATGAATATGAATAGCAAAGTGTGAGAGAGTTGCCTGGAATGAGCTTGTATGGCAGAGACTTGGGTATAGTAAAGAGCTAAGAGAAGGGATAGTTGATTGAGGAAGGCCCCATTCATGATGATGCCTTGAGGGATTCCTGAGAGTGAAGCCACTTCTTTACTGGATACCAAAACTCCCTGATTTCTGCACTGGGAACATTAAAGGCCATTTAAAATTAAACATTAAATAAGAAAAAAAATGAGTAAGAGAAGGGTTTCTGGGTCATAATGAGTATATTTTTTTTATCACTCATTGGGTTCAGAGTGAAGGACTAGAATAGTGAGTGATTCTCAACTTTCCTAATGCTGAGATCCTTTAACACAGTTCCTCATGTGCTGGTGACCCCCCCATAATAAAATTATTTTCATTGCTACTTCATAACTGGAATTTTGCTACTGGTATGAGTTATAACATAAATATCTGTCTTTTCCGATGGACTTAGGCAACCCCTGAAAAAGAGTTGTTTGACCCTTGAAAGGGGGTGAGACCCATAGATTGGGAGATCATGAACTAGAATAAGTAAGTATAGGAGAGAAAATTCCTTCTTAGGACCCATAACAGCAGCCCACACTGTAATGTAAATATTAGAGAAGTAGGAAGACTCTACAGGGGAAACTATTGTTTCTACTATAATCCCTTAATGGGTGATCTAGAAACTATTGGCCCTATAAGATCTCCACTGGTCACATGGTCAGGTACCAGAGTCTTGTCTCTGGGTAGCAGATGGCACTCAGCAGGTTCTGGCTTTGCCTTCAGCAGAGTTACTACTATGGTGGCAGTGTTCTGATAACCTAGAACACACTGAGATACAATGATACCCAAATTCATTTCAACGTCTTTCCTCTACAAAGTATTCCCCTCCATCTTTGGGTCACAGAAAGTACTTCTGTGAACTAGAATCAGACAAATATTGTGAGACACAAGTTTCCAAAATTTCTTCTATATCAGAGGTTGAAGTTTGAATTGTTGTGGCCAGAATCAAACATTACTTTTATCTTCCTAATCACTGTCCCATCATTGAGGGTGTCTCCTGATTTTCAGAGTGTGTCACTGAGCTGACAGGTTGACCAGAAGCTCTGATGCAGCCAACTGCCATGTCCCTTGTTAACAATAGACAATGCTGAACACAGGACCTGTACATGATGGACCAACCAAGCTGGATAAGCACTATTCCAAGGAAGGCAGATCTGTGTTAAGGAGTATTCCTGACATCAGTCTGATGGCCACACCAGATGAAGGGACATGAGCTAGTGAAGAAGCATTGGCCCAGCTGAGACTTCCTGAACACCTGGCCTTGCTGACAGTTCTCAGGTCACATTCACTCTTCTTTGTCCTTGCATCACTTGAGTCTAGTCCTGAATTCAATTTTGAATCAACTTCTATTAATCAAAGTTCCTGACTGTTAATCTTCAGGTCATTTCTAAATTGACTTGAATCTTATACTCACATAGACTGACCATGTCCAGGCTCAAATCTTTAACAACTTTACTCATACTCTATTCCTAGCATGATTTAATTTTTCTGTTCTTTTTTTAAATACATATAACACATTCTGATCACAGTTTCCCCTCTCCCACCTCCTCTCCTCATCTCCACACCCATTCATCTCTAAACTCTCTCTCTCTCTCTCTCTCTCTCTCTCTCTCTCTCTCTCTCTCTCTGTCTCTCTGCCTCTTTGTCTCTGTCTCTCTGTCTCTGTCTCTGTCTCTCTCTCTCTCTTCCCTCACTTTAGCAAACAAACAGGCATATAAAAATGAATTTTTTAAAGAAATCAATTAAAAAACACAACACACACAAAATCATAAAAACACATAATCAGAAACCATAAAACACAAGCAAAGCAAAGGACCTGTGAGATAAGGAATAGCCAAAACAATATGAAAAAATATATCCTCAAAATCACCAGTGAGTTTGTTTTGTGTTGGCCATCTACTGCTGGACACAAGGCCAAGCCTTGTGTGTGGTTTATATAACCCCCAGAGAGACTCCTTTGGTGAAACTTACTTTCTTCTTTGTAAGCAGTTGTCAACTGTAGATAGATTTTTCATTAGTTGTGGTAGATTAGGTTTGTTTTCTCCTATCAGTGCTGGGACCCTTTCTGCATTTAACCTCTACAGTTGCTGTGCTGAATTATTACAAGACATGACAGGACCTGGAATTTGGTTCCAGAAGTTTCAGATATCAAAGTTTATATTTGTCTGGGACTGATCCTTTTTAAATGGCATCCTGAAGGTTCTGGGGAGATCTGTCATATCAGGACAGTTTCTCCTTGCAACACTTCTCTGTCACTAGTTCCTATCAGGACATCCCCCATCCCCAGAATTCCAGTTGTAGGATATAGATATGCCCACTTTCTGACTTAGAAATTGCAAGCTGCATGGTAGTCAAGGTGTCAAGCTTGTCCTGGGAAAGGTAAAATGACCTGTTTTCTCATTAGAAAAACTTCTTTGTCCCTTTCCCATTTTCTTTTCAATATATTGATATCCTCAGTCCAATCACTTCCCTCACTCTGTTGGAATGTTTCTGCAAAGACTAGGGAAAAACTGAACCCAGGTGACTCACCAGTATACAGCCTCCTTCCCTCTGACATCCCACAGTGAGTCTGGGCATAAGCCAATGTTGAATTCAATAATCATGCTCTGCCACATTTACAACCAAAAGATGTCTGACCATTGGCCACTTAGGACTAGGCTACTGAGATCACAGCTGCTTTGTGTCTCTATTAAGCCTTTAGCACATCATAAAGAAGAGAAAATTCATATATCAGGAGCACCAAAAGGGGAGATGTTGTTAGGGGTCATATTCAAATAAAATAATAGGAATCCTGTGATAAGTGATGTGAGGCATGCCTATGTAACAATGAATGTGTCCACAAGGAATGAGTTAAACTCATTGCCAACAATGTTACAACAAAGTGATGAAAATGTGTTCCCCAAGGAAGTAGCTGGTAGATGAGGATAGAGCTGACATTGAATCCAATATGGCCAAGGACACAACTTCAACTTTGAAACACCACTGTGAACTAAAGTCAGTTGCTGAACAACATAATCCCCTGAACGGCAGAAACTAAAGTAAGAATTAGTGTGGCTAGGATCTAGTAGCTTTGCCTTGTTTCTGCTCAAACCAGTGTTTTGAATACTCCCCAATCCTTTAGGTCATGTCACCAGGCTGATTCCTCAACAATAAATATAGTATGGACCCTTGTCATGTGTCCTTAAGTCCTAAGAACTGAAGAACAATGGTGTTAAACAAGTTCTGCATTGATAGAGGTTGACCTAGTCCCTAGTAGGTGCCTGTGATAACTTCAAGATACAGGTGCACCCTGAACTATTATGCCTTGAGCTAGGGAAAAAAAAGAGATCTGGTGGGATGGCGATTCTAGGGACAGTCTTGTTTTCTATAGGGTACCTAGATACTTATTCATGCCTGGAACCTTCAGCTCTGATGTTGTATGACAAATTCCAGAATCAAGTTCTGAAGTTGAAACTTGTCATAGTCTCTCACATCCAGCACTGAATATGTTTGTTAACATTTGGGCTGGAAATTATGTATTGTTTGCCTTAGTTCATATTCACATTAAGGCTGACTGCAACCATACCTTCATGAACTCCACATACATGCTATTTCAGCATTATTTTACTTGTTTGTATTGATTGTCTGAGGACCTGCAGAAGACAGCAGGTGGAGAACACAAACACAACCATCAGTTTCAATCCATATCTCATCTTCCTACACATGGTAGAATCATTACCAATAATACATCACTAAACAATATATGGTCATGTCATACAGTCTTTTAATGACAACTTGACTATTATCTGATATCAAGAAATAATCAATAAATTCTATTGGAGTTTGATATGCTATCTACTCATTCTTTTTGTAAACCCAGAAATATATATAATCATAGCAGACAAGACACAAGTTCTGGAATGTGCTTTTGTAACACAATATAAGGGCAGAGTTTAATGTTATAGTTAAATCAAAATCCAGTTGAAATGAGTGGTAGAGGTTGCTTGGTAGGAAGATGAGAACATCACTACTTCTGTGTTTCCTAATTTTTGTGTTCAAATTTGTGAGTGAAAACTTGAAGCAAAAGGATGAGGAAGTGAGTCTCTGAGCAATATCTCATTATGGATGAGTGTTGGCACTATCCCCAGCAAAGAACATTGCTGTGAGGATACCCAGGATGGTCACTTTAATTATTGGGCACGGACTTTATCATGCCCTACCATCAGAGAGCTGCCATGAAGCACAAATCCCAAAGGTTCTTCCTAGCTCAGAAACCGAGGTCTTGGGGCCTGAGATCAAGCTCAGTGTTGTCAACTGTCACTCTGCCTCATTGTTGAAGAATATTTCTGGCTTTGCAGACTGTGATACTGCACTGTCCCTTTCAACAGAGTTCTGGGTGTAGGTCAGTGTCCATACTGCTTATGCACTGTGGAGGATAATGTCTCCAAGCACTGAACACTAAGTCCTTGCTGACTTGGACAGAGACTGGGCCACTAAGGCTGAGTGTGAATTTAAAAGACCTTGATTGATACCAATCTGAAGTGTACACTGGTGTGCTGATGCACATGAAAGGACTTGGGACAGAGAAATGGGTGCCTCCTACACCTAAGTCTACCCAAGCAACTGGCTTGAGTTTAGCTTTCAGATTACTCTCAGTCTTCCATTAAGTCTCACCCCACATGACCTTGAGTAGTTTGGAAATTGACTCTGAGACCACTTCTTTTGAACAATTATTTTGAACCCCTTCAGGGATCGAATCAATTCATTTCTCATGGATCTAGTTATTATGCTTGAGTGGTTCCACCTCATGCCCCAGTATAGAGGACCATGAGCACCAATGTTTTGAATTATATGATAAAATTGTCTAAGTTCATTGCAAGAATCCACACATTGTGGGACTTGCTATGTAATATTAAGTTAGTTGTTTAGCCTCAAACATGTTATCTTAATTCACCTGCATTCTAAATGAGTGCCCTGCATCACAGGGCTCAGAGAACAGTGTAGAGGTAAGGAAAGGTCACTCTCGGGGTGATACCCTCTGCATGTTTCAAAGGAGAACTAATTCTCACTGGGAACCTGAATCCAACCTCCCCACATTGTAGATTCAAATGATTCAAAATTAAACATAAAATGAGAACAAAAGGGACAAGGTAGTAGTTCTGATCAATGATATTTTATTGAATATTCAGTGGGTAAAAGAGAAAGGTTGAGATTGCTAGCATAGAAGAGACCTTTTCTGCATCCCTATGAAAAGGAAAGGCTGGGCTCCTAGAGACAGTCTGCAGGGGACACACTCTTTTCTACAATGTTCCCTTCATGTGTAACTTGGCAGGAGTAGCGGTCATGATATCTCCACTTGTCCACTGTAAAAGTGAGGAAGCTGTTGGTCATGTACTTCTTGTTATGTTTGGAGGGATTTGTAATGTCCACACCCTGGGTAATAGATACACCATTTGCCAACCAGGGCACTGTCACCCTACCTGGGTAGAAGTCGTTAATCATACACACCACTGTGGCTTTCTTTGTCTTGAGTTCCTCAGAAGAAGGTGGTGTGACTGTGGGAGTGGACCTTGGCTGATCTGTGTGAATAAAAGAAGGGGACTGATTGAGGAGACAAAATACAAAATATCAAAATCTCAGTGACTCTTCACTTTGGTCATCTTATTCACCTGGAACTTTCTCTTCTTTCTCATCTGCCCCCTTGAGCCACCATGAGTACAGCCTTCTTAGTAGCCTTTTCCTGGACACTCTCCCAAGTTACATGACCTGGACACTATCAGCAGGTATGACTGTGCTCTCTCCACCTTATTGTCTATCATCTAACTTGGAATTTGCCCCATATCAGATTACCTTCCCTAGCCCATCTCCTCTTTATTCCTGAGGTTGTCAGAGCTCTCTGATGAACAGGTTATATTCCACCTGCTTTGAAGATCGCATTTTCATTTATCGAGGAGGCCCCTTCTTTGTCCCCAGCACCCGGGGACACTGAACCTCCTGTTACCTTGGTCTACAGAGTCTCTACATCAATCCACACAGCTTTTTCACTGGGTAGTGTGTTCCATTCAGAGATCTAAGGCTACTCTAGGGATCTGATGCCTCCTGCACATTTTGACCTGACAACTATACCTTTTACCCTGGCCATGTTCTAGAGGTTTCTTCACTCAGATGAAAGAGGATAGGATTGCATTCACTTGCTCACAGCAGCAGCCTGACAGTCAGGGCATGTTCTGACACCCCAAATTTGTCCCTCATTCCTGACATTCTATTTTTAACATCCCATTTGAACAAGATAGAAAGCAGACAATGGAAACATGAGACACCCTAACCCAGGGATACTGGGCTTTGTAGACAGAATCCTCCATATCCTTATATGAGTGCTGTCTCTGTGTCTAGAGGACCTCATCAGCTCAGTAGAAGATCAAAGAACTGAAGAATATGACAAGCCTACTCTCACTATTATAGTGATATTTTATTTGTATTGAAATGTGATTTTATTATGTTTATTATGTTAATAAAGTTGCCTTGAGGTCAGAGCAAGCCAGAGCAGAAGCTGGGCTATAGTGCTGCATGCTTTTAATCCCAGCACTTGGGAGGCAAAGCTAGGTAGATCTGGACACAACCAACATGGCAGACACACACCTTTAATCTCAATACAAACCATAGAAGACCTGGAGGTCTGTACAAACAGGCAGTGATGAGGAGGTCATGTGGATGGGTTTACAACCAATGAGAAAACAGAACAGAAAGTCTATAAATAGACAGGACACACAGAAGTAGGTCTCTTGCGGAGAGGAAGAACAGCAGAAGCAGTGAAGGGTAAGGTTTTCCGCTCTTGGTCTGACCTTGTGGTTTTTAACTGTGCAATTGGTTCTGTGTTTCTTATTTAACAAGCCAGTTACATCTACACACTATGCCTCTTTGGTCCCCACTTAGGTAATCTAAGTCCCTGGAAGCTGGACCTACATGTCTACATCCAAGCCTTGACACCCTATAAAGATACTGTAGGCTCTGAAAAAGTCCTAGTAGCCCTTCTTTGACTCAGTCAATGGTTCCCAGTGATTAACCTATCTGAGAACAAAGATGGAGTACTTGACTCCAGACTGACCCTAACTAAAGCCAGTGAGATTGCAGCATATTTATTAGAATCTGAGGCCAGATGCTTCTGATCTTCTGGCCCTTTCTGCAGATTACTCTAAAATACCTATCTCCCCTAGCTACAATGGAGAAGACTAAGAATGCAGTCCTTAAGTCTGGGGCACTAATCTTTAGCAACTTTACTCATACTCTATCCCTAGTGTGATTAATTTCTTTTTCCTCTTTTGAAAATACATATAACAAGTTCTGATCACAGTTTTCCCTCCCCCACTTCCTCTTTGATCCTCATCTCCACACCCATCCATCTTTAAACTCTAATTCTCTCTCTCTCTCTCTCTCTCTCTCTCTCTCTCTCTCTCTCTCTCTCTCCTTTTTTAGAAATCAACCAGGAAAATAAAAACTGAATTTTTTAAAGAAATCAATTGAAAAACACAACACACACACACACACACACACACACACACACACACAAAATCATAAAAACACATAACCAGAAACCATAAAACACAAGCAAAGCAAAGGACCTGTGAGATAAGGAACAGCCAAATCAATACAACACAAAATATCCTCAAAATCACCACTGAGTTTGTTTTGTATTGGCCATCTACTGTGGAACACAAGGCCAAGCCTTGCCTGTGGTTTATATGTACCCCAGAGAGACTCCACTGGTGAAAATTACTTCCTTCTTTGCAAGCAGTTGTCAACTGGAGACAGCTTTTTTTTTTTTTTTTTTTTTTTGGTTAGGTATGATAGATCATGTTTGTTTTCGCCAATCAGTACTGGGACCCTTTCTGAATTGAACCTGTGTAGTTGCTGTGCTACATTATTACAAGACTTGACAGGAACTGGAATTTGATCCCTGAAATTTCAGACGTCAAGGTTTATAGTCTTCTGGAACGAATCTTTCTCAAATGTCATCCTGAAGACTCTGTCGTATCAGGAGAGTTTCTTCTCTCAACACTTCCCTGTCACTAGTTCCTATCAGGACTTCCCCCGCCCCGAAAATTCCAGTTGAAGGATATAGATGTGCCCACTTTCTGACTTAGGAATCACAAGCTACATGGCAGTCAATGTGTCAATCTTCTCCTGGGAAAGGTATAATGACCTGTGTTCTCATAGGAAGCACTTCTTTGTCCCTTTCCCATTTTCTCTTCAAAATATTGATATCCTCGTCCAATTACTTCCCTCACTCTGTTGGAGTGTTTCTGCCAAGACTGGGGAAAAACTGAACCCAGGTGACTCACCAATATACAGCCTTCTACCCTCTAACAACCCACCATGAGTTTGGGCACAAGCCAATGATGAATTCAAGAATCATGCTCTGTCACATTGACAACCAAAAGACATTTTATCACTGGGCACTTAAGACTAGTCAGCTGAGATCAGAGCTACTTTGTGTCTCTATTAAGCTTTTAACACATCATAAAGAAGAGAAAATTCATATATCAGGGGCACCAAGAGGGGAGATGTTGTTAGGCGTCATATTCAGATAAAATAATAGGAATCCTATGTTAAGCGATGTGAGGCATGCCTATGTGATGATGGGTGTGTCCTCAAGGAATGAGATAAACTCTGTGCTGTGATTAAGAGGTGTGGTAGTAAGATCTATAGGTGGGACAGAGGGCAAAGAAAGAATACTGGTGTGACCTAATGCAGGAATGCTTTGTAGAACATTAATTATTTTAATCAAAATTTTACAGAATTAATTATTTTTCTCTTTAATTCTGTAGCAATAAAAAAAAAAGGTGAGCATCATCACATAGTATTATAAAGCCAGGACTTAGAAGCAGAACATGGCAGGATTTTTAGTCAGTTTATTTTTAAGCTATGGCAAATTAAAGAGATCTTGTCCAAAGAAAGGGAGGAAGGAAGGAAGGAAGGGAGGAAAGGAGGAAAGAAGGAGTGAGGAGAGGAGAGGAAGTAAAATGAAGAGACTTGACCTAGAAAGGAGGAGTATCAGGAGCATTATCATCTGTCCATCTGTAGAATGAGAATCTCTTCCTGTTTGCAGAGAACTAAGAGACTCAGAAGCCCACATCTCCACACCATGTTCTCCAATCGCCCTTCCCCTACCTACTGTGGATGTTTTCCCAAGCAGAATGTTAAGCTTTCACTATAGACCAGTGCAACTCTCAGTCTTGGTCAGAATAGCCTTATTTGCCCCAGTGGGTGATGGTCAATGCCAGGACTTATAACTGGATGAACTATTAAGAATACGTGACTTCTGCCTGCTTGGCACTCAAACAATGCATCATTATCCCCTGCTCTGAAGTTCAAGGAGCACTGTTGGAAAGAGGTAGAAGAACTGTGGGAGTTTAATAATAGGGAGGATGTGATGGAGCCCTGTTTTATGAATATCACATGGCCATTGAAATCATGAAATCACAGCAGTTGGAACTCCCAGGAGGAGACTTGAAAAAAACTGAAAAGGCTGTGCAAGGTGTCCCACCATAGGTAATAGGTCCCACAAAGCCAGCTTATTCAACAGGCATAGACAGCCTTGATCAAGCGGGGAGGGTCTTGTACCTGACTCAAATAAATTGACAAGGCTTTGCTGACTCCCCATGGGATACCTCACCCTTTTGGAGGAGGGGATGGGGAGTGGGATGGGGGAGAGATCACGAAGGGGAGCAGGAGGAGAGATGAGAGGGGGACCTGTCGTTGGTATGTAAAATGAATAAAAATGTCCCTATAAAAATAAAGAAATAGCCAGTTGGTGGTGGCGCACGCCTTTAATCCCAGCACTAGGAGGCAGGGCCAGGCAGATCTCTGTGAGTTCGAGGCCAGCCTGGGCTACCAAGTGAGTTCCAGGAAAGGCTCAAAGCTACACAGAGAAACCCTGTCTCAAAAAAATAAAGAAATAAAAATAATAAAAAATATAAAAAAAATTTTAAAAACAAAAAAAAATGAAATGAAAAAAAGTGAAAAAAATATATACATACATATATAGGAAAAGAACTGGCATGCAGTCAGGAAGGGGCTTATTTGAAAAGAATGAGGTCATTTGGAGTAGTTTGGAAAGCAGACAGAGGGAAAATTAGTAAGATGACAGTACATACAAACTGTCAAATAAAAAATAGATTAGAAGTAAATATCAATATCCTTAAGCAGGGAGTTACTCTGTGATAGTTTTATTTAGAAAAGAGTTGAAAATACGGTAGTACGGGCTGTTGTTCTTGCACCAAGGAGGTTGAATGAAGAAGTTCAAGGTCAGGCTAGACTACAAAGCAAAAATCTATCTCAAAAAGAAACAAAAGTTTCTGTTTTTCAGTGTTTTAATTTTTCTTGTTGCACTTACTTACTTAAGTTTACTTCCAGGAATTATTTTACTACATGGAAGCTATTAGGAACAGAATTGTTTTCCTGATTCCTTGCTAAGCCTGTGAACTATTGATGAACAGGAAAGCTAGTGATTTTGTATGTTTTTGTGCCTAGTACATGGTGCTTATAGTTGCAATACTTTTCATGTGGGGTCTTCAGGGTCTCTTATGTACACAGACAGAGGACTACTGAGATGCTGCACATCCTTGTTTATGCAAGAATAATCCCAATGGCCAGACTGTAAGATTAGCCAAGGCATAGATGAGAGGGGAAAGTAAAAGTGTTTTGTGTACAAAATGAAGCCTTATTTAGCCATGGAGAAGAACAAAAGTATGTTGTATTTAGGAATTAGGAACAGATGAAGCATGGGGTGGTATATATGGTGAAAGCAAATGGTGAACTTGAATGAAAATATTTTTGTGAAACTTGTCACTGTGAACAATGTCTATGCAGCAGTGAAAAATGAAAAAGTAGCCATCATTAGAGAAAAGGATTTGGGAGGTAGTTCAGCAATAGAATGTTTGCCTAGCTTCAGCCTGAGTTCATTAACCAACACTGCAAAAATTATGTAACCACTAGTTGATGGGAACAGAACTTAAGTATGTATACCTTTGCTCCTGAGTTTTTAGCTCAGTGTTCTCAGGAATTAAACTACAACAAGCAGAGCATGGTAGTGCTCACCAGTGATCCAGTACTTTGGTGGCAGAAGTCAGCAGAACTCTGTGAGCTTGAGTCAGTCCTGGTGTGTGTACTGAGTTCCAGGGAAACCAAGGCTGTGTAGAGAGACCCTATATCAAAAAAATAATAACAGCAATAACAACAAAAATGTTACAACAAAGTGATGAAAATGTGTTCCTCTAGGCAGTAGCTGGTGGGTGAGGATGGAGCTGGCACTGAATCCAATATGGCCAAGGACATATTCAACTTTGAATCACCAATGTGAACTGAAGTCAGTTGATGTACAACATAATCCCCTGATTGCCTTTTTAACACAGAAGCTGAGGTTTGAATTGGTGTGGCTAGGATGTAGTAGCATTGCCTTATTTCTGCTCACACCACTGTTTCGAATACTCCCTAATCCTGTAGTCCATATCAACAGGCTGATTCCTCAATAATAAACTTAGTACACATCCTTGTCATGTGTCCCTAAGTCCTGAGAACTATAGAACAATACTGTTAAACAAGGTCTGCATTGCTAGGGGGTTGATGTAGTCCCCTACTAGGAGCCTGAGATGAATTCAGGATACAGGTGCACCCAAAACTATTGTGACTTGAGCTAGGGGAAGAATGAGATCTGGTGGGATGGGGATTCTAGGGACAGTCTTGTTCTCTGTAGGGTTCCCAGACATTTAGTCATGCCAGGAACCTTAAGATCTGATGTATTATGACAAGTTCCAGAATCAAGTTCTGAAGTGGAAACTTGTCATGGTCTCTCATATCCAGCACTGAATTCCTTTGTTAACATTTGGCCTGGAAATCAAGTGTTGTTTGCCTTAGTTCATATTTGCATCAAGGCTGACTGTAACCATACTGAGGCCTTCATGAACACCACAAACATGCGATTTTAAGCCTGATTTTTCTTGTTTGTATTGATTGTAATAAACTTCCAATTTCCCAATACTCTCTATTCATTTTGGCTTGAGTAATCGAAACTGAGATCACAGATAATAGAAGTGCCCCAGTCTCCAAATTGCAATTCTAAGGCAATATGATTAAGTGCCAATAGATTGTTAGAAATGGAGGGGAGAAAGGTGAGTGCCTGGGGTTATAGTCAGAGAGGCAACTGCCCCTGGGTACCATACCTGGACACAGGCCATCCTGGAAAGACCTGCCCAACTTGGCCTCAGGTTCCAGCCAATCCTCAGGCCCTGCAGGAAGGCTCCCCTTTTCCAAGACTGCAGGCAGACACTACAGTCTCCACACACTGCACAAACACCCATTTGCCTGAGACACTAGCCACTTCCTGAGACTCAGAGACCACCCCCAGCTCCCATTCTGGCCTGGAACTCCCATCTGAACCAGAGCTTCCATCCTGTCCAGGAATTATCATCTGGACAAGATAAGAAGATCGCAGGGACTTTCTGAGAGTCAGAGTCCAGACCCCCAGCTCCTATCTGGCCAGCACTCTAATCTGGACCAGGGCTCCCATCAGGCCTAGAGCTTCCATCTTGACCAGAGAGAGGCTCCCTAAATCTGTCAGCTCTGTCTGGACCATATACACTGATAAGACCAAGAACGAACACACAAGGAGATGGGCAGATGACAAGGCAGAAGTACATACAACAAAATAAAGAGCAATACAGCATCACCAGAACCTAGCCCTTCTCCAACATCTATACCTGAACATTATGGAATGGCAGAAGAAGAAGAAGAAGAAGAAGAAGAAGAAGAAGAAGAAGAAGAAGAAGAAGAAGAAGAAGAAGAAGAAGAAGAAGAAAACAACCTTATAAGTACATCATGAAGAGGCTAGAGCCTTATATAGAAGAAATCAAAAATAAAGTGGAGGAACAGACAATAAGTCCCTGAAAGAAAGTCATGAAAAAGCAAGGGAAACAGTCCAAGACCTGAAGAGGGAAATAGAAAAAATGAAGAAGACACTAGCAGAAGGAATGCTGGAAATAGAAAATCTGAGTAAACAAACAGGAACTTCAGATGCAAGTATAACAAAAAGAATGCAAGAGATGGAAGAGAGGATCTCTGGTGTTGAAATACGTTAGAAGAAATAGATTCATCAGTCAAAGAAAATACTAAAACCAGCAAAGTCATGACCGAAATGTCCAAGAAAATTGGGACACCATGAAAAGACCAAACCTATGAATAATAGGGATAGAGGAAGGAGAAGAATACCAATTCAAAGGCACAGAAAATATATTTAACAAGATCATAGAAGAAAACTTTTCCAACTTAAAGAAGGAAATGACTATGAAGATACAAGAAGCCTATAGAACACCAAACAGACTAGACCCCAAAAATGTCCCCTTGCCACATAATAATTGAACAACTAAACCAAAGGAAAAAGACCAAGTGACTTAGAAAGGCAAACCCATCATAATAACACCCAATTTCTCAATGGAGACTTTGAAAGCCAGAAGTACTTGGACAGATATAATGTAGACAGTAAGGGACCATGCATGCCAGCCTAGACTAATATACCCAGCAAAACTTTCAATCATCATAGGTGGAGTGAACAAGACCTTCCAAGAAAAAAAACAGATTTAGACAATACTTATCCACAAACCCAGCCCTACAGAAAGCACTAGAAGGAAAATTCCAACCTAAGGAAGGAAGATACACCCATGAAAACACAGGCAATAGATAACACCATAGCAGTAAACCCCAAAGAAGAGAAGTACACACACACTACCACCAAAAAATAAAAATACCAACAGGAATGAACAATCACTGGTCATTAATATTCCTTAATATCAATGGACTTAATTCATCTATAAAAAGAAACAAACTAACAGAATGGACATGAAAACAGGACCCATCTTTCTGCTGCATACAAGAAACACACCTCAAATTCCAAAAAGACACCTCCTAAGAATAAAAGGCTGGGAAAAGACTTTCCAATCAAATGGTCTTAAGAAGCAAGCTGGTGTAGCCATCCTAATATCCAGCAAAATAGACTTCATACTAAAATCAATCAAAAGAGATGATGAAGGACATTACATACTCATCTCAGGAAAGGTCCACCAAGATGAAGTGTCAATTCTGAATATTCATGGCCCAAACACAAGGGCACCCACATATGTAAAAGAAACATTACTAAAGCTTAAATCACATATAAAACCCCACATGTTAATAGTGGGAGACTTCAACACCCCACTTTCACCACTGGACAGATCAGCCAAATTGAAACTTGACAGAGACATAATGGACTATACTGATGTTCTGGCTCAAATGGACTTAATATCTACAGAACATTCCACCCAAACAAAAAAGAATATAACTTCTTCTCAGCACCCCATGAAACCTTCTCTAAAATCGACCACATACATGGTCACAAAGCAAATCTCAACAGATACAAAACAATTGAAATAACCTCCTGTGTTCTATCAGACCACCATGGTTTAAAGTTAGATTTAAACAACAGAATAAACTACAGAAATCCTACAATCTCATGGAAACTGAATATTGCTCAACTGAATCACCAATGGGTTAAGGAAGAAATAAAGAAAGAAATGAAAGACTTCCTAGATATCAATGAAAATGAATACACCACATACCCAAAATTATGGGATACTATGAAAGCAGTGTTCAGAGGGAAATTCATAACACTGAATGCTCACATAAAGAAGTTGGAGAAATCTCACGCTAGTGACTTGACAGCACACCTGAAAGCCCTTGAACAGGAAGAAGCAAAGTCTCCCAGGAGGAACAGATGCCAGGAAATTATAAAATTGAGAGCTGAAATCAATAAAATAGAAATAAAGAGAACAATACAAAGGATTAATGAAACAAAGAGTTGGTTCTTTGAGAAGATCAACAAGATAGACAAGCCCTTATCCAAACTAACCAAAAGACAGAGAGAGAGCATCCAAATTAACAAAATCAGAAATGAAAAGGGGGACACAACAACAGACAATGAGGAAATCCAGACAATCATCAGGTCATACTTCAAAAACCTCTACTCCACAAAACTGGAAAATCTAAAAGAAATGGATAATTTTCTGGATAGGTACCACATACCTAAGTTAAATCAAGACCAGATAAACCATTTCAATAGTCCAATAATGCCTAAGGAAATAAAATCAGTCATTAAAAATTTCCCAACCAAAAAAAGCCCAGGACCAGATGGTTTCACTGCAGAATTCTACCAGATATTCAAAGAAGACATAATACCAACACTCTTTAAATTGTTCCACACAATAGAAGCAGAAGGTATATTACCAAACTCCTTCTATGAGGCTACAATTACCCTGATTCCTAACCAAACAAAGATGCAACAAAGAAAGAGAACTACAGACCAATCACCCTCATGAAAGTTGATGCAAAAGTACTCATAAAACACTGGCAATCAGGCCCAAGAACATATCAAAACAATTATCCACCATGATCAAGTAGGCTTCATCCAAGGGATGTAAGGGTGGTTCAACATATGAAAGTCCATCAATGTAATACACCATATAAACAAACTCAAGCAAAAAAACTACATGATCATCTCACTAGATGCAGAAAAGGCATTTGACTAAATCCACCGCCCCTTTATGATAAAGGTCTTGGAGTGATCAGGAATACAGGAAACATACCTAAACATAATAAATGCAATCTACAGCAAGCCAACAGCCAACATCAAATTAAATGGAGAGAAACTCAAAGCAATACCACTAAAATCAGGAACAAGGCATGGTTGTCACCTTTCCCCATACTTATTCAATATAGAACTTGAAGTTATAGCCAGAGCTATAAGACAACATAAGGAGATTAAGGGGATACAAATTGGAAAGGAAGAAGTCAAGCTTTCCCTATTTGCAGATGCCATGATAGTATACATGAGGGACCACAGAAATTCAACCAAGGAACTGATACAGCTAATAAAAAACTTCAGCAACATTGCAGGATACAAGATCAACTCAAAAAAATCAGTAGCCCTCCTATATACAATAGACAATCAGGCTGAGAAAGAAATCAGAGATACATCACCTTTTACAATAGCCACAAATGATATAAAATACCTTGGGGTTACTCTAACTAAGCATGTGAAGGACCTATATAACAAGAACTTTAAGTCCCTGAAAAGAGAAATTGAAGAAGATGTCAGAAAATGGAAAGATCTCCCATGCTCATGGATAGGCAGGATTAACATAGTAAAAATGGCCATCTTACCAAAAGCAATCTACACATTCAACACAATCCCCATCAAATTACCAACACAATTCTTCACATATCTGGAAACAATAATACTCAACTTCATATGGAAAAACAAAAAACCCAGGATAGCCAAAAGAATCCTGTACAATAAAACAACCTCTGGAGGCATCACAATCCATGATCTCAAACTCTACTATAGAGCTACTGTAATAAAAACAGCTTGGTACTGGCATAAAAACCGACATGAAGACCAATGGAATCGAATTGAAGACCTGGACATTAACCTGCACACCTATGAACATATAATTTTTGACAAAGAAGCCAAAAATGTACAGTGGAAAAAAGAAAGCATCTTCAACAAATGGTGCTGGCATAACTGGATGTCAATGTGCAGAAGGCTGCAAATAGATCCATATCTGTCACCGTGCACAAAACTTAAGTCCAAGTGGATCAAAGTCCTCAACATAAATCCAGTTACTCTGAAACTGATAGAAGAGAATGTAGGAAGTAGTCTTGAACACATTGCCATTAAAGAGCACTTTCTAAATATTACACCAGTAGCACAGACACTGAGAGAAACAATCAATCAATGGGACCTGTTGAAACTGAGAAGCTTTTGTAGAGCAAAGGACAAGGTCAACAAGATAAAGAGACAGACTACAGAATGGGAAAAGTTCTTCACCAACCCCACATCCGACAGAGGACTGATATCCAGAATATATAAAGAACTCAAGAAATTAGACATCAAAATACCCAACAGTCCAATTAAGAAATGGGATATAGAACTAAACAGAGAAATCTCAACAGAGGAAGTTCAAATAGCTGAAAGACATTTAAGGAATTGCTCAACATCCCTAATTATCTGGGAAATGCAAATCAAAATGACTCTGAGATACCACCTTTCACCTGTCAGAATGGCTAAGATCAAAAACACAGAAGACAGCTTATGCTGGAGAGGATGTGGAACAAGGGGAACTCTCTTCCACTGCTAGAGGGAATGCAAGCTTGTACAGCCACTTTGGAAATCAATATGGCACTTCCTTAGAAAATTGGAACGGCATCTCACCCAAGACCCAGCTATAGCACTCTTGGGCATATACCCAAGGAATGCTCAATCATACCACAAGGGTATTTGCTCAGCTATGTTCCTATCAGCATTGTTTGTAATAGCCAGTACCTGGAAACAACCTAGATGCCCTTCAACTGAACAATGGATAAAGAAAATATGGTACATATACACAATGGTGTACTACTCAGCACAGAAAAACAATGACATCATGAGGTTTGCATGCAAATGGATGGATCTACAAAAAAAATCATCCTGAGTGAGGTAACCCATACTCAGAAAGACAAACCTTTTATGTTCTCACTCATAGGAGGATACTACATGTGAAACAAAGATGACTAGACTGCTACACAACTCCAGGGTGGCTCCCTAGAAAATGGGATCCTAGGAAAGACACAGAGATCACCCAATGACAGAAAAATGGATGAGATCTACATGAACAACTTGGATGACAGTAGGAGTAATGAAGGGCAAGATTTGAAGGAAAGAAAGCTTAGGGGATCAGGAGATCCAAGCTGGATCAAGAACAGAAAGGGAGAACAAGGAATGACAGACCATATTAAATGATGACCACATGAGAATAGGAATAGGCAGAGTGCTGGAGAGGTCCCCAGAAATCCATAATGATACAACCTCTGTAGACTGCTGGCAATGTTCAAGAGAAACCCTGATCTGACCTTGTCTGGTGATCAGATGGCATCCTAACAGTTTTTCTGGAAATCTCATCCAATAACTGATGGAAGTGGATACAGAGATCCTCAGCCAGGCCCCAGATGGAGCTCAGGTGTCCAACTGTGGAGAAAGAGGAGGGACTGTAAGAGTGCTGATAGTTGAGACCAAGATTGGAAAAGCACAGGAACAAATATCCAAAGGAATGGAAGCACATGAATTATGAACCAAAGGCTGTGGAGCCCCCAGCTAGGTCAGGCCCTCTGGATAAGTGAGATAATTGAATAGCTTGAGCTGTTTGGGAGGCATCCAGGCTGTGGTACCAGGACCTGTCTTTAGTGCATGAGCTGGCTGTTTGGAACCTTAGGCTTACACAGGGACACTTTGCTCAGCCTGGAAGGAGGGGACTGGACCTCCCTGTACTTTATCCCCCAGGTTTAAATGAATCCCCAGGGGAGTCTTGGCCCTGGAGAAAATGAGAATGGGGGGAGGGGATTGGGAGAAGTTGGGTGTGGGGAGGACAGGGGAACCCATGGCTGATGTGTAAAATTAAAACACAAATATAATAATAATAATAAAAGAAATGGAAGCGACACGTGATTAGGTATAATAAAGATTAAAATTAGGGAAGTCTATGACATTCATACTGTACAATTATATGGTGTGATCAGAGATCCAGAGGAGGGCTGGGAAACTGTGTCTGTGTGGAGATGGTATTCCCTAGGGTGTGGATGCAGGTTATAAACTTGGTTGAGACTACAGGGTGCCAGGATATTCCCACTCTACTCTGAATCCCAGTGAAATATACACTAAAACAAATGAGTTAGAGCAGAGTTACAAGTTGAGAATGGACATTTTATTGTGAATTTCAGGAACAGGGTGAAGGGCTATGATAGGCAAGAGCAGCAAAGTTATACTTGTGTATGTTTCAAATCCCAGCCTCTATGGGTGAGATGAACGTTGAAAGGCCTAGAAATGCACTCCAGTGGACAAGCTCTTCTCCACAGTGTCCCCTTCATGAGTGACCAGGCAGCTGACACTGCTTTTAGATTTCCATTCTTCTTCTGTCAAGGTCAGGTAGCTACTAACCATGTACTTGTTACCCTGTCTCATAGGCTCACTGGTGTCTACATCCTGAGTGAGAGGTATACCATCTGCTTTCCAGGCCACTGTCAGAACACCTGGGTAAAAGTCAGTTATCAGACACACCAGTGTGGCCTTTTTGGCCTTGAGCTCCTCAGAGGATGGTGGAAACAGGGTGACTGAAGGTGAGGCCTTGGGCAGACCTGCAGGGTAGAGAAAGAGAAGGTCAGAATTAGTCTCCCAATAGGAATCATGGAGATAGCATGTTAAGTGTCCTGAGTTTAGTGACTGTGTTTGAACACACAGAGCACAGAAAGTGGGATATGCATTTCTTCCATATACTCCCTATGTTCTTAGGAATTATGCACCCTATGTTTGTGCAGGAGTTCACTTGATACCTCCTTGCACTTTGACCTTCAACAAAGATACCTGACCTTCACTTTCCTGCTCTTGTAACCTTTTTTCTGTTTTTTATATGTGCTTACAGTCTGTCTGTCCCACTCCAATGACAGTTCTGAAGTAAAACCTCTGCTGAGTCTAAACTTCAAACTAAACCTAGGAGTTTGTTTTCACCCAAATCTGTGCCTTGAAGGTACCTGGCCTCTACTCAGTGTAGATTGTATCTGGGTGAACTGTTTCTCATTCTGCAGACTGAGGTGAGATCCGCTTCTCCAGATGAGTTTTGTAATTTTCATTCATCAGGCCCAGAGCCATATGAATGCAGTTGCTCTGTTTCCTAATCAGTGTCTGAGAGAGACCCAGGATCCCAGCTTCTCAACTACATTGTCAGTCTCTCTTCAGTTGACTTCCTGTGTCCAGAGCTCCCTTACCTTTCTTCTCCTTACTAAAATTCCTGAGTTCTAGATTGATTACTGCTCTGTTCATGGCTTTCCATGGGATCTTGGGGATCCTTTCTCCTGCCTGTCTCAGGAACTGAACCCCAGTTCCACTCTCCAGCGTATGTGGCGACTGCCATGTTATTCACCAGACTCAGTGCTGTGTGTTCTATGTTTTCCTAATTCAGGAGCTGCCTCTCCATCTATGCCTCTGGCCTTCCTTCACATGAGATAGTAATTCACTTTAGCCCTCACAAAGTTCACTAAATAGATAGACACTCACAGAATGACACAGTGGAGTACTTATCAGAGCACTGCCTATCTCAACAGAATGAAAGACACATGTTAACACTTCATCTTTTCTGGCTCCCTTCTTTGAGATTAGACATGAAAGGTGACAGGGACCCCTTTGAGGTAAGCTGCAGAAACTAGAGAAGCAAGAGATTATTTTCCTAGAATGAAGTTCAAGCATGAAGTAGAATGAGAAACAACTGAATCAAAAAAAAAAGTCATCTCCAACCTTACAGATTATTGTAACAGAGGAGTCACTTACCTAGGATATTCAACATGGTACCTCTGCCGAACACCCAGCACTGTGATATAGGTTCATGCAAAAACCCTACATGCACCTTACCCTCCACTTTCAGCTGTGACATATGCAGTCTCTGATGATTCTGGGGTACACGGTGAAAGATCCTTCTTCCCAGGATCTCACATATCCTCTGAGCCAGTCTTGCCAGAAAGTCATCATAAAATGTCCATACTTTCTTTAGAAGAAGCTCTTTACAGGGTAATAATGAACACAAGAGAGCCCTTGGTGACAACTCATGAAAGCTAATAGCTGCATGGAGTCTATGCAAAGTCTTCAGCTCACTAAATCAGTCTCTTTACCAGGTCCTTCCTGGTAAAGAACATAAACAGAGGTCTGAGGGAGGCCCTGCAGAAGACAGCAGGTGGAGAACACACACAACCATCAGTTTCAGTCCACATCTCATCTTCCTAAATGTGGTAGAATCATTACCAATAATACCACTTCTGGAATGTGATTTGTAACATGATATAAGAGAGGAGTTTAATGTTGTAGCTGAATCAAAATCCAGTTAAAATGAGTGTTAGAGTTTGCTTGGTGGGAATATGAGAACATTACTATTTCTATGCTTCCTGATTTTTGTGTCCAAATTTGTCAGTGAAAATTTGAACAAAAAATGAGGAAGTGAGTCTCTGAGCAGTTACTTGTTATGGATGAGTGTTGGCACTATCCCCAGCAAGGAACATTGCTGTGAGGATACCCAGAATGTTCATTTCCAATTACTGGTCACAGACTTTATCATGCCCTAGCATCAGAAAGCTGCCACAAAGCCCAAATCCCAAATGTTCCTCCTAGCCAAGAAACTGGGGACGTGGGGCCTGAGATCAAGCTCAGTGTTGTCAACTGTCTCCCTGCATCATTGTTGAAGAATAATTCTGGGTTAGCAGACTATGCTAATGCACTGTCTAATCCACCAGAGTTTTGGATGTAGTCATTGCCCATACTGCTTATGAGCTACCAAGGATGATGTTTCCAAGCCCTGAACACTAAGTCCTTGCTGACTTGGACAGAGGCTGGGGCATTTAAGGCTGACTGTGAATTTCAAAGACCATGATTGACACCAATATGAAGTGCACACTGGTGTGCTAATGCATATGAAAGGACTTGGGGCAGAGAAGTGGGTGCCTGCTACACCTAAGTCTACCCAAGCAAATGGCTTGAGTTTAGCTCTCTTAGTTAATATTCCTTGACATGTCACCCAACATGACCTTGAGTAGTCTGGAACCTCTGAGAGCACTTCTTATGAACAATCATTTGGAACCCCTTCAGGGATCCAGTTAGATCCATTTTTCATTGGATACAGTTATGATGCTTGAGTGGTTATTCCACCTCATGCCCCAGTATAGAGGACAATGAGCACCAATGTTTTCAATTATATAACAGAATTTTCTAAGTTCATTGCAAGAATCCACACATTGCCAGACTTGCTATGTAACATTAAGTTAGTTGTTTAGTCTGAAACATGATATCTAATTTAAGCTACATTCTAAAGGAGTGTCCATGCATCACATGGTTCAGAGAACAGTGCAGAGGTAGGGAAAAGTCACTCTTAGGGTGATATCCTATGCATGTTTCTCACTGGAAACCTGGATCCTACCTCCCCACATTGTAGATTCAAAGGATTCAATATTAAACATATAATGAGAACAAATGGGACAAGGCAGTAGTTCTGATCAATGATATTTTATTGAATATTCAGTGGGTAAAAGAGAAAGCTTGAGATTGCTAGCATAGAGAAAAGATCCCAGTCTGGGTCCTCTGGGCTAAGGAAAGGCTGGGTTCCTAGAGACAGTCAGCAGGGGACACACTCTTTTCTACAAGGTTCCCTTCATATACAACTTGGCAGGAGTAGCTGTCATGAGATCTCCACTCATCCGCTGTCAAAGTGAGGAAGCTGTTGGCCATGTACTTCTTGTTATGTTTGGAGGGATTTGTAGTCTCCACACCCTGGGTGATAGGTACATCATTTGCCTTCCAGATCACTGTTGCACTAACCGGGTAGAAGTCATTAATCATACACACCACTGTGGCTTTGTTTGTCTTGAGCTCCTCCGAGGAAGGTGGAAACACTGTGACTGTGGGAGTGGACTTTGGCTGACCTATATGAATAAAAGAAAGGGATTGATTCAGGAGACAATTTACAAAATATCAAAATCTCAGTGACTCCTCACTTTGGTCATCTTATTCACCTGGAACTTTCTCGTCTTTGAAATCTGCCCCCTTGAGCCTCCTACAGCCTTCTTAATAGCCTTTTTCTGGACACTCTCCCAAGTTACATGACCTGGACACTGTCAGCAGGTATGACTGTGCTCTCTCCACCTTATTGTCTATCATCTAACTGGGAATTTGTCCCATATCAGATTACCTTCCCCAGCCCATCTACTCTTTACTCCCAAGGTGGTCAGAGTTCTCTGGCAAACAGGTTATATTCCGCCTGCTTTGAAGATCGCATTTTCATTAATTGAGGAGCCCCCTTCTTTGTCCTCAGCACCTGGGCACACTGAATCTCCTGTTATTTTGGACCACAGAGTCTCCACATCAATCCACACATCTTTTCCACTGAGTAGTGTGTTCCATTCAGAGAAGATCTGAGGCTACTCTAGGGCTCTGATGCCTCCTGCACATTTTGACCTGACCACTATATTCTCTACCCTCATTTGTTCTAGAGGTTTCTTCATTCAGATGGAAGAGCAATGCAGTCACTTGTTCACAGCAGCAGCCTGCTTCCTAGATAGTCAGGGAGTAAGTTTGTCCCTCATTTCTGACCTCCTAAGTTTAACTTGCCATTTGAGCAAGCTAAGAAGAAGGCAATGCAAACACAAGATACCACAACCCAGGGATATGGGGCTGTGTAGTCAGAATCCTCCATAATCCTTAGATGAGTAGCGTCTGGTTACCCTACTTCTCAGTGCTGTCCCTGTGTCTAGAGGACCTCAGCAGCTCAGTATAAGATCAGAGAACTGAAGACTAACTATGACAAGCCTACTCCTTCACTATACCACTGTGGTCTCCCTACTTAGGTTATCTAAGTCCCTGGAAGTTGGACCTACATCTCTAGATCCAAGCCTTGACACCCTATAAAGATACTGTGGGCTCTGACAAAGTCCTAGTAGCCCTTCTTTGATCCAGTCAGTGGTCCCTAATGATTAATCTGTCTGAGAAAAAGGATGGAGCCCCTTACTCCAGCCAGACCCTAACTAAAGCCTGTGAGATCGCAGCATGTTTATTAGAATCTGAGGCCTGATGATTGGATCTTCTGGCCCTTCCTGCAGATTACTCTAAAATACCTATCTACCTAACCACCAAAGAGAATGCTAAGGATGCAGTCCTTAATTCTGGAGAGGGCAGATGAGAAGAAGTTCCCAGAGGGAAAAAAACAGACCTTTCCAAGACAACAAGGGTTGAGCTGAATGGGAAGGAGCATTAAAGCCATTTACCTAGGACAGTGAGCTTGGTTCCTGTGCTGAAAACATACCACAGTGACTGAGACTCAAAACAAAACGTATGGGGCCAGCACCTGTCCCTGTTCTCTGCCAGCTGGGCTGGACCAAAATACTACCTGGCTGTAATGGGTGGAGCTGTGACCTCACTTGAGGAGAGGTAGATGATAATCCTTTCCACTGGTTTTTGTCCTTACCTGGCAGGCCCCTCTAAGGAGTTGTTTCTCACTGGGTTTACCCTGTCCTATCTCTGATACTATCTGTGCTGACAGAAGATCCCAAAGAAATCCCAACTGACACATTATTTCAGGTGTCTTTGTTGTGTGTCATAGAGTCCAATGATTTTTAGCCTCATTTTACAGACTGAGACGTTTTTTCCTCACAAATTCGTATAGTCTCACTTGGCCATCTTCTTCTTTGGAACCGTAGACCCAGGAACACTCTTGCCTTAAGAAACTTCCACAGAGAGAATTCTCTTTGAATTTCTTACACACAGAGTCATAGCTAATATGCACTTTATTTTTATGGGTTTTTCAGAATACAGTATCTGTTCACCATTCTATTTATCTATATATATACATACATATCTAACTATACACATACATGGCCACAAAGTAACCATCTTTTTTAAAAACATTAGAACATTGGTAGACTACTCTGACTTTCATCTTCATAGTTTTCTGAAACTTTTCACACAAAAGACAAAAATAATCTCCTCTCAAACAATTCTGAAGTTCAACAGCACACCATGTGTCTCAAAGAACCCTCTCTTTCTCATCATTTTCCTCTCCTTTGTTTCTAAAACTTCCCACATTATGACTACTGTCTTTCCTTTCTCTTTGGTCTGCAAATGGTTGTTCACTCTAAGACTATCACCAGGGTAGTGCCTGCCCTGTCCCCTTCAGATTATTACTGTAGGTGACTTGCATTACAAACTCTGCAAAGCCACAGCTGCCCAGAATTCTCTGTATGTCCTGTTCTTTTTGGCTCCAAATTCAGTTATATTATTTCTTCCTGAATGTTTTATAGGAACATCAAATTAAACATTCCCCAACCAAATTTATGTCCCTGAAATTTGATCCTCTATAATGCTTCATTCATTTCTCTCCAATATAGAGCCTAAAGTCATCCCAGGATGTTTTCCTTTCATTGAATCAACATATATTTTTGTTGCTCTATACAGCATAGCATGCTATTAAAATACTCAAAACACCAAGACCAACACACAGCTCACACCAAAAGCTCATGATGACAAGAATCCTTAGGTATTGTTGAAATTTACTTCCATCTCTTCATAATTTTTAAATTAAAAAAAAAAACACTTCATGTGTATATATGCATGTGGCTTTCTGTATGTAAGTTTAGTGCCCTCAGAGACCAGAAGAGGGTGTCATTCTTCTGGAGCTAGAATTATGGGCCATTGTTTGACACCCAGTGTGGGTCCTGGGAACTAAAGTTGGGTCTTCTGTGAGAGTGGTAAACTCCCTTAACCCCTGAGCCATCTCTCCATGTCCCCAAGAATGTTAATTTACATTGGAAGATTATCCATTGTGTTGAGGCTACAATTTTATTTTTTTCTACTTCTTCTCTACCTTACTTAAATTCTATCCATATGACAGTTTCCACTGTTTTAAGACTTGCATAAAGAATTTTTTAATATATTAACAGCATAAACCTAACCCTTCTTTCTTGGTAGCTAATGAATACATTCTTCCTTTAATATTGGAAAGAAACTTCTTCAGTCAGTAATTCTTTTAAAAATTGCAATATTCTTTATACTTAATGCAAAACATTTGAATCAGAAACAAGGACAAACTCCCACTTATTCTTTCATTATTTACATTATTTCACAGATTCTGAATATTCAGATCCACTGAAATAAGTTTGGGAATATGAGTGCCTAGTAAAATGCCAATCAACAGAGCAATCTGAAAGAATTAGCTCAGGAGTCATTGAACTAACATGAGCAGTAAGTGGCTGAATGAAGAAGCAGCTTACAAAGCCTACAGAGGTCCATTAAAGTCCAAGAGGTCCATTATAGAAAATACTCTAGAAATAAACAACATAGAATGTCATATAAACATGATATGCTTTGTAAATAAACTACTTGCCTTTTTTTTGGTGGGGAGTGGGTTTCAAGACAGGGTTTCTCTGTGTAGCTTTGCGCCTATCCTGGAACTCACTTTGTAGACCAGGCTGGCCTCGAACTCACAGAGATCCGCCTGGCTCTGCCTCCTGAGTGCTGGGATTAAAGTCATGCGCCAACCAACACCTGGCTTACTAGGGGGTTGGGCATTTAGCTCAGTGGTAGAGAGTTTGCCTAGCAAGCGCAAGGCCCTGGGTTCACTACTTAACTTTTTAACCTAAAGGTGATTCATCAGAGTACAATCTTGTTCCTTCATGAAAATGTTGAGTATTCTAATATTATTTCTTTTAAAATTAATCATATACTGCATCAAAATTGCAGTCATACAGCAAATGTAGACTTCTTGAGGAACAGGGAATTAATTACATAACCAAGAGGTAAGAACAATGGAGAATAGGCATGGGTAGTTGGTACATGGACCAACATGACAGTGTCCATCCGATTAAACAGAAAAGGGTATAGAAGGGCAGATGGGAAGAGAATTACTAACTTTAAAGACCTTTTGAAAAGTCATGTGGAAACCTACTACTATAGAAGTTTCATAACATATGCAAATATATGACAGTAATTTAAATAGTTACCTAATAATGGGGGAGACAATGCCCCAACTAGGCATATTATGCCACAGAGTAAAACTCACAGGAATAGAAATTGACTATATTTTGTTGACTCATTGGTCAAATAATTCCTGCATATACCCTACCCCCCTGCAACATTACAGATTACTACCAAGGCTGTTGATTCCTCTCTACAATCTGATGGTATCAAAGTCCTGTTATAGAAGACAATGTTTCTTATGTCATTGAGCCGAGAAAAGCTGAGTTGGTGCCTAACTAGAAGCTGCACCTCTACTAATTAGTATTCATTATGCTGGAAGGTACATTGCATGCTACCAGAGAAGAAAGGTAATCATTAATATCACTTACCTACAAACTACATGGCATACAACAGCAGCCTGCCTGTCAGATATACTGGTGCTAAAGTGACACAAACATTATGGGAGTAATCAACTATCCTGGTTGGAATTAAGGCCCTCTCCATGAGATGGACCCCATACCTGGCACTATGAAAGTGGCCATGAACCTGAGATTACACAGGTCATGAGCCTAGGGGAAAATCTACAATTATTGTTTTGTAAAAGGAGCAGCAGTAAAATGAAGTTTTTGCAATTGATAACCACTGATAAAGGAGAAGTCAGTTTTTTCTCCAAGGGAGTGACAGTGACCTTCAACCACACTCAGGGCAAGCCCATACCCACGATTCATTGGCCAACACAAAATGAGATTCATGTTTTTTTATGCTTTTTCTGCTTTGTTTCAGTGTATTTGTCTTAATAGTTTGTTTGCTTGCTTTTGTTTTTGTATTTTTTTCTTAGAAAGAAAAAAACTTGAAATTGAGTGGGTAGGTGGTGGGGAAAGTCTGAGAATACTTGGGGTAGGGGAAAGAATACTATTAAAATATATTTAAATAATAAGAAGAATGCAATTTGAAGCATTCAGTATGCTAGGATTGTAAGTTTAAACAGATTTTCTTATGTTTCTAGATGTTTCAGAAACATGCAATTTTAATAAACTATTATCCATATGTTTTAATAGCAATAAAAATAACCTTTACTGGGTATTAACTTTATGTCACATTCTGCTGCCAGGTAACATGATTTGAAGCTTTCCATTCGATTGCTTATGATGGTGTACTATGATGTGCTCTTATGCAGCATTTATATGATTTCCTATTTTCTGTCATTACTAATAATGTTGAGCTCACTCTTCTTGCATATAGTATTTGGTTACAGGTTTCATTATGTTCCCTGCTTAGGAATAAATCATGGAGTAGAATTGTACCATGAAGATAAACAACATTTCTTTTACAACTCATTCCTGTTCCTGAAATGGCTATGCATTTAAACCCTCTAGACAGTCTTTAAGATTGCTAATTCCTTCTATGATAATCCAATAATTCTTACTTTAAATCTAGTAACTTTACTTATTCCTCTTATTCCTCAGGGATCATGGCCTGGGGTTAAGTGTACCTGAGCCCCCTTCACATCTCCAGGCTGTTGTGTGATATTTTGTTCTTGCCTAAAGTTACTGTACTTACTGTATTTGGACAAAAGGGGGATGTTGTATGATATATAGTTACTGTACTTACTGTATTTAGACAAAAGGGGGGATGTTGTGTGATGTATAGTTACTGTACTTACTGTGTTTGGACAAAAGGGGGATGTTGTGTGATACATAGTTACTGTACTTACTGTATTTAGACAAAAGGGGGGATGTTGTGTGATATTTTGCTTGTGTTCTAAAGAATAAAGTTTGCCTGGAAATCAGAGGGTGGAGCTAGCCACTAGTTAACCATAGAGGCCAGGCGATGGTAGATCACACTTTTAACCCCAGCACTTGGGAGGCTCATACCTTTAATCCCGGCAAAATTGGGAAGTAGAGACAGGAATATAAGGTGGATGGAGACAGGATCTCGCCCCCATTTGGTCTGAGGATTCATAGAGGTAAAAAGTCCCTCGTGACTGCTGCTCTGCTTCTTTCAACTTTCACCTTCAATATCTGACTCCAAGTGATTATTGATTAGACTAATGAAGATCACACTTCAACAGGCTGGGCTCTAGGTACATTGTCTCCCTATCAGCTTCTTTGGTTTCTGCCTCCATCCTTAAATATGACCATATAGTTTGCTAGTGGAACCAACTTTTCCAAGAAACAATTAAGCTTTGGTGGTCACCTGTTGTACTGGCTGGTTTTGTGTCAACTTAACACAAGCTAGTGTCATTGGAGAGGAGGAAGCCTCAGTTGAAAAAAATATCCCCATGAGCTACAGCTGTATGACATTTTCTCAATTAGTGATCAGTGGAAGAGGTCCCAGCCCACTGTGGGTGGAGCCATCCTTGGGCTGGAGGTCCTGGGTTCTATTAGAACACAGGCTGAACAAGTCATGGGAAGCAAGCCAGCAAACAGCTCCCCTCCAGGTTCCTGCCCTTTTGAGTTCTTGTCCTGACTTCCTTGGTTGATGAACAGCAATGTGAAAGTGTAAGCTGAAGAAACCCTTTGCTCCCCAATTTGGTCTTTGGTCACGGTGTTTTGTTGCAGTAACAGAAACCCCATGACATCTACATAAACCCTTCTGATGCCTGTCTCACACCTCAAAGCAAAGGCTATAAAATTAGACTTCTTGACCCACTAGCTCTTCCCAATAGCTCCCTGCTGTACTTGGTGTCCTGTTCTCCCTATTCCAATCATTGCTGGTTTTGTGGGGTGTTCCCATCACCACCCAGTACTCAAACTGTGTAATGCTAGCATTATTTTCCCTTTTGTTGCTCATAAAATTGAAAATTGGTTATATTCTACAATGCAATAGGCCCCTTTGGTTCAGACATTACCAGGCCTTGACCCCAGTAACTATTTATGAGTACCTTAGCCAATGAAAGTCTTAATCTTGGGGACAGACCAAATCAAGCATCATTCCTTCTCTATAGCTTGACTGTCTTTCTCAAAATATAAGCTAGTAATGATAATATAATTACACATTAGAGTACATATCACAGTGTGTCTAGCCTTGGATTCCATATCAGTCACCTTTCTCCAGAAAGAAAGGGCATATTAACAAAACATTCTCTAGCAATTCTTCGATGTTGAACTCCTGAGAGTAATGGCACTGCCCAAGGATGCAATGACAGTCAAGGACCGTGTGGCCCTTGGCACCTGTGCAGCATGCAGCCCAGTAAAGGGACGTTTATTCTGCATTATCACCTGGAACCCATAGCATGGCAAAATCCCTGGCTAGCTAACATAATGATAGTGCAAAGTTTAAGGAAATAGATGAAAGAGGATGGGAAAGAGGAAGGTAGAAGAGAAAGTATGAAGTTGAGCATGAGGAGGGAAAAGAGGAGAGGGGAGGAGGAAAAGGGAGAGAGAAGAGAAGGAGAGAGGAGAGGGAAGGAGAAGGAGAAAGGAAGAACAGCAACATCCTGTGAGGCAGTGGATAACTCCCATGTGCCGTGCACCTCTCTTTCTGTACGTGGTTTCTCTCTGATCAGAAGACTTGGGTGAATGAAGTACTAACACTGGCTGATGAGAAGATTACTAATATTGCAACATGTTAATAAAAACTAAAGTTATTGTAAACAAATCTACAATTAACAAAATGCTAACACTAAGCCAGAGTCTACCCAGACATTCCTCACAGACAGGTTCTTCTCACCCTCCCTCAAGGTTACCACATTACTTTTTCTCCACTGGCCATTACCTGACATAAGCGCACATACCTGTTCTTAAGGTCTGCACACTGAGGGACTGTTTCCTGCCCATGCTCCTAGGGCGGCATCCTGCTCCAAGGCACTGTCAACTCATACAACAGACCCTGGCTGTCATGGACACACTCAGCAACAGAGATAGAAAGTATTTCATAGATCAGGGCCTCATTCTTTTGGAGTCTCACTCCCCATTTGCCTATCTTGCTCAGGGTCAGAAGTACCTCTGGCCCAACCAGTGGGTGAGATTTCTGGAGGAGATCCATAAGACTTGCTGGTGATGGCTGGCTCAGCACACAGAGGTCCACATGGCTCATGGCCCCACCCTCAGCCTGCCCCTCCAGAACCTGTGGTTAATATTCTCTAGAGGTTTATCTGGGGGTATGGTGAGGGTTATAAACTGTCTTATTGTGGTTGGGATCCAGAGCTCAACTCCTCCCCTGGGCATCAGCCAGACTGGTCCTGTCCCTAGGGACCTTTGTAGAATGAAGCTGACCAGCACAATTTTCTGCTTTCCCAAGGGATACTCTAGAGCTCTGAAGTGTATCCCAGGTGCCCAGAGGTTGTAATGAGTTCCTCCAAGGGCTCAGGAAGACTGAGCTCAGTGTTCTGGGGAGTGCTGGGCTTCTGATATCATTCCCTAAGGTGGTCCATGGACTCTGCACTCAAGTCAAATATGATCAACCCCTCCTTATATAGAATGACTCTGCCTGTTCAGTTCCTGTCTGGCCCTCTCATGAGTCTGACAAGAGTTCAGCACACTGTGACTCTATATAGATCAGGGGAGCAATAATAGTGAGATCATGTTGAAACTATCATCCATAGACCTCGGGTTTTGTGTGTGTGTGTGTGTGTGTGAAATGAAATGGTGTTCTGCACAGGAGGGTTGTGACCATTATTGGCTGATGGTATCTGCTGGCTCCATGCTGCTGTCTAGTGTACCCGACTTTGCTGTGGAACAATCATTTTTTTACACTATGAATATGTATTACTCTCATTGGCAAGTAAAAGCTGATTGGCCAATAGCCCAGCAAAAAATATGGACACAGTGATCAAACTAAGGATACAGGGAGAAAGAAAGGTTTAGTCAGAAGTCAGGAGGAGACATGAAGAAACAAGATGAATGTGACATGCCATGCTAATAAAGTTACCACCACATGGCAGAGTATAAATAAAGGACATTGGTTAATTTAAAATGTAGGAGCTGGTTAGTAATAAGCCTGAGCTATTGGCCGAGCATTTACAATTAATATAAACCTCTGTGTGGTAATTTGGAAGTGGCTCCTGGGATGGGAAAACTTCACCTACATAATGGCTCCCTTGTTTGCTCTCCTCTGGCTTTAGGCTTCTAAGGAACTTTTCAGGAATCCTCTTGCAAGTATCCTTGTTCTGTAGACATCTACAAGAATCCAAAGAAAATAAAGACAGAATTCATTATTGCTCTAGGGGTTGGGATACAAAGTGAGCTAAAACCCAATAGGAATCATGTTCCATAAATTTTCAGCTCTCCCACCATCAATAATTTTGTTTCCAGATCTTCAGTGTGCTCAAAATTGAAATGTGCTAGGCATTGCTGTTGTTAGAAGGGGATGGTCATGTGCTTTTGACTGGACTTGAGTTTGTATCCCAGGTGTACCATATAAAGTTCAATGGGAATGTTGACACTTTAACACTGGCTGTGTGCCTTGTCTGTAAACCTGGGTCTAAGATTACCTACTCTTTCAGGTATGCAAATTAATAAACTTATACTCTGGCAAATTCTCTAAATTATGATGCCACAGAATTAAGAGGTGGCAGGACTGGGATTGTCCAACGATGACATTTTTCTCTCATGCTAGTGCTTGGTGCATAGGAAAACATAATTCCCAGCCTGGTACATAATAGATATTCAATTACATGTAGTTGAATCTGGAAATATTGGATGGAGCTTTCTGTTTTATTTGTCTTCTGGTATATTTCGTTTCTCCATGTCCCCCTTTTCAGATGTCCCCAACTTTCTACATCTGGATAGAAAATCCCTATTGTTCCATTCCTAGAATGTCAGTGAAGATTCATTCTCTTGCTTTTCAAGTTCTTTTACTACCACTAACAACTTTTGTAGTACAGGAGATTGAACATAGGGCCTCAGGAATAAGTGCTAAACCACTGAGCTATTGCATAAGCTCTTGCACAAACTTTTGTAACATTAATTTTAAATCACAAAAATAATTATACACATTAATGGAATGTATGTGATATTTCAATGCTTGTCTACAATTTACAACTACCAGACCAAGGTTATTGGCAATCCACCAACAGTTTCTAATTATTTTGTCTTGGGAAGACTCAAAATCCTTTGTATAGAGCCAGGAACATAGTATGTACATTAAGCCCTAGCCAACTGCAAGCCTGAAACAAGACCTTAAACTGAGACCAGGAGTTCAAAGCCAGGCAGCACTGGCAACATAGAGACATTCCATCTCTTAAAAATGAAAAAAGCACTCAACAGAAGGCTTGGCAATTAAGAGTATGTACTTCTCTTGAAGAATATCTGGATTGGTTATATGAGGCCACTCAAAATCAACTGTAACTGCAGTCCAGGACATATGACTCTCTCTTCAGGCCTGCACAAGCCCCTGCACTCACATGGTGAAGATTCGTAGAAACTCAAGCTCAGAAACACACACATTAAACACATCTCCTCAAGTTCAGAGCTGTAGTTCTCTAAGGCTTTTGTTATGTTTTTGGTATGGATATTTTGTTTCAACAGCTCTAGCAAGAATGGCTCAGAAGACAGCAGCAAGATGAACTTCCTAGCCCTTTAAGGAGTTTCTCCACCCATTATTTGATCAGATACAGGGTTACTCTTTGTACTTTCTGCTGTGTTTGCTGAAAATGGGTATATTTAGTTTCATGGAGTTCAAAGATTGAAAAATAGCCCAGAATTTCGCTTACAAGCACTGTGACTTCCAGGAAGAAACTGTCTGTGGTTCTCACATTTCCAAATATCTTTAGCAAAGGCATGGTTACCTTTGTTCTGTGTTTACCTCTCTGAGGTTGTTTGAAGTGTGACTAACCATGGAACATAGAGACACAATATGACCAATGTGGGAAATATGGGGTCCCCAAACTCAACTTGGCAGATACCACCTAGGGTTGTCTTCTCATAGTCTTGTGGAATAGGTATAAAAATGCTGATACTTATATTGCAGGGACTGATAAGCTGTTCTTGTTGTCTGATCTAGAAGTCCATATCCACTGCCAGCATCTCCAGAAATGAGGCAGCTTGCAAGTAGAGAATGGTCCCACATCTTTCATAGTTCCCCATAATGATGATAACATTGGGGAAATAAAGTACAAATTTAATGTTGGTAACTAAGGATTGATCCTTTTTCCAGATCAGCTTTGTCTTCAGGCTATATATTGCCACTGCATAAAATTGCTTAGTCAGCTTCTGAGAGCCAGGCCTATTGCTAAAGTCTAGATAGATCACACCTATAAATGCCACATACCCTTGACTTTCTAAATTAACATGGTTCTGCTCAGTTATGGGTGTGGGTATCATCACTGATAATAGGGTGCCCTGTGAGGTCTCTGACGTAGTCCAGTTTCTCTGTATTTTGTCACAGGTCCTCTCTTACCTCTGCCATTGGACTTCTCTGATCCTGAGTATAGGAGTCTGGGTTTGTTGAGCCCTATGTCAGTACCCTCATGTGGGTGTGACTGTCTCATGGTTCAGCGTACAGATTCTGGAGTATCCCCTCAGAGACAGTCCATTGTCTTGGGAATAGAAAGAACTGCCCCCAAGTGTAGCAACACTAGCTACTGTCCTCCAAGTTTCTGCATTTAATATAGTCTCTGGCTAGGCATTTCATCATAGGGCACAAGCCACATCCTCATGGGGTAGCCACAGAAATATATTCAGGAAGAATACTGGGACTTTCCACATCATGTAGTTTAAGATTTGGCTGACTAGACTGTCTTCTTCTGGACTGAAATGGGTTGAGGGCTGAATCCAACCAGACCTGCACAGAAGGATCCAGTCAAGCTGACCCCATGTTCAAGACTTTTGTGACCTTTTCTTCTAGGTTATCTAGATGTCTCCTGCCAAGGAACTTCTATCCAGCTCCAATCTGAGACAGGCATCTCTAAGTTCCTGCTGAAAAATCCCTAAATATTGTCCACCCATAACTCTCAAAGTCTTTCCCTGCAGCTCTAGTACCTTCCTCCTTGGAGGCCTGCTGTTGCCCTTCCTACTTTTCAGACTCCACAAACTCAAATATATACAATACACCAAATGCATTATTTATAAATATATGTATTACATATGATTAATTAATTTGTCAAATGGTGTGTGTGTGTGTGTGTGTGTGTGTGTGTGTGTGTGTGTGTGTGGTGAGTGTGTGTATGTACATGTACATACATATGTGCATCACTATTGCTATATGGATATCAGAGGACAACTAACAAGCTGACTCTCTTCTATATGCAAGTCTCTGGGATGGAGCTCAGGTCAGATCTCAGCCTTTCCAGAAAGCATCTTTATCTTTAGCCACTGAGCCATCTTGCCTGCCCAATCACCAAATATTTTCATATCACATTTTTTTCCTTTTTTGAGAAAATTGGAGCAAAGAATGACAAAGTATCAGGGACATAAGAAAAGTGTTGAATTTCTCTGAATATTTATTTGAGGGTTGGCTCTGTATATCCCAAGTGTGTGATGGCTAATCTTGGGTGTCTGCCAAACACCTGAACAGTCGTCTTGGAACTCTCATCCAATAACTGATGGAAGTGGATGCAGAGATCCTCAGCCAAGCCCCAGGTGGAGCTCCAGGTGTCCAACTGTCAAGAAAGAGGAGGGTGGCAAGAGCGTGATTTGTTGAACCCAAGATTGCAAAAAGCACAGGGACAAATAGCCAAATGAATGGAAGCACATGAATTATTAACCAAAGGCTGTGGAGCCCCCAGCTGGATCAGGCCCTCTTGATAAGTGAGACCATTGAATAGCTTGATCTGTTTGGGAGGCACCCAGTCTGTGGGACCAGGATATGTCCTTAGTGCATGAACTGGCTGTTTGAAACCTTGGGCTTACACAGGGACACTTTGTTCAGTCTGGAAGGAGGTGACAGAATCTATCTGTACTGAATCTACCAGGTTTAAATGAATTCCCAAGGGTGCCTTGATTCTGGAGGACATGGGAATGGAGGGGAGGGGCTAGAGGGAAGGTGGGGGTGGGGCGGGAGGGGGAGGAAAGGGGAACCCATGGCTGATGTATAAAATTTAAAACACATAATAATAAAGAAAACATATTTTAAAAAAACAGAAAAGGCATTTGACAAAATCCAACAACCCTTCATGATAAAGGTCTTGGAGCGCTCAGGAATACAGGGAAGATACCTAAACATAATAAAGGCAATCTACAGCAAGCCAACAGCCAACATCAAATTAAATGGAGAGAAACTCAAAGCAATACCACTAAAATCAGGAACAAGGCAAGGCTGTCCCCTCTCCCCCTACTTATTCAATATAGTACTTGAAGTTCTAGCCAGAGCTATAAGACAACATAAAGAGATTAAGGGGATACAAATTTGAAAGGAAGAAGTCAAGCTTTCCCTATTTGCAGATGACATGTTAGCATACATGAGTGACCCCAAAAATTCAACCAAGGAACTGATACAGCTAATAAAAACCTTCAGCAACATTGCAGGATAAAAGATCAACTCAAAAAAATCAGTAGCCCTTTTATATACTGTAGACAAACAGGATGAGAAGGAAATCAGAGCTACATCACCATGTTTAATAGCCACAAATGATATAAAATACCTTGGGGTAACGCTAACTAAGCATGTGAAGGACCTATATGACAAGAACTTTAAGTCCCTGAAAAAAGAAATTGAAGAAGATGTCAGAAAATGGAAAGATCTCCCATGCTCATGGATAGTAAGGATTAACATAGTAAAAATGGCGATCTTACCAAAAGCAATCTACAGATTCAATGCAATTCCCATCAAATTACCAACACAATTCTTCACAGACCTGGAAAGAATAATACTCAACTTCATATAGAAAAACAAAAAATCCAGGATAGCCAAAAGAATCCTGTACAATAAAACAACCTCTGGAGGCATCACAACCCCCCACCTCAAGCTCCACTATAGAGCTACTGTAATAAAAACAGCTTGGTACTGGCATAAAAACCGACATGAGGACCAATGGAATCGAATTGAAGACCTGGACATTAACCTGCATACCTATGAACATATAATTTTGACAAAGAAGCCAAAAATGTACAATGGAAAAAAGAAAGCATCTTCAACAAATGGTGCTGGCATAACTGGATGTCAATGTGTAGAAGGCTGCAAATAGATCCATATCTGTCACCGTGCACAAACCTTAAATCCAAGTGGATCAAAGACCTCAACATAAATCAAGCTACTCTGAACCTGATAGTAGAGAAAGTAGGAAGTACTCTTGAATGCATTGGCACCAGAGATCACTTTCTAAATATAACACCAGTAGCACAGACACTGAGAGAAAAAATCAATCAATGGGACCTGTTGAAACTGAGAAGCTTTTGTAGCACAAACGACATGGTCAAGAAGACAAAGTGACAGCCTACAGAATGACAGAGGGCTGATATCCAGAATATATCAAGAACTCAAGAAATTAGACATCAAAATGCCCAACAGTCCAATTAAGAAATGGGCTATAGAACTAAACAGAAAATTCTCAACAGAGGAAGTTCAAATGGCTGAAAGACATTTAAGGAATTGCTCAACATCCCTAATTATCCGGGAAATGTATATCAAAATGATTCTGAGATACCATCTTACACCTGTCAGAATGGCTAAGATCAAAAACACAGAAGACAGCTTATGCTGGAGAGGATGTGGAACAAGGGGAACTCTCCTCCACTGCTAGTGGGAATGCAAGCTTGTACAGCCACTTTGGAAATCAATATGGCGCTTCCTGAGATAACTGGGAAGCCATCTCCCCCAAGACCCAGCTATAGCACTCTTGGGTATATACCCAAGGAATGCTCAATCATACCACAAGGGCATTTGCTCAGCTATGTTCGTATCAGCTTTGTTTGTAATAGCCAGAACCTGGAAACAACCTAGATGCCCTTCAACTGAAGAATGGATAAAGAAAATATGGTACATATACACAATGGAGTACTACTCAGCAGAGAAAAACAATGACCTCATGAGGATTGCAGGCAAATGGATGGATCTAGAAAAAATCATCCTGAGTGAGGTAACCCAGACTCAGAAAGACAAACGTGGTATGTACTCACTTATAGGAGGATACTAAATGTAAAACAAAGATGACTAGACTGCTACACAACTCCAGGGAGGCTACCTAGAAAACAGGACCCTAGGAAAGACCCAAGGATCACCCAATGACAGAGAAATGGATGAGATCTACATGAACAACCTGGACGACAGTGGGAGTAATGAAGGGCAAGATTTGAGGGAAAGAAAGCTTAGGGGACCAGGAGATCCCAGCTGAACCAAGAACAGAAAAGGAGAATGAGGAATAACAGACCATGATAAATGAAGAACACATGAGAACAGGAATAGGCAGACTGCTGAAGAGGTCCCCAGAAATCCACAATGATATATCCTCTGTAGTCTGCTGGCAATGGTCAAGAGAAAGCCTGATCTGACCTAGTCTGGTGATCAGATGGCCAAATACCCTAACAGTCATCTTGGAACTCTCATCCAATAACTGATGGAAGTGGATGCAGAGATCCTCAGCCAGGCCCCAGGTGGAGCTCCAGGTGTCCAACTGTCGAGAAAGAGGAGGGTCTGCAAGAGCATGATTTGTTGAATCCAAGATTTCAAAAAGCACAGGGACAAATAGCCAAATGAATGGAAGCACATGAATTATGAAACAAAGGCTGTGGAGCCCCCAGCTGGATCATGCCCTCTGGATAAGTGAGACCATTGAATAGCTTGATCTGTTTGAGAGGCACCCAGTCTGTGGGACCAGGATATGTCCTTAGTGCATGAACTGGCTGTTTGAAACCTTGGGCTTACACAGGGACACTTTGTTCAGTCTGGAAGGAGGTGACAGGACCTACCTGTACTGAATCCACCAGGTTTAAATGAATCCCCAGGGGTGCTTTGATCCTGGAGGACATGGGAATGGAGGGGAGGGTCTGGGGGAAAGTGGGGGTGGGGCGGGAGGGGGGAGGACAGCAGAACCCATGGCTGATGTATAAAATTTTAAACACAGAATAATAAAGAAAAATAATTAAAAAAACAAATAAAGTACAAACTGCTGGGAAAACAAAAAACCCAGGATAGCCAAAATAATCCTATACAACAAAAGAACCTCTGGAGGCATCACAATCCCTGACTTCAAGCTCTACTATAGAGGTACAGTAATAAAAACAGATTGGTACTGGCATAAAACCGACATATGGACCAATGGACTCGAATTGAAGACCCTCACATTAACCTGCACACCTATGAACATATTATTTTTGACAAAGAAGCCAAAAATGTACAATGGAAAAAAGAAAGCATCTTCAACAAATGGTGCTGGCATAACTGGATGTCAACATGTAGAAGGCTGCAAATAGATACTATGCACAAAATTTGGGTTCAAGTGGATCAAAGACCTCAACATAAATCCAGTTACTGTGAACCTGATAGAAGAGAAAGTAGGAAGTACTCTTGAATGCATTGGCATCAGAGATCACTTCCTGAATATAACACCAGTAGCACAGACACTGAAAGAAACAATTAATCAATGGGACTTCTTCAAACTGAGAAGCTTTTGTAGAGCAAAGGACACAGTCAACAAGACAAAGTGACAGCCTACAGAATTGGCAAAAGTCTTCACTAATCCCACATCTGACAGAGGGATGATATCCAGAATATAAGAGGAAATCAATAAATTAGACATCAAAATGCCCAACCGTCCAATGAAGAAATGGGCTATATAAACAGAGAATTCTCCACAGAGGAAGCTCAAAAGCCCAAAAGACATTTTTTTTTCTTTTTAAAATGTATTGTATTTGTGTTTTAATTTTACACGTCCGCCATGGGTTCCCCTGTCCTCCCTCTTCCCACCCCTATCCCACCTCCCCCCCTATTCCCATCTCCTCCAGAGCAAGACTCTTCTTGGGACTCATTTAAACCTGGTGGTTTCAGTACAGGCAGGTCCTGTCCTCTCCTTCTAGGCTGAGCAAAGTGTCCCTGTATAAGCCCAAGGTTACAAACAGCCAGTTCATGCACTAAGGACAGATCCGGGTCCCACTGCCTGGGTGCCTCCCAAACATTTCAAGCTATTCAATTGTCTCACTTATCCTGAGGGCCTGATCCAGTTGGGGGCTACACAGCATTTGCCTCATAATCCATGTGCTTCCATTCATTTGGCTATTTGTCCCTGTGCTTTTCCAACCTTGGTCTGAACAATTCACACTCTTACAATCCCTACTCTTTCTTGACAATTGGACTCCATGAGCTCCACCTGGGGCCTGGTCGAGAATCTCTGCATCCACTTCCATCAGTTATTGATGAAAGTTCCAGCACGACCATTAGGGTGTTTGGCCATCTGATCACCAGACTAGATCAGATCAGGCTTTCTCTCGACCATTGCCAGCAGTCTACAGAGGAGGTATCATTGTGGATTTCTGGGGACCTCTCGAGCACTCTGCCTATTCCTGTTCTCATGTGGTCTTCATTTATCATGGTCTGTTATTCCTTGTTCTCCCTTTCTGTTCTTGATCCAGCTGGGATCTCCTGCTCCCCTAAGCTTTCTTTCCCTCAAACCTTGCCCTTCATTACTCCCACTGTCGTCCAGGTTGTTCATGTAGATGTCATCCATCTCTCTGTCATTGGGCGATCCCATTTCATCTATTTCATTTAGATTTTCTATCCTAATAATTTTGAAAGAATTCTAAATTCCTTTCATGGCGCTAATGATTTCTTACCATCTCTGATTCTGGTAAATTGGGTCATCTTCTTTTGGTTAATTGGGCTAGGGCTTGTCTCAGTTTTTCTTCTGAAAGACAAGCTCTTAGATTTGCTGATACTTTATATTGTGTTTCTTTTTAATTAATTTATGTCCTAGTTTTTATCATTTCTTTTTATGTAATAGATTGTGGTTTTCTTTAATCTCGCCTTTTCCAATTTATTGAATCACAACATTAAGTCAGTGATTTGTACATATTCTGATTTTTAATATAAATTTCCCTCTTAGAACTGCTTTTATCTAAGAAATTTTGTTGTGATGTATTATCACTTTTATTTAAATCCAGTATTATTTTTCCTCTCTTAAATTTCTTCTTTGAGCCTTTCAACATTCAGTGATATGCTGTTTACTCAATGTGGATGTCTGAAATTACAGGACAATTCTTTACTTTTAATTTTAAATTTTGTTGTCCTGTGATCAGGCAGGATACAGGATTACTTTAAGCTTTCCAAAGTTATTAAGATGTATCTATATTATGGATGTTTCTGCAGACTGCTGAGTATAATGTATATTTCTTGCTTGGGTGGAATATTCTCTAGATATCTATTGGGTACATTTTGTGTATGGTGTTGGTTAATTCTGATGTTTCCCTATTTATTTTTGTCCAGATGATTTGCCTTTTGGAGAAAGTAGAGTATTGACCTTATTCACTGATAATGAGTTTGATTCAATTCATGTCTTTCCATCCAACCTTATGCTTTTTGTGGTATCTATTGTGATTACGTTTAGTGGGTAACCTCTTTTATTGGATACTAGAATGGTGACACCTCCATGCTTCTGGGTCACATTTGCTTGTAATAATTTTCCATTCTCTCATTTTAAGTTGCTGTATATCCATGGAGGTTAGATGAGTGTTTTGTAGATATCAGAAAGACAAAATGTGTTTCTTAATCCATGCAACCTACCTATATATTTTGATCGGGGAGCTGAGTTTATTAATATTTAAAGTTATTATGGAAAGATGCCTGTTGATTGATGACATTTTGGCCCTTGTGTTCTTAATAATAGTTTTTATTTCAATAGTTATAATTTTATTTGTTTCTTTCTACAGTCTCCTGGATATGTTTATTGAACTCTTCAGTTTGAAGTAGCATTTCTAATATCTTTTGTAAGGCTTGTTGGGTGGACATGAATTCTGTTAGTGTGTTTGCATCATAAGGAGTGTTTCTTTCTCTTTCTACCATGGCAAACAGTTTTTCTGTGTGCAGTGGTCTAGATGGGCACACATCATCTTTAAGATTTTGAAGTACATTGCTCCTAGGTCTTGGGATTTAGAGTCTCCATGAGAAATCTGATGGAGTCTCTTTCTGTGTTACTTGTTGGCATTGTCCTATATATTTCAAAACTCTTTCTTTGTTCCACATATTTAGTATTTTAGGCATAATATTCTGTGAGGAGTCACTTTTCTGTCCTATATCTTTGTGTTCTGTGTGGTCCTTATATATCAGTGAGAATGTGTTTCTGTAAGTAGTAATGTTTTCTTGTGTGACTTGTTGAAATTTATGTCTATAGCATTGCCATGGTATTTATCTACTTCACCCATACCATTATTAAAATAGTCTTTTCATGGTGTTTAATAATTCCTTAATGGTCCTTTTATTTGTTTGTTTTAAAATTTTCATATTCTTTGCTTCAGTGTTCCAATTCCTCTGTTTCATCTGCAAGTCCCAATATCCTACCTTCTACTTGATCCATATACTTGTAAGGCTTTCTCTGAAGTTAATAAATGTGATACTGAATTTTTCAAGTTCATCTTCATCTCAACTGTATTTCTTTTCACTATGTCTACCTCTTTACTGAACTCAGTTTGAAAAAGTGCAATTGTTTTGCCATTTCATCCAGGTGTATTTTCTTGGACCTCACTTTGTCTGCTTATCTTCCATTCATCTTCTTCCTGTGAAGGATGCTGATTAATTCAGTTACCAGTTTGACACTTTGATGTCCATGGATTTGTTTTAAAATAGTGTAAAGTGTATAACACAAGCCCAACACTCCATATCAAACTCCAAGTATAATATATATGTTCTGTGTTCTATAAGAGCTTCAGACACATGTTCTATACCTCTGCAGTGTTTCCCATCTTACTCAAATATATTATGTGATATAAATAACATTATAATTTATTTTTCTTTCACTAATCAATTTCTATAAACCATAATTTATTTTACTCATCTAGATTGTCAAAAGGCTCTCTTGTCATTAATTGAATTCACATTTCTATATGCTGGTACTTACTTTTGAGAAAAGTCCTTTACTACTATGGGTTGCTGTAAGAGTCTGCTATTGGTCAACAGTATGGTCTTTGAGGAAAGAAAGGCTTCAATTAACAGGTCCCTGAGATGCAATTTCAAGTAGCAAGTCTCTTTCTAAATTAAAGCAAGGATTGGAAGTCCTGGTCAGGCCAGGATTTTAAATTCAAGGTAAGTGTGATCTAGAAGTCACTGGACACTTAGCAAACTAAAGTTATTTGCAAAGGACCTGTTTTCCAGCAGTGATGCCAAAGGCAGCTTGTCCCTGGAATATAGGTCACACAAGTCACACAGCAATCGAATGTCATCAATTCCTGTGGTGTCTATGCACACCACCCTTCTGCCCTGATAACAGAGTGCAGAACAAGAGCCATGTCACTGACCAGAGGACAAATGATTGTCCAGTCCCCAGCCAGCAGACTTTCCAGTGAAATTCTCAGAAGGTGATAGTGTCCACCACCCTCTGCTGATGTCAATGAATTGTGGAGAATTTATAGAAAAGTTGTTTACCATCTTATCAAAGAACCCATGGTAATAACACAACATGTCTGTGGACATGACATCAATGATTTTGTTTTATCTTATACACTGTTTTCATTAAATTTCTTTCAAGATATATATATATATATTGATTTTCATTTTTAATAGAAGTAAATACTCCTTTAGAGGATTTTAGAGATAACTTTAATGCCTGTGACAGTGTGTATTATACTTTCATATGAAGGAAAATATTTTCACTGCATAGATGGTGTGCTAGAGGGACATTTTCACTTTACACTTTAAAAGCATGTTGTTCTACTGTCTTAGTGCTTTTTTTTTACTTCAGTTGAGAATTCTGCTCAAATAATTGAGGGTCCAGTTTCCTTTCACCACTTATTGTTATCAGTGCAATTTAATACTTGACACTGTCATTTTCTTTAAGTTCCGTTGGTTGTGTCATTTGCACATGTTAATATTTTTCATTTTTAACAAATGCAGAACTTTTTTAATCATTGATTCTTCAAATACTGTATTTCACTCCTGGACCCTGACAGTGACTTCTCAGTAGTGAACAGAGAGAGAAGAGAGAGAGACAGAGAGACAGAGAGAGACAGAGAGGAGAGAGACAGACAGACATAGACACAGAGACAGAGACATACACAGAGACACAGAGAGAGATAGTGAGAGACACACAGAGAGACACAGAGAGAAGTAAAATTGCACACAGAGTTAGAAAACTCAATGATGTCCTGAAATTATTTTGAACTTTTCTTGGAGGATGAATGCTGTGAATCCAACACAGGACCTAACATATTCCAGCAGGCTGGTATTCCACCACTGAACTATATCCATGACATATGTGCTTGCTTTATCATTAATACTTTCTGCTGTTCTGTCTCAGTGCCATTGATCTTTAATTTTACAATGTATAATCTTTGGCCAATCACTCAGTGTAGTTTTGTTCATAACTATAGACACTGTATTTCTCACTTTTGTAATATCAATAACGTACACTTCAATATTTATAATTTCTCTATTTTTTAAAAATAGAGTGTTTTTATTTTTCCTGATTTTTAAACTTTTATTGCTTTTTTCATTATACTTAGTCTTGTATTACATAAGGACATGTTCAGAGAAGCACATTATGTACATTGAATATACTCCCATACCTAATGTCTGACTTTGTTCTTTCTATACACTTTGTATCAATCCTAATGGGTGTGAGTAGGAAAGGTCAGGCTGGACATCTCATAGCAGGGTAAGCAGGACCAGATCTGATCATGACATGTTATCTTTCCCTCATGAGAGCAGAGGAAAGTATATGGGAAAGATATTTTGAAATCAAAATCCATGGAATTACTATTCAAAGACAACATTCTGGAAACAGAACTGATGGGGAGAAGCAAGTTTATTTTTTATTAATAAATCTTTTATTCATTTTACATACCAATTATAGATCCCCCTTCCCTCTTTCTGCCCCCTCCAGCCTCTCCCCTCCAACTTTCTCACCATTCCCTCCTACAAGAAAGTAAGGCCACCTGTGGGGAGTCAGCACAGTGTGGTACATTCAGTAGAGGCAGGTCCAAGCCCCTCCCCCTGCCTCAAGACTGTGAGAGGTGTCCCACTGCAAGTAGTGGGCTCCAAAGAGACAGTTCATGTACCAGGGATAGATCCTGATCCTACTGCCGGGGGGCCCTTAAGCAGATCAAGTGATACAACTATCTCACTTATGCAGAGGGCTTCGTCCAGTCCCATGGAGGCTCCACGGCTATTGGTCTAAAGTTCATGAGTTCCCACTAGTTTGGTTTAGTTGTCTCTGTAGGTTTCCCCATCATGATCTTGATGTTCCTTGTTCATAGAATCTCTCTTCCCTCTCTTCAACTGGATTCCTAGAGTTCAGCCTGGTGTTTGGCTTTGGATCTGTGCATCTGCTTCCATTAGTTACTAGATGAAGGCTCTATGATGACAGTTAGGGTATTTAACTCTCTGATTACTGGAGTAAGCCAGTTCAGGCACCCTCTCCATTATTGCTAGTAGTCTAAGCTGAGAACACAAGGGAATGGGATGGTTGAGCTGGAACAGGCAGGGAGTAGAAGAACAATGAAAGAGATACCATGATAGAGGGAGATTTTATGAGGATAGGGAGAAATTGGGTGATAGGAAAGTTCTCAAGGATAACCCCAATTAGACTACCAGCAAGTTTATTCTTAGGTATACAAAAAATAATGTTGGAGAAGCACTTTTATCTCATGAAATACAGCATATTTAGAAATTCATATATATCATTAAAAAGACAGAAAATAAGATCCATGGGCTGTGGACAATGAGGAAGTGTACTGAGCAGTATCTTTGTTGTCCAAGGCCTCTATCTACAATTCTACTCTCAATTGGAAGGTGCATTTGTCCTTGACTTTCTGGTTCAAGTTCTTGAAAGTCCTGACACAAACATATTACTTTTCTTCAAGCTAAACCTCACAGCCATGTATACTCCGTGTCAATAAGGAATGCATGTCATGGTTTCTCATATGTAGGCTTCTGGAGGAATAGGTCATGACAGAGGAGCAGGTATGAAAGAGGGAAGCAATTCATCCTTTTTGACCTGTCTTCTCAGCTCTTACTTTACATTTGTTAGGCTGTAAGAAGATTTCTTATAATTCACAAGCACCCTGATAAATTTTTTTGGGGGGAGATCTAGATAAGAAGAGAAATGATGAATGTGAATATAACCAAAGTAGATGTCAAAAATTAATGAAAATATTTAATATAACAAAGTGCACTGATTTGCACAATGGTTATATTCTAAAAACCTGTGAAAATGAAGAATAAAATCCTTTATCTGATGGAATCTAAAGGCTACCACATATACTGCTTGGTAGAGACTAAGGAAAGATACTTAGCAGTTGATATCTTAGTCATGTAAGCTTTGTAATGCTGCATTAGAAAACAAAGTTTGTCGAAATGGGCAGGGAAATAACTCTGCAAGTTTAACTAGGAAACCAGTTGCCACCATCACAGGAGAGAAGGGCTTTGTGTCTTACTTCCTCATCTGCCCGTGTTATCATGAGCACTACTAATGCTATCCCAACATTGACAGCAGTAGTCAGCTTCATCTCCAGCCTGGGCTTTGCTGATAGTCAGGGTGGCTGTGTTCCCAGAGTTGGAGCCAGAGAAGTGGTCTGGGATGCCAGAGGGACACTTATTATCTCTATATATTACCAGCACAGGGGCCTGGCCTGGCTTCTGCTGGTACCATTGAACATACTTAACTGAGAGTTTATCTCCAGAGCAGGTGATTGTGACCTTTTGACCTAGGGCCACTGATACTGAGGGAGGTTGAGTCAGTATATAGGAGGCCACAGAACCTGCAAAAGGAAAGAGAAGGATGCTGAGGATACTGAATAATGCTCTTTCCAGAGCCAACTAAACACTCCACCAGAACAGGACTCAGGATTCAGGGCTGGGCAGCAATGTCCATAGGCTGAAACATCAGACTGTGTCTGGGAAAATCACCTGTGAGGAGGGAGAGGAAGGGGAGCAGGAGGAACAGCCAGGCCATGGTGGAGATGCCAAGAGTTCTGGATCCTGGGAGTCAGCACAACCAGGCTAACTGGGCTTTTATTCTCTTTCAATCCTTTTGAGGGTAGTGGATATTCTGTGACTACGCAATTCTACCCCTCTCTGTGGCTCCCCATGGAGGCCTATGTTCAGAAAATACTTCAAAGCTGTGATGCAGAAACTGACTTGGAGGGGTGGAGCATGGCTCAGAAAACCATCCTAAGCCTCTGTGGTCTCAGATCACAGTAATCCTGCAGGAATTTACCCATGATAGTCTCTGAACTGCTGAGCTGTTTTAGCAAGGCTATGCACCTTCTGTGATCTTGTCCATGGTGTGCACTTGGTATCCTTAAGGGACCACTACCAAAATGTGACTCAACAGAAGGTGTAGTATGGCCTGTCACCTCACCTTGATTTTTCTTCCTTTCTTTTGGTCATCAAGCTATGTTTATGATTCATTCTGATCATCCTAATACAATGTAGCCCTGTGCTATTAGAATTGTTGTCAAGTACATACCTGTGTGATATTGGTTTGTTATACATTCATTTGTTTTTGTGGAGTCATGAGAAATTCAATGTCATTTCTCATGTTGAGTCTCTTTCCTGTCTGACCCAATCTCTTAAAAGAGATTAGCATCTGGCTTCAGGAATTAAATTAAAAATCTTGCATGAGTGACCTTGAAGATCTTTTTAAAATACCCTGAAACAAGACTTTCTGAGAAACACACTTTAGCACTTGTGTGTGTCAAAGACATAGGATCAAGGTTGCACTAAGTTGAGCTCCAGAAGGTTGTTGGTGAGAGTTCCCATCAGGAAGAATGTGGACACTGAGGCATGTGTGTTCTGAGTCAGGTAAGTGTTCAGTTCATTCAAGTATTTCCAAAGAACAATGAATTCTTCATAGAGGGACAGAACACAGGTTGCCACCTTTCCTACTTTAGACTGTACCAGAGCCCAGGTGCTTCAGTCTAATGGCAAATCTGCCTATAAGTTAGTATGTCTCTCTGGAAGTACCCAGAGGAGAGACAGCAAGTGTGCAGCCAAGACAACTGTGAACCACATGCAAGAGAATATGATCCTGAGTGCAAGACACCAGTCCCCGTGGCCAGTTCTGCCACAGTGAACTTCCCATTGGACTCAAAATGCTTTTACCAATGAATGTCAGCCATGACAGAGCTACTGAGGCTCATGCCTTGTATTGTACAATGCCTGAGCATTTCCTGAGTGAGTCCTTCATTACGCATGGGTTTTATCATTGTCCTGAATGACACTGTTATGTGATTCTCAGAATGTCATCACTGGCAGTAAAAAACTGTCCCTTGACACTTTCGGAATTCCTAGCATCACCTACTCAACTTCCCCTGCACAACTCTAGTCTCCTCCTTGGGTATTCCTGGATGCTACCCTACCAACCTCTGCTGGTGGAAGAGTCTAAGAACACGAACTTCCTTTACTTTTTAACTGGCCCCAAAGTCCTTTTCACCTGAAAAAAGTGCAGTGCAGGGAGTTGAGCCTTACTCTGTGTTTCCTTCACACACTCCAACATCCTTTGGCTAGCAGAGAGAACTGGTAACCATGATATGTGAGAAAGCAGATAGGATCTGTTTCTATAATCAATATAGTGGTGAAATTCACCCTTCTATAGTATGTGTGTGCATATGTGTGTATGCATATATTTGTATTGCAAATAAGGGTCACATAATAATGTAACTTCAGGACACAGGCAGAAACCTGGGCTGCGTGAGGAGGGCTGACCCAGGAAATTCTCATGCATAGTACAGAAGTATAATATAATATATATTGTTATAAGAAAAAATTTTAAAAATCATAAATGAGCTCTGCATTTGCATCTCTCTCTTTCTCTCCAAGATAGTTCTTCCCACATTCTCTTTTCAAATTCTTGATCGATCACTACTTTATTATTGTTACATGTATAAATATTTGTACATTTATTTGTGTATGTGTACACATAAGTACGTAAAGATAGATAAACTCTTGAATTCATTATACTCATATGCCAGGTACTAATGTTTATTTTGAATATCACAGTTTATCTTTCATTTTGTTTTGTTTTGTTTTTGAGGCAGAGTTTCCCTGTGTGCCCTGGCTAACCTGGATTTTTCTCTGTAAACCAGGCTGGTCTCAAACTCAGAGATTCACCTGCCTCTGCCTCCCAAGTGCTGGGATTAAATGCATGTGCCAGGACAGTCATTAGCTGTAGATATCTATAATAGTCAATTCACCATTAGATTCTGAATACTGTAATAGAAGGCATAAAATGCCATGCCATGTTTATCACATTATATTAATTGTTTTATATTTGCTGTTCAAACAATAGAAATAGTGGGTAAAATTAAATCATTTTCAAGCAACAGAGAAGTCTGAAAAAGTGTTGACAGTATCTTTAATACATTGGCCATTTATGTGTTTAAGAAGCAAGAAAACACTACCCTACTCAGTAAGAGTATCAGGGTTGTTAGAGGTGAAATCTGGTGTTTCTGTCACCAATACTCAGGCTTTGGTGATGTCACAATCATTTTTATCATCCATTATCACCATTTTTATTGCTGTTGTTATTTGATCACATGCCCTTCCTATCTCCTGCTAGAGGACTTCAAATATAGCCTGAACCTCAATGTGTTAAAACCGGAGATGCCTGATCCTTCAGAACTGGAGGTGCTTGTCTCCAATGTATAGACACACTCACTACTGAGTCTCTCTCCTCACACTTCCATGGGAAAAGGCAGGAGGTTCTAAAAGCAGAGGGAGCAATCAAGCGTCCACCAGCTTTGTCTAAAATAAGTAGACTATTTAATTCCTTTAGGTAATGTATGCTCCAAAATTCATTTTCCTAGGAGTAGTATAACCCTCTTTGTGCTACAATAGGAAACAATGAAAATTTGAGTTTTTCACAAAAATGAGGAAAGGGTGGTTCATTATAAAAATGAATGTAGATAGGTTGGACTCAAGTCTGAGGTTTCTAGGACACAGCATGACCAGGGTGAGTGCTTTGTAACTCAATACCATCCATATCATAGCCTTGTCATCACCAGGATAACAGTTCAGCATTCAGATAATAGTCTTGTATATAGTCCCATGTGGAACCTGGATCACCAGTGAGGGAAACAAAGTTGAGCAGTGTTATCCTTGAGCCTGATGGTTCTCTGTGCATTGTTTCTGCACCCTCTTTCCTGAGCAGTAGAGGATGTGTCACACAATCACCTTTGCAGTACAAAGTGAGTTTCAAGGGGATGGCAGGTTGGAAGGTTCAGGACATTGGAGGGATCATTGTTAGGGTTCCACCCAATCAACATCAACTGCAATAATCTCAAAGTAAATTCCAGCCTTATAGTCTTGCAATCACTGTGCATGTGGCAAAGCCTTAGCAGGTCTTCCATACGTGAGCAAAAGTAAGAGGTGACTATTAGTGTGCAGACCATGCTGGACACACCCTAGTTTGTGTCCACAGCTGGGTGCTCCTCCCTGTTCTTTGTCATCCACCCAACAATACAAGGCCCTGACATTAGTTAACTATTCTGAAGTGGGTAGAGCTATATTTGACTCCACAGAAGCCAAGGGGTTCCAACACAGAGAACAGTGGTCAAGGTGTTGCTTATTTCAAACTCATTCCCAATATCCCATGCTCCCTCAGAAGGAGAGAGAGGCCCCTGTCTTTCTCATTCCTCTCTCACAGTATCTTGTTTAATATAAGATTTCTGTGTTTCATATCTTGAATTTTATGGCATTCAATACAATGACTCTTCAATAGGCAGGGCATTGTTATGACATATTTATTTACAAGAAGCTTATTTTGTAGTAAACCTAAAAATAGAATTCTTGCATGAAGAACCAACCATAAATCGATTTTCAGTTGCTGTGTTTCGTCTCTTCACTAATAGCCTTGACAGTTCTATGACACATAGATCCTTTAACAAGCTGTGAAAACAGAAGAATGAATGAATCAATGGTTTAAAATAATTCACAATTATTATAACTGGTATTTAAATATTCATTTCCCTCACTCATCTACAAATTCCTGTAACAAATAAGAAGTGTCAGTACCAACTGGGTTACAAGTACTTGGTAGATTTGTGAGAGGATTGGGCATATAAAGTCAGGTGTGGCCAGGAGGAGCTTCCTACATGACTTCAGGGTTCCTCATCTAATGCTTGGTACTTCTAGATCATCCTGGGAGAACTGATTGACTATCTCAAAAGAATGTAAAAGGGTCTCCTGGGACTTAAGATCAATAGATGGTCACCAGAGAACCCTTAGGTATTCCTGGAAGCCTCTTTCATTCTTTTCTTCTAGCCCTTCTTTAACCCTCGGTGACATGACTGGCCAAAGAACCTTCATCTACCAGGGACACACAGATGTCACATTAGGCTGGAAGTTGGGGAGGGGAGTGCTACCCTCTTTCCCATTCTTTATTCCACTCTCTCCAGACTTACCCTTAGTCTCAGTACAGCCTGCCCATGTAATCCCCTCCTCCTGGACCACCTCAATCTATATGAGACTCAGCCTACTAGTGTGGATCAAGAGGTCCCTAGATACATCCAGGTGCCTGTCTCAGTCTGTTTTTCTAGTTCATCTGTGTTCTTGTTAATTTCTGCTGAGCTCAAGAATAACTCTCCTCCCTGAACTAAAAAGCTGGGAGGAGAATTATTCTTGAGCTCAGCAGAAATTAGCAATGACACAAATGAACTAGAAAAATAGACTGGGGTGGATTGGGGAGGGAGGAGGCTGAAGGTGTGAGGAGGGAGGACAGGTGAATGCATGGCTAATATGTAAAACAACTAGAAAATTTCTTATATAAAATTTAAAAAAAAAGAATAACTATCAGCGAACCCTAGTCCAATACATTTGGCTGGGAATCAGGGACCCTACAGCTGCCACAGTTGCCCAGGACTTAGAGTAGGCAATAGCAACAAAGAACAGAATACCCACCCAACAAAGATAAGACCAAATACTATACACAGAAACACTTTAATCATAATTCAGGATGCACAGATCCAAGCATAGTGACATAAGTATGAGCAACCAAGACAATATGCTTCTTCCAGAATCCAGGGTTTCTATTGTGTCAGAGCCTGAAAAAAATCAATTTAAATATAGCACAAGAGAAGGACTTGAAACTTCCAATTTTGACTATGTGCAAGAACCCTGTGAGAATATGAATCAATGCCCTAATGAAGACTATGAAAACACGAACAGTTGAATAAAATAATGAAAACAACTTGAGACATGAAAGTAGCTTTAAAAAAGAAATAAAATTATTAATAAAAATCCAAACTGAAATAAAATTGGAAATTAAAAATTTAAGATGTCAAACAAAACCCTCAGAGTTAAGTCTTACAATAGATTAAAAGGAAAGGAAGGCAAATTTTCAGATCTTGAAAAAGTAGCTAAAAGAAATAAATAGCTCAGCCAAAGAAAATGTTAAATAAAATATAATATTTAGACATAAAACATTCAGTATATTTTGGATACTCTGAAAAAAAAAACTAAGAATAATAGAAAAGAAAACCAGGTTAAAGAAACTGAAAATACCTTTTAATTTTTTCAAACAATTTATTTTCATCATATTTCCCCCTTTCCTTAACTCCCCCCAATCCTTACCACATCCCTACCTACCCAAATTAATGTTCTTCTCCTATCACATATCTACTTATCTACCTACCTTTCTATTGCTATCTCTCAAAAAAATTAAAAAGAAATCATAAAAATAGAAGAGCAAAAGACCAATAAGACTAAAATGCCAAAGTGAAACAAAAATCTCAATAAATATACAAAAATCTAGGGAGCACATGTTCTGTGTGAGAAATAATCCTGGCCAGGGGCATGACCTGGACTGTGGTTGATATATCCTGACACCTGTTGACACAAACAGATTTCCATCAAACAGACTTTTATTTTCTACTAACTTCTTTGTTAGGGATGGGATTCGTTTTCCTAAACCCTAAACCCTCAATGCTAGGACCCTGTCTGCCACAAACCTGTGCAGGCTTTGTGTGAACAGTGACTTCATAGGTGTATCAGTTGTATTATAGCTTAAAGACACCATTTTCCTAGCATCATCCAACACCTCTGGCTCTTGCAATCTTTCTTTGTCTTCTGAGCCTTGATAGGAAAGGTTTGTGACAGCATCCCATTAAGGGATAAATGCTTCAAAGCCTCTCACTCTCAGCATGTTGTACATCTGTGGGTCTCCATGCTGATCTCCATCTACTGCAAGTAGAAGTTTCTCTAATGAGGTATGAATAAAGCATTGATCAATGGGAATAGCAATATGTCATTAGGAATATTTTATTGAAGTTTTCTTTCAGCAGAATAATAATATTAAAATGTCTATTATATATCAAAACTTATAAGGTTAATATATATGTATATATATATATATATATATGTTAAACTATTGTTATTATATTAATGGTAATATAGAATACTAATTGTAGAAAAAAGGCTTCAGTTATTTGTCTATACATGTTTTTGTGTTTGAGTCTCTATCAGTTTTCTGCAGTGAATCATGACCAGGACTAACAAAGAATTTGAAGTTTCTAGACAGATGATGGGACCCCACAACAACAATTCTACATGGACAATAATAATACCACTAAGCTGAAAAACATCACCCACAGATCAGCTTTGGACTACAAACTGCTCAGATAAAATTTGAGATGACTAGCTAAGATGATCCAGTTTCATATACTACTTAAACAAGGACTTGAGATAAGCCCTGAACTTTGGCATTATGCAGAGACTGGACAACAAATGATATAGCTACCTTCCTAGAATTTGACAATTAACCCAAAATTTTTCTTTTCAGAATAAAGATGCCTTTGCCCACAAGCAGCAGGAAGCCATTTTAAGAAAAAGACACCCACATTCCCAAAGAGATGGTGTGGGGCGGGTGATTTTTGGTCTTTCAATGGGTTTTGGGATAATTTTCATTGTTTAGGAAGGTTGGTTACAAGTTTTTGTTGTTATTGGTTAGGAAAAGGGCTAAACAAAGGAGATTCTATTTGAGGTTCTTGTTAGAAAAAAAAAAGATATATAGATATGATAGAATAAAGGATAGATTATTAAATCTACTCTGAAAAGAAAAGAGAGGATATAGATACAATATAGATAAAAAGGTAGATTATTGAGTCTACTTTTAAAAGACAATTACTAGTTATAAACCCTTTACATTGGATTGGGTTTTTATTTATTGTATACAAATTATATATATTGAGATTGAGATTGTTATGCTGTAAGTATATTTCTAATTTTGTTCAGGATATTGTACTTATACAGTTCATTAAACAATGTAATGCAATTTGCTAATCATTGAATGTTATTATTACCAACTATTAGGATATAAAGAAATGAAAGTTAGTAGTTAGACATTACAATAGAACTTGTAGTTATATTAGGTATGATTTCAAGATCGAGCATTTGTATTTTAGATAGACAGGTCATCTTCAAACCCTTCAGAGATCTACAGAATATGGTATTTAAAATGCTTTAATAACTTAGAATTTTTTCTTTTTTTATGACTATGAGACATGTCAGCTACTGGCAGCACAAATCTACATCAGAGAAGATATGGACATTGAAGAAACTGCATATGGAGTTAACTTTCATTGTGGTAAAAGTTAGCCACTAGACAAAAAAAGTGTCCTCGAATCGACTACTAACAAATAGGACAAATTGGACAGACAGGACACAAAACAAAGGACTACTGATCCTTGCCAAGACAAGTATGGTTGTGGCTTTAGCAACAGACATCCTCTGAGGCTAGGACAATATGGCACCATTGCTGAAGTGGCCTTTGCAATCTGGAAAAGGTACAGTGCCCCATTCTTTGAAGGCAGCTGATCAGGCAGTGGACCAATGGCTTCTGGTGTGCGGTGGAACAGTAGCTGAAACAGTTAATCTTGAAAGAATACCTAGGCTGACAGAGTCCAACCTTTCAATGGTAGACTGGCATTTAATAAAAGAGATGAAGCCGCCCACAAGCTGAGAAGAAAGGACAGCTAAATTCCAAAACATCAGCCATTTCCACAATTTAAAAACCTGAATCGTGACAGGGCACTGGTGGAATTCAGGTTTATCTGATACATGGGCTACTCACACCGAATGTGAGGTTGAACTATAGGCCTTGTATATATCCTACTTCACAAATGAGTCTGTCAGATACACTAAGCCTATAGGATGAAGATGATGCCCCAACATTGATGAGAAACCTTAGGTGATTGTACAGGCAGCTGGCTGTTTTTGTCATCTCACACTTTTTTGGAAGCTGCTTGCTTGCACTTCCTGTTTCTTTTAGTTAATATTATTTCCTTCTTGGGTATCTGAGGGAGTTGATGATCAGATAGTTGTAGCTATAGTTTAGTTATAGTTAGTTGAAAATTAGATAGTTATAGTTATAGTACCAACCATAGAGACCTGGAGGTCTGTATAGACAGAGAATGATGAGGAAGTCATGTGGCTGGGCTTAGTGCCAGTGAAAAGGCAGAACAGGAAGGCAGCTCTTTCTGTGGAAGCTACTGCATGGTGGTCATCTAAGGCTAGTTGTGGCTATGGAATGGGCTTTATATCCAATCAGAGTGGGTTTTTTTTCCATAACATTGGTGCCATGTTATGCCAGGATATCCTTCACAAAGGTAATCTCTTTAGATTTCATGATTTACATCTGGGAGGTATTGATGTTTATGTTTTCCCTCAGGTAATATGAAGAGTGTCTTTTAACACTATTAATGCAAATGAGTAAGGATGAAGCTTCTAGTTAAGCATCATCTCAATTTTTACATGTTTGATGACATTGGAAACTGTTGTCATCAGAATAGGACCTGTCAGATTGTAGACAACAACCCATAGCCTTAACACCATTTTGTGATGTTTGGAGGGTCTATGGGACCCTTTGCCCAATGCTGTTAGTTTTTCTTCCCCATGCCCCTCCCTCACCCATTTATCGCATCCCTTTTCCATTTAATCTTTCTATTCCAATTTCCCCTTTTACTCCCCACAACACTATATTCTATTTCCCCTTCTTGGGATATCATGTCCTCCCTGTTCTCATATAAGGTACCTAAATTCTCTGGCTACTCAGATTATATCATACAGATTGGAAAGTTAAGTTATCATCCCAATATAAGAGCATAATCTGTTTTTCTCTAGCTCTCTCAATTTACCTGAGCATTTCAAAGTTTTCTTTTTTCTTAAGAGCTGAATAATAACCACCATGTAAATATACCACATGTTTTATTATCTATTCATCAGTTGCTAGAAATTGGCTGTTTCTAACTGCTGGCTATTATGACTACATCGGTAATGAACCTGGGTTCATTACTAGGGTATAGAGTCCTTGGGACACCTAAGAGTTATATAGCTAGACCTTGAGGAAGATCATTTCCAGCTTTCTGAGGGAGCACTGCTATCCATAAGGGTTGTCTCTGTTTGCACTCCCATCAGCAATGAATAAATGTCCTTTCCCCACATCCTCTCCATCATGTGCTTTCATTTGATGAAACTTCAAAATAATTTTGATTTGCATTTCCCTGATGACAAAAGATGTTAGTGTTTGATAGTCAATTATTTCAGCTTTTCAGAACACTCTGCTTATTCTGTACTTATTTTAATTGAATTATTTATTTTTATGTTATAGGGTTTTGTGGTTTTTTTGTAATTAAAAAATAATTCTAAATATATTCTAATTACTATTTCTCCTCCCCCAGCTAGACTCTCTCTAGTTTGCACCCACTCAAAATATCCCTTCTTTATTTTTCTCAATAGAAAGCAAATGGTATCTAAAAATAATAATAATAATATAAAATAAAAAACATAATAGCACAAAACAAACAGAAAAAAGAGCCAAAGAAAAAGCACAAGATACACATCACATACAGAAAATTCATAGAAGCAATAACATGCATGCAAAAGATGTCTAATGAAAAACATTACCCAGACAAAGCATTATAAGACAAAGTCTCTCAGAGAGACTCCAATGGAGAAAATTATCTTTTCCTTTGCAAACACTAAATTGGACATAACTTCTGGCTTAGAGATGGGGGTTTGTGTTTACTTCCCTTTTAGCACTGGAACATTCTATGGCAGAGACATATGCAGGCCCTGTAGATACTGCCACAATCCCTGTGGGTTCATATGTCCATCAGTATTGTTTCTAGAAGGCCTTGTTTCCTTGGTGTCATTCATTCCCGTTGAATCTTGGCATCTTTCTACCTCTTCTTCCACAGAGGTCCCTGAGTTTTGAGTGGTATGATTAAGTGGGCACATGCATTTGGGACTGAGTGTTCCAAGGTCTTTTATTTTATTCACATTGCTCAGGTATCAAAATCTGTATTTGTTCCCATCGAATGAAAGAGGAAGCTGTGCTGCTTATGGCTGAGTAAGACACTGATATGAGTATCAGTCTATGAGTATAGTAGACTCTCATAGGGTCAATTTTTTAGGGTCATTTGTAGGAATCTGTCCTTAAGCAGAACAATATTATTTGGTTTTCCACTAAGTTTCTAGCCTGTGTACTCTCTGGTTCTAGGCCACCTAGGTAGTATCAGGTCAGGGTTCCATCTGAGGTAGTGGGCCTTAAATCCAGTCAGATACTGATTGATTAATCATACATTTTGTGGCGCTATTTCACCAGTGTATCTGGAAGTCAGAACATGATTGTAGATTGCTGGATTGGTGTTTAGATTGCAATTCTAATAGTGTTCATAGTCTCTTCTAGTGTCAGGAACACTGGACAGTAGGCATGAAGGCTCCAGGTAGGTACCAGCTTATCTTCTTCATGTTCAGTGATTTATGTAGGTGTTTTCTTCAGTAACAGGGTCTTACCATCAGTTTGTAGAGAGCAACAAAGTGCATTGGTGTCAGGGACCAAGATGTCAGGAACAAAACATGAACCATGGAAAGTACTAGCTAGGCCAGGGAACAAGTCATAAGACCACTGCCCTTTCCCAGAGCAATAACACCCATCTACTAACCAGAAGCCCCCAAAGATAAGAAGACATTCCACTGTCAGGTGCCATGACAACCAAAGGTAAAGAGCATTCCATGGTCAGGTAGCCTAGCAACAGAATAAATGTCCCCTGACCAGTCACCTTAGCCGACATCTCGCAGTTGCATGATCTGTCTCACATGTCTTGCACCCCTTCCATGTTCTGCACGCCCCTTTTCCCCTTCCCTCCTTCCTGCCCCTTCCCCTCCTGTGATATATAAGCCTTGCTGAGGAAAATAAAATTTGCAGCTTGATCAGAATCCTGTCTTGCTCTTGTCTTTCATGTCCCTTGTTTCTTTCATTCACTCCCACAGGTGGGTCACCCCCCCCCCCATTAAAACCCCACTGGCCGGGGCACCTTGGCAATAGCCTGGGTTGTTTGCAGAGCAATATAAGAGCTATTTGGGGAGTAAATGGAAACCTAATATAGTAGAAGCTTTTATTTTATGCACATTGTTCTTCATGCACATTCTTTAAACTATAAATATATGAAAGAAATCTAAATGGAATCACCAAATTGTGGTGAATCACCAAATGATAGGAGACAGAAAGCCCCAACTAGCCATATTCCCACAAATTGAAACTGCCTGTGTTTGCAATGGGTTACTTTTAATTGAGTTGTTGGCCAAATGGGCCCCATGGTAGCCCAAGCAACCCACATTATTACCAAGACTATGGGTTACTCTCCCCAAACTGATGGTAAGTCCCTGCTGTTGAGGATAACATCTACATAACTCTACGAACATGGAGAAGTTGAGTTTTTGCCTACCAAAAGCCTTCACCTATGGTGATATTTTATTTGTACTGAAATGTGATTTTATATGAATGTTAATAAAGTTGCCTTGGGGTCAGAGCAAGCCATGGCAGAAGCTGGGCGGTGGTGGTGCACGCCTTTAATCCCAGCACTTGGGAGGCAGAGGCAGGCAGATCTCTATGTGTTCAACAATACAGTCAGCATGGAGACATATGCCTTTATTCTTAAGAGCAACCATAGAAGACCTGGAGGTCTGTACAGACAGGCAGTTACGAGGAGATCATGTGGTTCATTTTACAACCAATGAGAAGGCAGAACAGAAATTCTATAAAATGACAAAAACACAGAAAGTAGGTCTCTTGCTGAGGGAAGGACAGGAGTAGCAGTGAAGTGCAAGGCTCTTAGCTATTGCTCTGACATCTTGGCTTGTAACTCTGCTATTGGCTCTGGGGTTTTGTTTTGTTTTTTTGTTTTGTTTGTTTGTTTGTTTTTGGGGTTTTTTTTGTGCCAGAGCTGAGGACAGAACCCAGGGACTTGCACTTGCTAGGCAAGCGCTCTACCACTGAGCTAAATCCCCAGCCCAAGCTCTGTGCTTCTTATTTAACAAGACAGTTACATCTACATTCACCTCTATTGACTTGTGCCCTGCTACTGGAAAGTACTCTGCACATTATCAAAGGAGAAAGCTAAATGCCAACCCAGCCATAACACTTCAATCTACACTAGTCATCTGCCTGCAAAATACAATGTTGTAATAGTGACACAGAAGTTCTTGGAGTAACCAGCCCCTATTTTTGGAATAGCCTAAACCATAAGATAGAACCCATGCCTGACACTGTCACTGCTTGGGGAGCCAAGAACCTGAGACCAGATAGGCCAAGGACATAGGAGAAAACTAAATATTAGTGTTCTGATAAAGGAATGTAGCAACAATCTGTCCCCTAACAACATTCTGCTATACTCATAAATCAATGTCTTACTTCGCTATCATCAGTGAAGCTACTACCTGTAGTAGAGGGGAACAAATGCAGAGATTCACAACTGGCAATGTACACAAATGGGGAGATCTTGAAACACTAAGTCATGTGTGCATTGTCTCCATCAAATCCATGCCTTTGTGGCTCAGATAATTCTGTGGAAGAGGAGGATAAAAGATTGTAAGAGACAGTGGTAGTGTAAGATACCAAAGAAGCAAAACTTTCTAAATAAAATAGGACTGACCTATATATGAAGTCACAGAGACTGTTGCATCATAAACTGGGCCTGCACAGGTCAGAGCCAGTGGAGTCATCACTGAGAGGAAAGTAGAAACAAGTCCTCATCCCTAATGCAGAAGTTATCTCTGATATATAACCTCTAGCAAAGAAAGGTTTTCATCCAGCATGTATCCCTGCATACACACTTAAAGGCAGGCCTGATGTTCAGAAATTGATGGCCAACACAAAACAAACTCAGTGGTATTTGAGGATGATTTTTGTCAGAAAATTTTTTGTTTGTTTGTTTTTTTAATCTTAAAGTTCTTTATCTTATTTACTAATGTTTCCAATTTTGTTTTTTTAGAAGGTCTTTGTATGTATTTGTGTCTGTATGTATTTTTTTTGCATATTTTTTGGCTCTTTGTTTTCTATATTTTCCTTGTAACCACTGAACCTATTTAAATTTGAAAAAATGTCTTGTATCAGTTTATAACATATAATTTTTATTATTATTTTAGAATATTTTAATTACTTGTTTGGTAATTTCAGGTGATGTATATTGGTGAAATTATTAAGGCCATTCCATGTAGTTAAAATGGAGGTTTATTTTGTGTGGTAGCTTACAAATGAAGGTATAGGATGCAGGGTCTGAGAAAGGCATGACACAGTATGGTGATATTCTCTGGAAAACTTTACTCAGTCTACCACCAGCGTCCGGGGTCGTGGAACCAAGTGAGGGCTCTCCTCTTGATCCTGGGTCTTCAGGATCCTCTCTCAGCCCTGCTTTGTATGCCTCAATGCGGGTTGGAACTTCCAGGCCAAGGCTGGAATGGCTACCCACTACAGATATATTTTGATGATTTTCAGAAAAGTACAGAAGTTTCAACATGATTAACCCAACCATCCACACCCCCAAGTTTTCTACTTCTTTCTCTCTCTCAAACTCATTGAGTCCTGCTTGTCCAACTCCTAGGATGTGGAAACTACCTTGGGGCATGGCATGGTCAATATAACAAAGACCACACCATTAAATCGAACTGACTGTGCTTTTCCCAAAAGGTATCAAATGTGAACAGATCCTTGCTAGGTTAGGACAATATGTCCACCTCTCCATTTGTGATAGAATTTTGTCTGGCTTTTACATGTTTTGTGCTACTCTTACAATGTCTATGAGTTCATATGTACATCTGCCCCATTGTGCTCAGAAAACGGTTTCCTTGAAATAGTCTACCTTCTCTATCTCTTACAATCTTTTGGCTTCATTTTTCTAGAAGATCCCTGCGTATCGAGGGGAAGAGGTATGAATCAGATGTCTTCCCCACTTAGGCTGAGAATTCAAAAAAATCTTATTCTCTACACATTAATACTTTGTTGGTTTCTGTGTTGATTGATGTCTGCTTCAAGAAGAAACTTCTCTAATGAGTGCTGAGCAAGGCACTGATTTGCGGGTAGAGTAATAAAGCATTAGGACTCATTTTAATTATGTACCCATTTAGCAGATTAATAATAAGATTTCTCCACAGGCAGGATATAAGTATGGCCATAAAATAAATGTGAGAATCTAATTTTTACATAAAGAGCAATCACTAAGTAGATTTCATATTGTTCTGTTTAGTCTTCATTCAAAATAAATTTTCCAGTTCTGTGTAATTTAGACTCTTTAACAAACCCTAAAGTAAATGAATGAGTGAATAGATGAATGAATGACCAAAACCAGTCATCATTATTAAAAGTTGTATTTAAATGTTCAGTTTGTACACTCATCTCTGTAGATCATTCTTGTAACAAGAAGGAAGTATCATTGTTTGGGATACAAATGCTCTGTAGCCTTGTGAGAGGTTTGGGAATGTCAAGTCATCATGTGTGGCCAGGAGGGGCTTCTAAAATAATTTCAATGTTTCTCATCTAAGTCTTAGTACTTCTAGGTCCTCCATAGAGGTCTGAATGAATATTTCCAAGAATGTTAGATGGTCCCATGTGGCCTAATGTCAATAGCTTGGCATCAGAGTTGTCTTAGGTATTCCTGGTAGCCTCTTTCAATCTTTTCTTCCAGCCCATCTCTAACCCTATGACTTCACTGGCCCACAGAACCTTTGTGTATCAGGGATCACAGATACGATACTAGACTGGAACTCAGGGGGGATGTCTTTACCATACTTCCATCCTCCACTCCATTATTTCAAGGCTTATACTTGGTTCTACTGCAACTTGCCTGCTAAGGCCCTCCTCCCAGGTCACCAGCATAACATTGAGACTCATTTTTGGAGTAGACAAAGGGAATCCCTAGTTATATCCAGATTCCCCTTGTCGCCTGTTTTTCTAGCTCATTTCCATTTCTTTGTGACTTTCCCCTGACCAAAAGAACAGCACACTAACAGGGAACCCTAAGCCAACAAACTTTCTAGGACTCACACACCCCAAAGCTGCCACATTTGCTTAGGACTGAGACTGGACAACAGCAACCAAAGACCAGAGCACCCCCCAACAAAGATGAGACCAGATATCTACACCAAGGAACACTTCAGTCATCATAACTTCAGATGTCAGATCCAAGTGTAAAAACACCAACATGAACAACCAATACAATGTTTTCTACAGGTGCAGGATTACTATTGTGTGAGTGCCTAAAAGAACATAGCTGAAGCACAAGTCAAGGACTTGAAACTATCAGTTGTGACTATGTCCAAAGACCCAAATAAATAGCTTAAAGGAGACTATGAAGACACACAGTAGAATCAAACAATTAAAACAATTCCAGACATGAAAGTAGACTTTAACAAAGAAATAGAATTACTAATGAAAACCCAAACTAAAATGAAATTGAAGGTTAGAAACTCAGGATGCTTAACAAAAACCTCAGAGATAAGCCTCATCAATAGATGAGAAAAAAACATGAAATACAGAATTTCGGTCTTAAAAATGGTAGAAGAAATAAACAGCTCAGCCAAAGAAAAAGTGATATATATATAAAATAGTGTCATACACATCCAGGACATATGGGACACAAACTTATCAATGCAGTAAAAGAAAGACAGCTCAAAGGAACATAAAATAACTAAAATGTTTTAATGGAATATTATTTTGATCATGTTTTCCCATTCCCTTAACTGCTTTCATTTCTCCCCAAATCTCTACCCACCCAAATAAAGGTCTCCTGCCTATGTCTGTCTGTCTATCTATCTATCTATCTATCTATCTATCTATCTATCTATCTATCTATCTATCATCTGTCTCTCATTTATCACTACTTCTCAGACAATCCCCAAAACAAAAACAAAAAAATATCAGTGAATAAAAATCTGCCAAAATAAAACCAAAAAGTCACAAGGGCATTTGCTCAGCTCTGTTCATATCAGCATTATTAGTAATAGCTAGAACCTGGAAACAACCTAGATGCCCTTCAACTGAAGAATGGATAAAGAAAATATGGTACATATACACAATGTAGTACTACTCAGCAGAGAAAAACAATGACATCATGAGGTTTGCAGGCAAATGGATGGATCTAAAAAAAATCATCCTGAGTGAGGTAACCCAGACTCAGAAGGATAAACATGGTATGTACTCATTCATAGTAGGATACTAGATGTAAAACAAAGATGACTAGACTGCTACACAACTCCAGTGAGGCTACCTAAAAAATGGGACCCTAGGAAAGACACAGGGATAGCCCAATGACAGAGAAATCGATAAGATTGACATGAACAACCTGGACGACAGTGGGAGTAATGAAGTGCAAGTTTTGAGGGAAAAAGGGCTTAGGGGAGCAGGAGATCCCAGCTGGATCAAGAACAGAAAGGGAGAACAAGAAATAACAGACCATAATAAATAATGACCACATGAGAAGAGGAATAGGCAGAGTACTGGAGAGGTCCCCAGACATCCACAATGATACATCCTCTGTAGACTGCTGGCAATGGTCCAGAGAAAGCCTGATCTGACCTAGTCTGGTGATCAGATGGCCAAACACCCTAACTGTCGTGCTGGAACTCTCATCCAATAACTGATGGAAGTGGATGCAGAGATCCTCGGCCAGGCCCCAGGTGGAGCTCCAGGAGTCCAATTGTCGAGAAAGAGGAGGGACTGTAAGAGTGTGAATTGTTGAGACCAAGATTGGAAAAAGCACAGGGACAAATAGTCAAATAAATGGAAGCACATGAATTATGAACCAAAGCCTGTGGAGCCCCCATCTGGATCAGGCCCTCTGGATAAGTGAGACAATTGAATAGCTTGAACTGTTTGGGAGGCATCCAGACAGTGGGACCCGGACCTGTCCTTAGTGCATGAGCTGGCTGTTTGGAACCTTGGGCTTACACAGTGACACTTTGTTCAGCCTGGAAGGAGGGACTGGACATGCCTGTACTGAATCCACCAGGTTGAATTGAATCCCCAGGGGAGTCTTGGCCCTGGAGGAGATGGGAATGGAGGGGAGGGGCTGGGGAGAATGTGGGGTCAGGGGCGGGAGTGGGGAGGACAGGGGAACTCATGGCTGATGTGTAAAATTAAAACACAAATATAATAAATAAAAAAGGAGAAAAAATACAAATTAATAATTAGTCTTCTATGATAGTCAAACTTATAGTCACGTTAAGTTTTCTAGGTATACATAGATATAATTCAATTAGGTAGGTAATCTTCAAACACTTCAAAGACCTACAGAATATGGCTTTTAAAATGTTTAAAAATTGAGAATATCTGGACAGTGAGACATATCTGCTCCTGGCAGCACTAGTTTACTTCACAGAGGAGGATGGGCATCAAAGACACTCTATGTAGAGTTTATCTTCTTCTTGGCAAAAAGAGCCATTTGGGCAAGAAACTGTTCTTGCCTGGACTGCTTGATCAACTGGACATGCAGGACTTATAGAAAGGTGAACATTGATCTTTGCTTGGCAAAATGTTCCCTCAGGTTCTTGCTTTGCAGAGGAAACTGCCAGCCATTCTACAGGACACAGAGAAAAGTAACTGAGAGACTCTAGGCCTGTGGGCTAAAGACAGAAGAACTTTGGATGACTATCCAGTCTGCCAGCAGTCTCTGTCCACTCTTGCAAGACTCTCAAAAGTTACTTGTGTCCTTTTCCCATTTCTCAGGTAATATTACATCCTTCTGAGGTCTTTGATGTAGTTGAAGACTGCATAGTTATACTTTCCTTAGCCATATATAAAAGATAAGTTAGATATGAAACCTTAGACTCACAAATATAGGATAGATAGGATATCTTCTTTAATTTTGCCTAATACAAATAGACTAGATATTGTAACTGTAATTCTTGCTTCATAATTGTTTTGTTATATGTAATTTTACTATGTTAAAGTCAAAATCTTCCTTTTTGAAAATACAAAAGAGGAGAAGAGCTCTGGGATGTCCTATATGCTGTGGATATATGTTGCTATGATTGATTGATAAATAAAATGCTGATTGGCCAGTAGCCAGACAGGAAGTATAGTGAAGGTGGGACCAGGAGAAAGGAGAATGCTGGGTGGAAGAAGGCTGAGTCAAGGAGACGCTGACAGCTGCCATGAGGAAAAGCAAGAGGTTTATTTCTGTTACAAGTCATGACAGGGAACTCATCTCAAGAACTCACTGGCCACAGTGCAGAGAGGCAGGGAGGAGTTTACTCTTTCTTGGGAAAGTTAGTTTTTATAGGCAAAAGCCATAAAATTTCTTAGAGGGGAGGGGGTGACTACAGGTCCATCCTTGACTGGTCCAGTTTTTCCTGGGCCTGGACTTTGTCTTATTTCAGCTTATCTGTTTGCCCAGTCAGGAGTTTTACAGCCCATCTCCAGGGTCTGCTCATGTTATCTCCAGAGAGGGGCATCTCATGGTTAAACGATCACCACCAAACATCCTGACTTTGTTCTTTTGAAAACACCTGACTTTACCCTCTCCAGGAAGGGGAGACTGACTCAGTTCTATTTGTTTTTAAGATATCTCTTCCCTCAGCTCCTTTGGGTTTTGGGGGAACTGTGTCTGGGCCTTTGGTGGGAGTCTTTCAAATATGCTTCCTACAGACGCAGGATTACTATTGTGATAGGGCCTAAAAGAACAATTTAGCTGAAGCAAGAGGCAAGGACTTGAAACTATTAATTGTAACTATGTCCAAATATTCAAAAGAGGATATGAATAAATGCTATAAGGAAGACTATAAAAACATACAGTTGAATAAATTAATTAAAACAACTCTAGACATGAAAGGAGACTTAAACAAAGAAATAGCATTACTACTGAAAATCCAACCTGAAAGGAAACTGGTAGTTAGAAACTCAGGATGCTTAACAAAAACCTCAGAGGTAAGCCTCACCAATAGATGAAAAAGATATGAAAGACAGAATTGCATGTCTTAAAAATGGTAGAAGAAATAAAGATCTCAGCTAAAGAAAATGTGAAATGTATGTATAACAAATAGTGTCATACACATCCAGGACATATGGGACACAAATCTGTTAATATAGGGGGAAAAAAGGTAGCTCAAAAGAAAAAAATACTTAAATTTTTTTCATGGACTATTATTTTTATCATGTTTTCTTTCTCCCTTTACTGCTCTTATTCCTCCCCAAATAAAGCTTTTCTGCCAAACTCTATCTGTCTGTCTGCCTGTCTGTCTATCTATCTCTACTACTCATGAAAACCCACAAAAACAAAAAATAAAACATCAATAATAGAAAACTGCCAAATGAAATCAGAAAGTCAGGAAAGAAAGAAAAAAAGGAAAGAAACCCAGGGACTTCATTATGTGTTTGCAAAACTTTCCTGGACAGTGTATGCCATTCGGTGTGGTTGCTGTAAACAGTGATACCTGTTGACAAAAATACACTTCCACCAAGTATCATTATCTAATAACTTCTTAGTTGGGAATGGGAACCCTTATCCACTTCAAACCCTCACATACCTTGTGTGAGCTGTCACAGTCTCTGTGACACCAAATGAGCATCAGTTTGGCTTCATCTGGAAGACACCATTTCCTAGGAGTCATTCACCCTTCTGTCTCTTGCAATCTTTCTGTGTCTTCTTCCACATAGATCCCTGAGACTTGAGTGGAAGGGTCAGGTGAGAGCATCTCATTTAGGCTGAGGATTCAACTACTCTCTTTGTCTGTGTATTATACACTGTGAGTCTCTGTGCTGACTCCCATATACTGCAGGAAGAAGTTTCTCTGGTGAGGTTTAATCAAGGCACTGATCAACAGGAATTACATATGTCATTAAATTCCATTGCAGTGTTCTTTTTACAGAATAATAATATTGAAGTTTCTATGAGTCATGTGACCTACATAGTCCCATGGCTTTTGCCACTTCAGCAGTGTCAGGTATGGTTTCCACCTCATAAACTGACCCTTTAGTCCAACCATAGGAGTTGGTTATTCCCATAACATTTGTGCCAAAATTGCACCAGTATACCTTGTACACCATTCACCTTCGTGGGTTCCAGGATTTATATCTGGGAGGTATTGGTGATTATCTTTCTCCTTAGGTAGTGTGCAAAGTTCAGCATCATGAATGCAGATCAGTAGTGGTAAAGCTTCTAGCTAGGATAGTTAGGAATTAGCTCAACAATATTGGACAGTGTCATAAGCAATACAACCATTCAGGTGTGGGATAACATTCAATAACTTTGGTACTATTTTGTGATGTTTGCTCATTCCATGTAAACTCTTCATCTAATGACTCAGTAAAATGTAACCCATTCTTGGCACATTAGGCTTTACTTGGTGGCACAGAATGTCTACTTGTGACGTTGTCTCCTGCATTATATGTTGGCCTCATTTAGATTCCTTTCATATGTGTATGTATTTTAGGAAGCTTCCACAGTAGCAGGTGTCATAAGGCTTTTCAAAAGGGTTTTAGTGTCAGTTATCTTTCCTCATAAACCCCCTTACCCTTTTCTCCCATCCCCTTGCCATTTGATCCTGCAATTCTAGGGTCCCTTTAACTCTCCACATGATCCATCTTCTATTTCTCCTTCCTTGGGAGCTCTTCTCCTCCTCCCTGGTCTTATATTTTGTGGGTATTCAGTTTGTAGCACACAGATTGGAATCTTATAAGTTAATATCCAAACATAAGAGAAAATTTACATTTGTCTTTGTCATCCGGGTTACCTCACTGAGGAATATTTTTCTCTAGTTTGATTCATTTACCTAAGACATGTCTTAGTTCTGTTTTTTTAAGATGTACATAATATTCCAATGTCTAAATGTACTGTGTTTTCTTTATCCATTTGTCGGATGTTCTGATACAGTGTATTTTCTGATTGCTGGATGTTATGAATAGAGCAGAACTGAACCTGGATAGAGAAAATTTGTCTGCACTAGGATGTAGAGACTTTTGACTGTATACCCAAGAGTGGTATATTTGCATCTAGAGGTAGATTAATTCCATCTTGCAGAGGATGTTTGTGATGGTTGTTTCTGTTTACACTTCCATCAGCATTAAATACATATTCCCCTTTCTCCACATCGTCTCCATCACATGCTATCATTTGTTTAATTGATCTTGCTCAATCTGACTGAGGCAAAGCCAAATTTCAGATTGCTTTAATTTTCATTTTTCTGATTGCTAAAAGACAGTAAAAGATACCTTGGATACAACACCTTCTAGACACAGCAGGAATGATACACATAAGAACTCCCAACTGTGGCAGTGGGCACAAGAGCCTGCACATGTTAAGCCAGATGGGTTCCCAATGCTGAGAAGACAAGTGGACACAAGCTCCCATCCCTAAAATAGATGCTATCTCCAATTGATAACTGCTTGCAAAGAGAAATTTTTGTTTTCTAATAAAGTATCACTAGTTATACAAACCACACTAAAGGATAGCCCCATCACAGCAGTAATTTCAAATATGAAACTAACTCATTGGTACTTTTGCATTGTTTTTATTTCATAGTTCTCTTTCTGGGCTCATTGTAATTTTAAAGTTATTTTTTACTATTTATTGGTATTTACAATATTGTGTTTTTATAAGACCTTTTTGTATCTTTTGGAATGTATGTGTTTCTGGTGTTTTTTAAAATTTTCTGTTTGTTTCAACCTATACTGGTTTGTTTGGTTCATTGTATTCTGTTTATTAGAGGCCTGTTTGTTTTCTAATGACAGATAAATAAGTGTGTGGATTTGGGTGGGTGAGGATGTAGGAAGGATTTGGCAGGTGTTCGACATGGTGGAGGTGGGGAACTGTGATCAGCATATATTGTATGAACTTTCTGGTCAATAAAAAATAGTGTAACTTCTTTAAAAAAAGAAGCAAATAAACAGCTCAATGAAATCAAGGACAAAGTAAGAAATTAAAGAGAATAAATGTCTGAACTATGTCCAAGAAAGCAGAAATGAATATCTGACAGAAATGCCAAAAACATCTGAGACTTGAGAACACAGTTAAATTAGGACATAGAAATCCTGAAGGGGACTTCAGATAATGAGGATGGAACTAAAGACCCCAAAGCACACGCAGAAAACTGCTGGGGAAGGCATATAAGATGGCTGAATTGCTAGCAGCAGAGGTTGGAGAAAAGGGGACCCAAGATTGTGGACCATCAACCCTCTGTGTGTTCCCCTCTGGAACTTCTGCTTAGCATGGCTCTGGAGGCCCAAGGCAGAAATGGCTATTTATCCCAAGGTCATGCTTTACAGAGTGCACATGTTGTGCCCTCCTCCATACAAATATTTCTTGTAATACTAGTCTTTTTCTTCTATCTGATATTTTTTATTCTGTGTTCTTAGACCAATGGTGATTTCTGTGATACAAGAAAGGAGTGAAGTAAATTTCACAGGAAATTATACAGAGAAGATCACTCAGGCTGGGGGTAAGTCAGTTATGCAGTTCATGGAAAAGAACCTGAAACCTGGAGAAGCTTTTTAGGCTTGGATAAACTGTACCAAATGTATGGTCAACTATAGCACATGGTATGATGTGTATCAACACACTGGACTTAAATTGGCCATGATGGATAATTCAGTTTCTGAGGATATTCCAAGGATATTGTGTAAAACTTGAGACCCTAATGGGTATTGGCTGAAGACTGTGGATGGAATAACATATAGATGGAATGACAAACTGAAAGTGTGGAAACCTAGAACAGGAGGAAAATAGTGGCCTCCACCAAGAACGGGAGATGGCAACTTTAATTCAGATACTTTTTATTTCTCCTGAAGGAGTGTGGAGATAATGTGAAACATTGATGGAGTGATTGCTACAAGCTTTATTGGGTTCCTAGATTGAAAACAGCTGCCAAGAAAGGTGAGCTTCCTTTCATAGTAGCTCTATAAATTAGATTAGTTCTTCCTTGGAATTGTTAGATATAGAAGGACAGAAGTTGCTGACTTGCAGGGACAGATTTCTTGTCTGAGGTCATTGTAGCTCACCATTCATGGGGCTTGGTGTTTGCAGAGGGCTGAGGAGAAATGTAGGCAGGGGGTCTTGAGGTCGGAGCAGACTGTGTGAGAAGGAAATAACTGTCTGGTACATTGACCACTGTTCTTATTTTTACCTTTTTTTTGCAAAGTTGCATGTTGCTAGCCTTTGGTTCAAGTGCTCAAAGGATTGTATAATCATTAATAGTAAACACATAAAATGCTTGCTTTGGTGTCAAGTCTGGGATAGTTCCTATGTTTAGTAAAAGATGATAAAGAATATATTGTTGAGAGACCAGCCCCCAGCTCCCATCTGCCCTGGAACTCCCATCTGGACCAGAGCTCCCATCAACCCCAGAACTCCCATCAGGACAAGAGAGACCCTCCAGTGGACACTACAACCTCAACATCTCGCCCCTACACCCATCTGCTGGAGACCCTAGCCAGTTCCGGAGATGTAGAGACTAGTATCTGGCATTCCATCCTGCCCCGGAACTCCCATCAGGACCAGAGCTTCCATCCTGTCCAGGAACTCCCATCTGGACAAGAGGAGTTCCCAACTGGACAAGATAAGGAGACTCTAGGGACTTCCTGAGACTCAGAGTACAGCCCCCCAGCTCCTATCCGGCCAGCACTCTCATCTGGACCAGAGCTCCCATCTGGTCCAGAGCTTCCATGAGGACCAGAGAGAGGCTCCCTAAATCTGTCAGCTCTGTCTGGACCAAGTACACTGATAAGACCAAGAATGAATGCAAGAGAAGATGGGCAGACACCAAAGAAGAAGTACATACAACAAAATAGAGAGCAATACAGCTTCACCAGAACCTAGCACTTCTCCAACAGCTAGACCTGAACATGACAGAATGGAAGAAGAAGAAAACAACCTTATGAGTTACATCATGAAGAGGCTAGAGCCTATATAGAAGAAATCAAAAATAAAGTGGAGGAACAGACAAACAAAAAATGAGAAGAACGCTATAAAAAAGCTAGAGGAAAGGACAATTAAAGCAGAAGAAAACAATAAGTCCCTGAAAGAAAATCAGGAAAAAGCAAGGGAAACAGTCCAAGACGTGCAGAGGGAAAGAGAAAAAATGAAGAAGACACTAGCAGAAGGAATGCTGGAAATAGAAAATCTGAGTAAAAAAAAACAGGAACTTCAGAGGCAAGTATAACCAACAGAATGCAAGAGATGAAAAAGAGGATCTCTGGTGTTGAAGTTACAGTAGAAGAAATAGATTCATCAGTCAAAGAAAACACTAAAGCTAACAAAGTTGTGACCCAAAATGTCCAAGAAATTTGGGACACCATGAAAAGACCAAACCTACAAATAATAGGGATAGAGGAAGGAGAAGAATACCAACTCAAAGGCACACAAAATATATTTAACAAGATCATAGATGAAAACTTTCCCAACTTAAAGAAGGAAATGCCCATGAAGATACAAGAAGCCTATAGAACACCAAACAGATTAGACCCCCCAAAAAGTCCCCTCACCACATAATAATTAAACAACTAAACATACAGAATAAAGAAAGAATATTAAGAGCAGTAAAGGAAAAAGGCCAAGTGACTTATAAAGGCAAACCCATCAGAATAACACCCGATTTCTCAATGGAGTCTTTGAAAGCCAGAAGGACCTGGACACATATAATACAGACACTAAGAGACCATGGATGCCAGCCTAGACTAATATACCCAGCAAAACTTTCAACATCATAGATGGAGTGAACAAGACCTTTCAAGACAAAACAAGATTTAAACAATACTTTTCTACAAACCCAGCCCTACAGAAAGCACTAGAAGGAAAATTCCAATGTAAGGAAGGCAGAAACACCCATGAAAACACAGGCAATAGATAACACCACAGCAGTAAACCCCAAAGAAGAGAAGTACACACACACTACCACCAAAAAATAAAAATAACAAAAGGAATGAACAATCACTGGTCATTAATATCCCTTAATATCAAAGGACTTAATTCACCTATAAAAAGACACAGGTTAACAGAATGGATATGAAAACAGGACCCATCTTTCTGCTGCATACAAGAAACACACCTCAAATTCAAAGACAGACACCTCCTAAGAATAAAAGGCTGGTCTTAAGAAGCAAGCTGGTGTAGCCATCCTAATATCCAGCAAAATAGACTTCAAACTGAAATCAATCAAAAGAGATGATGAAGTATATTACATACACATCACAGGAAAGATCCACCAAGATGAAGTCTCAATTCTGAACATTTATGCCCCAAATAAAAGGGCACCCACATACGTAAAAGAAACATTACTAAAGCTTAAATCACATATCAAACCCCACACATTAATAGTGGGAGATTTCAACACCCCACTTTCACCTCTGGACAGATCGGCCAAATTGAAACTTAACAGAGACATATTGATCTTAAAATGATGTTATGGCTCAAATGTATTTAATAGATATCTACAGAACATAACACATGAACAAATAAGAATATACCTTCTTCTCAGCACCCCATGGAACCTTATCTAAAATTGACCACATACTTGGCCACAAAGCAAATCTCAACAGATACAAAACAATTGGAATAACCTCCTGTGTTCTATCAGACCACCATGGTTTAAAGTTGGATTTCAACTACAGAAAAAACTACAGTAGTCCTACAATCTCACAGAAACTGAATAATGCTCAACTGAATCACCAATGAGTTAAGGAAGAAATAAAGAAAGAAGTTAAGGACTTCCTAGAGATCAATGAAAATGAATACACCACAAACCCAAACTTATGGGACACTATGAAAGCAGTGCTAAGAGGGAAATTCATAGCACTAAATTCCCACATAAAGAAGCTGGAGAAATATCATGCTAGTGACTTGACAGAACACCTGAAAGCCCTTGAACAGGAAGGGCTTCTCCCAGGTAGAAGAGATGCCAGGAAATTATCAAATTGAGAGCTGAAATCAATAAAATAAAACTAAAGAGAACAATACAAAGGATTAATGAAACAAAGTGTTGGTTCTTTGAGAGGATCAACAAGATAGACAAGCCCTTATCCAAACTAACCAAAAGACAGAGAGCATCCAAATTAACAAAATCAGAAATGAAAAGGGGGACACAACAACAGACAATGAGGAAATCGAGAGAATCATCAGGTCATACTTCAAAAACCTCTACTCCACAAAACTGGAAAATCTAAAAGAAATGGATAATTTTCTGGATAGGTACCACATACCTAAGTTAAATCAAGACCAGATAAACCATTTAAATAATCCAATAACCCCTAAGGCAATAGAATCAGTCATTAAAAGTCTCCAAACCAAAACAAGCCCAAGTCCAGATGGTTTCAGTGCAGAATTCTACCAGATCTTCAAAGAAGACAAAATACCAATACTCTTTAAATTGTTCCACACAATAGAAGCAGAAGGAATATTACCAAACTCCTTCTATGAGGCTATAATTACCCTGATTCCTAAACCAAACAAAGATGCAACAAAGAAAGAGAACTATAGACCAATCTCCCTCATGAACACTGATGCAAAAATACTCAATAAAATACTGGCAAACAGACTCCAAGAACACATCAAAACAATTATCCACCATGATCAAGTAGGCTTCATCCCAGGGATGCAAGGGTGTTTCAACATATGAAAGCCCATCAATGTAATACACCATAAAAACAAAGTCAAAGAAAAAAACCACATGATCATCTCACTAGATGCAGAAAATGCATTTGACAAAATCCAACAACTCTTCATAATAAAGGTCTTGAAGTTATCAGGAATAAAGGGAACATACCTAAACATTATAAAGGCAATCTACAGCAAGCAAACAGCCAACATCAACTTCAATGGAGAGAAACTCAAAGCAATACCACTAAAATCAGGAACAAGGCAAGGCTGTCCTCTCTCCCCATACTTATTCAATATAGCATTTGAGTTTCGAGCCAGAGCTATAAGACAACATAAGAAGTTTAAGGGGATACAAATTGGAAAGGAAGAAGTCAAGCTTTCCCTATTTGCAGATGACATAATAGTATACATGAGTGACCCCAAAAATTCAACCAAGGAACTGATACAGCTAAAAAAAACCTTCAACAACATAGCAGGATACATGATCAACTCAAAATCAGTAGCCCTCCTTTATACAATAGACAAAAAGGCTGAGAAGGAAATCAGAGATACATCACCCTTTACAATAACCACAAATGATAGAAAATACCTTGGGGTTACTCTAACTAAGCATGTGAAGGACCTATATGACAAGAACTTTAAATCCCTGAAAAAATAAATTGAGGATGTCAGAAAATGGAAAGACCTCCCATGCTCATGAATAGGCAGGATTAACATAGTGAAAATGGTGATCTTACCAAAAGCAATCTACAGATTCAACACAATCCCCATCAAATTACCAACACAATTCTTCACAGATCTGGAAAGAATAATATTCAACTTCATATGGAAAAACAAAAAGCCCAGGATGGCCATAAGAATCTTGTACAAGAAAACAACCTCTGGAGGCATCAAATCCCCGACCTCAAGCTCTATTATAGAGCTACCATAATAAAATGCTTGGTACTGACATAAAAACCGACAGGTGGACCAATGGAATTGAATTGAAGACCCTGACATTAACCTGCATGCTATGAACATATAATTTTTGACAAAGAAGCCAAAAATGTACAATGGGGAAAAAAAGCATCTTCAACAAATGGTGCTGCCATAACTTGATGTCAATGTGTAGAAGGCTGCAAATAGATCCATATCTGTCTCCGTGCACAAAACTTAAGTCCAAGTGGATCAAAGACCTCAACATAAATCCAGTTACTCTGAATCTGATAAAAGAGAAAGTAGGAAGTACTCTTGAATGCATTGGCACTGGAGATCACTTTCTAAATATAACACCAGTAGCAGAGACACTGAGAGAAACTATCAATCAGTGGGACCTGTTGAAACTGAGAAGGTTTTGTAGAGCAAAGGACAAGGTCAACAAGACAAAGTGACAGCCTGCAGAATGGGAAAAAGTCTTCACCGACCCCACAGCTGTCAGAGGGCTGATATCCAGAATATATAAAGAACTCAAGAAATTAGACATCAAAATGCCCAACAGTCCAATTAAGAAATGGGCTATAGAACTAAACAGAATTTTCAACAGAGGAAGTTCAAATGGCTGAAAGACATTTAAGGAATTGCTCATCATCCCTAATTATCTGGGAAATGCAAATCAAAATTACTCTGAGATACCACCTTTCACCTGTCAGAACGGCTAAGATCAAAATCACAGAAGACAGCTTATGCTGGAGAGGATGTGGAGCAAGGGGAACTCTCCTCCACTGCTGGTGGGAATGCAAGCTTGTACAGCCACTTTGGAAATCAATATGGTGCTTCCTTAGAAAACTGGGAATCCATCTCCCCCAAGACCCAGCAGTAGCACTCTTGGGCATATACCCAAGGAATGCTCAATCATACCACAAGGGCATTTGCTCAGCTATGTTCATATCAGCATTGTTTGTAATAGCTATAATCTGGAAACAACCTACATGCCCTTCAACTGAAGAATGGATAAAGAAAATGTGGTACTTATACACAATGGAGTACTACTCAACAGAGAAAAACAGTGACATCATGAGGTTTGCATGCAAATGGATGGATCTAAAAAAATTCATCCTGAGTGAGGTAACCCAGACTCAGAAGGACAAACATGGTATGTACTCACTCATAGTAGGATACTAGATGTAAAACAAAGATGACTAGACTGCCACACAACTCCAGGGAGGCTACCTAGAAAATCGGACTTTAGGAAAGACACAGGGATCACCCAATGATAGAGAAATAGATGAGATCTTCATGAACAACCTGGACGACAGTGGGAGTAATGAAGGGCAAGATTTGATGGAAAGAAAGCTTAGGGGAGCAGGAGATCCCCACTGGATCAAGAACAGAAAGGGAGAACGAGGAATAACAGACCATGATAAATGAAGACAACATGAGAACAGGAGTGGGCAGAGTGCTTGAGATGTCCCCAGAAATCCACAATGATATATCCTCTGTAGACTGTTGGCAATGATCTAGAGAAAGCTTGATCTGCCCTAGTCTGGTGATCAGATGACTAAACACCCTAGCAGTTGTCTTGGAACTCTCATCCAATAACTGATGGAAGTGGATGCAGAGATCCTCAGCCAGGCCCCAGGTGGAGCTCCAGGTATCCAACTGTTGAGAAGGAGGAGGGACTGCAAGAGCGTGAATTGTTGAATCCAAGATTGGAAAAATCACAGGGACAAAGAGCCAAACTAATGGAAGCACATGAATTATGAACCAACATCAGCTAGATCAGGCCCTCTGGATAAATGAGACAATTGAATAGCTAGAACTGTTTGGGAGGCTTCCAGGCTGTGGGACCAGGATCTGTCCTTAGTGCATGAGCTGCCTGTTTGGAACCTTGGGCTTACACAGGGACACTTTGATCAGCCTGGAAGGAGGGGACTGGACCTGCCTGTACTGAATCCACCAGGTTTAAATGAATCCCCAGGGGTGTCTTGGCCCTGGAGGAGATCAGAATAGATGGGAGGGGAGGGGATGCAGGGAATGTGGGGATGTGGGAGGGCGGGGGAGGACAGGGGAAGCCATGGCTGATGTGTAAAATTAAAACAGAAATATAATAACAATAAAAAAGAATATATTGTTGATTTTCTAAGAATAACCTTTGGAATCATGGGAACTTTTCATATTGTGTGATTTTCCCTTTTCTTTCTGTTCCTCCTTTACTTATGATAATAAAAGACTGAGGTTACCTGGGCAAAAGCAGAAGCTAATACTAATAGAAGTTGAGATAAGTTAGAGAAGCTAACAGAAGTCAGAGAAGCTAAGAAAAACCATGAGAAACTAAGAGAAGTTAGAGAAGCTAAAGTAAGAGAAGTTAGAGAAGTACCTAAGAGAAACTAAGAGAAGCCAGGGAAGCAAAAGAAACTTAGCAACTGCAGAAGCCCGAACTGTCAGCTTCATGAACAATGTTTCTGAGTTGTTATTGTTCCTTCCAGGTGTCCCATCCTTCAAACACCTGAAACTGCTGAGGTTGGTCCCTGGCAGAAAACTCTTGGGAAAGGCTTACTAACAGAATGGATGAAGCAGAGGATAGAAATCAAGTCCTGAAGATAAAATAAAAGATCTAGTCCAAATAAGACAAAACATGAAAGATTAAAGACAAAAACTGCACATGGGGGAGGAACACATAGGAAATACATGACACAGGGGAGAAACTAAGCCTTCACATTACAGGTCTAAGTGAGGGAGAAGATTCTCAATTAACAGCATAGACCATGTCTTTACCAAAATCACAGGGAAAACTTCTATAAACTAAGAATGGCACATCCATACAGACAAGAGAAGTACACAGACACCAACTGGACAGAACCAGAAAGGGATACATGCCATATCATGATTAAAGCACTAAGTTACAGAACCAAGACAGTGATTTGAGACTTGCAAGAAAAGAAATTCAAGGAATGTATAAAGGAAAACCCATCAGAACAACAGCCGATTTATATACAGAAACTTTGTAAGCCAGAAGAGGTTAGAGTGATATATTCCAAGGCCTAAATGACTATAATAGTGAAACTAGAGTTATACACTCAATAAAACTATGTACATTGACTGTATTTTTCAGGATAAAAACAGCCTAAAAATCATAATCATATCCAAGAAACCAAACATAAGGAAATACAGAAACATTGTTTCATGCTTGGTACAGAAAAGAGACAGCATAGACTCTGTGGTAGAAGCCATAATTATTAAAATACAAAATAAACTGAACCCAAATGACACCAAAATTCAACAACTGACCACAATTAACACACATACTTAAAAAATAACTTTAAATATCAGCAGAACCAGTTCATCTGTCTGTCAGTCTGTCTCTCTCTCTCCCCTTCCCCTTCACTCTCCTCTTCTCTCTCAATCTTGCTCTCTCTGTCCTCTTCTCTTCCATTCTCCCCTCCCTCCTTCAATGGTTATTTTTAAGCTTGTGGACAATTGTATTAGAGCTTAAAATAACAACCCAGAGAAAGCAAGCTGTAGATCTTGGCTGCTCCCCTGAGGATGAGAATGAAGTAGGAAAGAGAAGAAGACATGCATTTGAGTTAAGCCAGCATGGCGATCAGTTGCACAGTGGACATGGTGACTTGAGTGAGAACGTTCCCACAGGTTCTGTCATTCGACCTCTTGGTCTGGAGTGAGTGGTGCTGTTTGGATGAGGCAAGAAGGTGTGCTTTTCTGGAGGAGGTAGTCACTGGGTTTTAAAATTTCAAAGCCTTGAACAATACCCATTTTTCAACTTGACATTCAAGATGTGGGCAACTAGCTTCTTCTGTTGCCATGTCTGCCTCTTCCCCAGCATCATGAATACCTACATAAGCCCACGAAACACTCTTCCTTCTTTGAGATGCCTTGCTCATGGTGTTTTATCAAAACAACAGAAAAGTAACGAATACAGCAGACAATCAGCCACATGAGAGGAGGGGAGTGTTAGGAGGAATGTGAGGAAGCCAAAGCACCAGAAAAAGCAGGCTTTAGGCTCTGGTGAGCATCAGAAAGAAAGAACCAAAAAGGAAGAACGAGAAAAGGTTATTCTATTCTAAGTAAGGACTCCAGAAGTTTGGTAAACTGAATGGAGTCTCCTAGAAAATTGCAGGACCTGCTGCTGCAGTATTCTGACCCATAAGTTTTGCTTCAGAAGTTTCTTCAGGAAACTTTATTTCTGCTGGTCATCTCCCTGAAATCCTGTTCAAAAGAATGGAGTCAAGATCCTGGCAAAACAGGAGCCTTTTGTAGGAATTTTGATGGTTTTTTGTTTGTTTGTTTTTTAATTTCTATACATGCTTTCTTGTAATTTCATTGGTTATTTTATAACCTAAAATGAGATTCTAAAGATGGCCTTGGTGTGTAGGAAAGTTGGCCTCAATGCAGATATGGCAACATGAGAGAAGTTTGGCAGACACTAAACCAGATGGTGGTTACTGTGACTTTCCTTCAAAGTCTCTGGGTAGGCTCACTAAGAAATGAGGGAGTGTTGGAGAGACATGGAGAAGTTAACATTCACTCATTGCTCAGCCCTACTGCCAGTTTTAGATTATTTGTTTCCCTGGCAAGAGGCAGCTCCAACCACACTGCCTCCTTAAATGTTCTTACTGTGTTTCTTGTGAATTTGCTGGAGTTACAAAACAATTTGATCATGAAACAAGAAAGCAATCTTGTGAAGAACAGACATTCCTATGCACTTTGGTGAGTAACAGTGAGAGCCTTAGACCCACTGCTCCAACTTGAAAGAGAATATTCTCACCTCACCTGTATACACATCAGTTTTGACTTTCACATAGTCATCATTACTACAGAGCAGAGAACTCTATACAATCCCTGTCTTTATCCTCTTTCTCAAGGAGTTCAGGAGGAAGTGCTGGTCTATTCTTTTGAGTATAAGCAGAAAAAATCCAATGACTCTGATAGCAAGAACTTCAGATATTCCTTCTCACAATCATAGGCCTTGGTAGCAAGAGAGCAAAACAGTTTTTGTCCGGCTTCCTCATTTATCTGGGTCACTGTGTTCATCCAGTTCTATCACCTACAGCACAGAAATAGTTAGCTTCATCATCAGGCTGGATGTTGGAGATGCTTAAGTAGCGATCAGCCCCAGAGCTGTAGCCAGAGAAGCGGTCAGGGATCCCATCCCCCTTGCGTTGGCTTCCATCATTCTTAAGATACATCAAATACTTAGGAGCCTTGTCTGGATGTTGCTGGTACCAACCAATGTTGTAGCTGCTGTGCTGTCTACTCAAGGTGCAGGAGAGGTTGGCCGAGGCTCCTATGGAGGCAGAGGCTGAGGGTGGCTGAGTCAGATTAAGCTGGGAGAAAGACCCTGAAAACAGAGAAATTCATTATGTCTTGTGGTAAGAGAAGAGGACAGAATGTATCTGCTGTCAGATGGTTTCCCTGAACTGGGATCAGGTTACAGATGACTCCTGACCTGTACAATGAAGGAGGAAGAAGAGGAGAAGAGTCCAGGCCATGGTGCAGACACCACTGAGCTCTGCCGAGACAGACATGTTGCAGGTCTCTCTAATCCTTTAACAATTCTCAGAGAACTGACAGGGACCTTCATGCAAATTTCTCTTGGTGAACCAAATCCCTTCTTAGGTGTCTGTGCCATCAGAAGCCTGAGTGTCACTTCCTGCCTGAGGCTGCCCAAGGGACCACAGTGTCCCCACTGCTAGGACTGTTGTATCCTGAGCAGACACAAAGAGACAGATGTTTGTGTCTCCAGACTCTTCAGTGTCACCTACAGACCCCACTGAGCAGGTTCAGGTCTGTCATGTCTGTGTCCACATGACTTCTCCCAGGCTGTGGTTATCAAACACTTTCTGATCAATGTCAGAAGGACTTGCCTCCTCTGGGCACAGTATGTAGACTTGCATTCATGAGGAGTTCCTGATTCAGGGCTTTCTCCCATGCAGACTGAGGACACAGATGTACCCTCCATGAGCCCCTCCTCAGATTGCACAAGAAGCCAACCCCTCCATGGTTCCACAGAAGATATAACAGTGAATATTGGTGTCTAGGAAGATTACTGTTATATTGCAAAACTCTCTGAAAACATTAGAAATACAAAGTTTTAGAAAATCACAAGGCAAAACAAAACAAAAAGTGCATACACTAGAAAGGAAAAGAAAGCTTGTCCTCAATTAAGGATTAGAGAGGATCAGTGAAGAATGACTGTGTGTGTTGGCTTCCAAGCAAACTCATGGAAACCTGCCTACTATGTAGCTGACATAAAAGTCATATCTAATGGCATGGCTTTAGGGGGATGAATTTTCAGATATGGGGACAGCCATAAAGTTACACAAGAATTAAAGAACCAAGATTGAAGTCACTGGTGAGATTGGGCAAGAGCAAGAGGGACAACATGTGGGTTGCTGGAGTCAGCTTCAGCTCACACATGGTTAAGGAAACTGCACTACATGGTTTTCCTTGTCAAACCCTCTCCTCAAGAATCAGGGAATATGCAGAAGAGGAGGTGGAAACATTGTAAGAGCCAGAGGTGGTTGATGACTCCAAGAAAAGAGCATCTTCCAGACACAACAGGACTGATCCACACGGGAACTCACAGAGACTATGACAGCTTGCACAAGACCAGCACAGGTTCAAACAAAATAAAAATAGTAGCTCTGAAAAAAGAAGTGGACAAAAATCCCACCATAAGCCATGCAGTTACTGTACCAGGTAACTTCTGAAAAGGGGAAAAATCAGTTTTCTCCAATGCAGTGTCACTAGAAATATCAACCACACTCTAGGGCAGGCCTTATGTACAGGAATAGTTGGACAACACAGAACAGATTCCATGGTGTGCGTTTATTTGTGTGCACTTTTTGTATTGTTTTATTCTGTTTGAATGTTTTTCTTTTTTCACTTGGCCTACATAGTGTGCTCTAGGACAGCTGGGGTTACTTAGTGAGATGCTGTCTTAATTTTTTTTTTTGCAGAAAGGGTTTCTCTGTGTAGTCATGGCTATCCTGGAACTCTCTGTCTCTCTGTAGACAAGGCTGGCCTCAAACTCACAGAGTTCTTCCTGACTCTGCCTTCTGAGTGCTGGGATTAAAAGAATGTGTCACAACTGTCAGGCACCAAATTATTTTTAATAAAGAAATAAAACACTTTAGACACAATGTTAACACAAACAATGAAAGAGAGGGGAGAGGAAGAAGAAGAGGAAGAAGAAGAATGAGGAGAGGAAGAAGGGAGAGAGTGATGGAGGGGGAGAGGGAGAGGGAGAGAAAAGAATGAAAGAGAATCTAGGATTCATTTGTCCCTGGTACAATCCATGCATGGAACTGTATATTAAGACTTCAGCATATAGGGCACTTGCTTCCAAGTCTGACAATGTGAGTTTACTTGGAATATCCATGGTGGAAGGAAATGGCTCACTGATTTGTGCAAGTTGTCCTCTAATCTCAAGGACACACACACACACACACACACACACATTCACAAACACACACACACATTCACAAAGACACACATTCCCTCACGCGCACATTAAATAATTAAATAAATATTTTATTCATTCGAGTCTGTCACTACTTTCTGCTGTTTGTGTTTTTTCCTTATTTTAGGCCCTTATTATTTTTGTTGGCACCCAAATGCTAGTGTGATGATCTCAGGAAGGAGATCTTTAAAAATGAAGGATTACAGGCCCAACTTCTAACACACAGATGCAGAATCCAGGTGCACGTGAGTTTTAATAAGTATTGATCTAACACAGGCTGCAAACTGTTGAGGTTTGAGTTGCAAATTTTCTTGATTTCTCTATTTTTTTGTCTCCTACTGCCATGTATAGCAAACGGACTTCCTAACACTTGTATTCTGCATTATGTGCCAGGATTAACTTTCTTAAGTTTCCCACTACAAATGATAGGCATGTCCCTTTGTTTCATATAATTCACAAAACATTTAAAACTACATTTCATATAACAAGGCAATACTTGCATGTTCACATGTAAACAGCTGGACACCTTGAAGAAATGCCTTCTCCTAGAAGCTGCACCTCTGGTCTTTGTTTACAGTGGTAGTATATTAGAGAGATATATTTACATTTTAAGACTGACAACTGCTTAACATTAGCATTTAATTGCAGTCATGAAACTAGATATATAAAGCAAGTTATCAATATTCTTGGGGATAAAATATGAGTTAAGGTGATTGAAATGTGTGCAAATTCAAAAACACTTTACAGAGGGTTGCTTGATTTGTTAGTACCCTGGGATGACAGTAACAACATACAAGAAAATGTGTGGGTTAGCACAAGGGAACATGTTATCCATACTGTCCTTTACAGAGCACAGACTTACAAAATTCACATACTAAGCTAAGCACCCTATGGCACCTCTTCCTTCCCTCCTCTGTCCCTCTTGTTTGTGAACAATCTTAGGTGATTTTGGTCAGCAGCATCAAAGCCCTATATACACATCAGACTTCACACGACAGTCCATCACTGCTACCTCCCTGTCTTCTCAAAGCCATCTCATGAAGGCAGAGTGGTCTCACTGTCTTAACATGAGCTCATCTGACTAAGGACATCTGCAATAGTTCTTACAATCTTATAATGCGATTACATACAGTGGTACTCAGATTTATCACATCAACAGATCTTCTTTAGGGGAAAATATGTTAACCTAATGTCAGAGGAGAAATTAGTTCATATATATATATGTTATTGAATTACATCACTGAGAATGCTTCTCTCTGGAGACCTATTGACTCTAGTCTTACAAGCAAACACATCTAAGGGAGGGATAAAATATTTGATTTCTAGTTTCATTTTTTATTATCTACCACAACAGTGGACAAACATCTCCACTTTTATGACTCTAACTAGGACACAAATGAGGCAGATGCTCCCCTTCACCTTCTCTTCTGTGGAGAGTCAACATCAGGATGGCAACAATGCCTGGTCATGGGACCCACTCCACAGGACAGGGCTTACACCCAGGCTCAGACAAATGCTTGTTCATGTCTTTCTCCTCCATGTGTGTCTCACTGTGCTGAGCACCACTGTAGTGTTCACACCTTCAGCACTGTCCTCACACTTGTAACCCTAGAGCCCAGGACAAGATTATGTTTAAGGTGAAAAATGGCAGGAGACTGAGAATGCATGTTATTGTTGGGTGAATCTGAGCCTAAAGGCTTGGCCAGGCAGCTTCTGTAACCAGTGTGGAAAGAGAGGCTCATTCCCCAGCATCACCTTAGTGTGGGGAGGAGAGCCTGAAAAGAAGTAGCTATTAGGAAAGAGTGAGGAAATGACAGGGATCATTCCATCAGCCTGCCTCTTTTGTCTCCATGACACCTGACAGAGATGGAGAAAGCTGGGGAATGAGGTAGGCATCCAGGTCATGCTATAGATTTCCAGAGATCCCAGGACCCACAGATGCTGCTGGACTCTGGGGTTCTCAGAGTATCAGGGAAATGGTGAGTCCATGCATTGTGAGACTTTTATTAGCACTGTCACCACCTCATTCCACCTCTTTTGTCCGGGGGCAACTCTTCTCCCAAAGGGGCTCTGGCAACTTGGGCAAATACCAGCTGTAACCTTTAGTCCAGGGAGTTTTCCTCAGGAGATTACATGTGAGTCAGGAGTCAGCCTCAAGTCTTGTCAGTTTCTCAGAAGCACACAGTGCCCCCTGCTGGACATGGGTAGTTCCTTCATGGTTTGTGTTAAATATATTCCACATGATTTTTAGTCTTCTGTCAAAGGTTCCTTAGTTCATCATCTAAATTGCTATTAACTTTAACTAAAGTCCTATCTGTTTAATTTTCATTGTTTTAATGACTGCTATGCATTCTGAACCCTGGTTATTATCCCTCTTAATCAAATTCCTGCAATTTTCTTCTTCATTGGGATTCTGTAATTTTTCAGTGAAAAACCTTTACCATATTATTAGACAATCTGATTCATCTCAGTATTAGATGCTTGTGTTATGTTTTTCTTATTCACACTATAACTTTTCTGCTTCAGAATTCTCTAGAATTCATCATCAGATCTGAAATAATACCACTTTTGGTTCATTCATTTTTCCCAGCTACTGTTTGTTTTGTCTCTCTTGGGGAAAATGAGACACGCCTTGCTCTGGAAGTTATGATTGACTGTAAAATGAATTTCAGTTTTTATTGTCAGTGAAAATTTATTAGACATTCATAACCAATGCAGTGTTTTTCCAAAAGCCAATTCCAGACATGGCTCACATTGAACTTAATGAATAATGTCATCTGATGACAAGAAGTCTCAGGTATAGATTTCACTGTGATGTGGTATGACACCCTGAGAGTCTATATTATTCCTGTTTATCACACCCTATGCTGTAAGAAAAGGATGGAAAGTCTTATTGTCCTGGAGGTGTGTAGCACTAAAAGAGAATATGACTAGCACGTATAAAGACCTGTGTTCAAGACTAGAGCTGAAAAAGAAAGGAAGTATATTTGATAATACTGAAAAATAATGTTTAGATTTATTTTTATACACCCATGAATGCAAACATTCACACAGAGAGAAACAGATAAACAGAGATAGTATGTGTGTGTGTGTGTGTGTGTGTGTGTGTGTGTGTGTGTGTGTGAGAGAGAGAGAGAGAGAGAGAGAGAGAGAGAGAGAGAACGAACAAGGCTGTTGCTGTTGGGTCTAATCGCCCTAGACTTGGAATTACAGATACGTATGAGGCAAACTACATGGGTGCTAGGAATGAGCATGAATCTTCTGTAAGAGCAATATGTGCTCTAAATTACTTAACTTTCTCTCTAGCCACCCAAAGTAGTATAAAATTATCCTGTTCTCTTAAAACAGTATTACTTACGGTGATCTTGAAAGGATAAACTTGCGGTATCAAGGACTGTTGGTCTGTGTAAACAAAGTCTATCAGTGCAGAGTCTAATCTTCCCTTCCTGCTGAAGCATATTTTTATAATATCTAGACTACTTTAATTTGTTAGTCAATTACTGTGGGCATATATTTCATTAAGCTACACTCTCCTATTTTGGTCTAAAATAGTCCACTTGAGAAACTTACAGAGGGGACTCACTGAGCTTCAGCAAGAGCTCATCTGACTAAGGACATCTACATTAGTACTTACGATCTTACAATGCAATTACATAAAGTGATATTCAGATTTATCACATCAACAGATCTTCTTTAGCAGGAAATGTGTTAACCTAATGTCAGAGGAGTATTATTTCATATATATATATATATATATATATATATATATATATATATATATACATAATTTTTTAGCTTTTAAGTCTTCAAATGAAAGATAATATACCAATAGTAAGAAAATAGGAGTGGACATTACTTCCCTTTGATCTAAGTTGTTGAATGAACATAACAGAGAATGCTTCTCTCCGGAGACCTATTGACTCTAGTCTTACAAGCAAATACAACTAATAAAGGAATAAAATATTTATTTGATTTCTGTACTTTTAAAAATCTCTATCAAAGTAGTTGACAAGTAGTTGTGGAGAGTCAACATCAGGATGGCAACAGTACCTGGTCATGGGACCCACTCCACAGGAGAGGGCTTACACCCGGGCTCAGACAAATGAATGTCTGTGTCTTGCTTCTCCATGTGTGTCTCACTGTGCTGAGCACCACTGTGGTATTCATGCAGTAACCTTCAGCACTGTCCTCAGACTTGTAACACTAGAGCTCAGGACAAGATTATGTTTAAGGCGAAAAGTGACAGGAGACTGTGAGTGTCTGTTGTTGGATGAATTAGAACCTCGAGGCTTGGCCAGGCAGCTTCTGGCACCAGTGTGGAAAGAGGGTCAGTAACTGCTGGAGAGTGTCATTCCCCAGCATCACCTCAGTGTGGGAAGGAGAGCCTGAGATTAAACAGCTGTTAGGGAAGAGTCAAGAAATGAGAGGGATCATTCCAAAGCAGGCCTCTTTGGACTCTGTGACACCTGACAGAGATGGAGGAAAGAGGCAGGCATCCAAGCCAGGCTCTAAATCTCCAGAGACCTGAGGACCCGCAGGGCTGCTGGACTCTGGTGCTCTCGGGGAATTGGGGAAACAGTGATGGTGCACTAGGAGACTTTTTCTATCACCATCTTTCTACATTACATGTCTTCAGCCCATTGGACAACTCTCCTCCCAAAGCGGCTTGGGTAGCTTAGAGGAAACACCTGCTGAGCTGCATCCTCTAGTCCAGGGAGCTTTGCCCAGGAGATTGATTACATGAGAGTCGGGAGTCCTCTGAGGCTTGTCCATTTCTCAGTAGCACACAGTGCCCCCTGCTGGACTAAGGAGAGTTGCTTCCTAGTTTGTATTGAATATCTTCCATATGATTTCCATTTCTCAGTTATAGATTCCGTACTTCTTCTTCAAAATTGCTTTAACTTTATTTTGTTAAACATTAAAATTTTATGTTTTTAATTTTCATTGTATGTCTTCTGTGATGTTTTTGACTATTGATTGTTTTTACTCTGATTCAAAAATATCTGCAACTCTTTTTCTGTCAAATTGTGTATGAATTGTATTTTGTTCATTCACACTGTAACTTTTCTGACATATAATAAAAATGTTTTGTTATTTGAGCACTGTTGCACAGAATTCTCTAGAGTTTATCATCAGACCTGAAATAGTACTTGATTTTTGGTTCATTCATTTTTTTTCCAGTACTATGTGTTTTGCATTCTTGGATATTATGAAGCACACATTGCTTTGAGAGTATTCATTTAAGATTTTATACTAATTGAAATTGTATTAGACATTAGTAACCTATGTGGATGTTTTTATCACAAAGTAAATCTCTAGACATGACTCACATTTAAATAATTAATGTCATTTAGTGGCAGAGAATTCTTTACTGAAGATTTGACAGTGTCATGTTTTGACAGCCTTGGAGTCTGTGTTACTCTGATTGTTAATATGCTATGCTTTATAGAATGATAGAAGGAAAAGTAAAGAAAGAATTATTGTCCTGGAGAAATGGACCTGGAATAGAGAACATGATTAGCATTTGTTAGGCCCCATGTTTAAGACCCTGAGGTGAAAAATAAAAGTACTTTTGAAGTACTGAAAAAATAAGTTTTATATTTCTAAAATTTTTAATTATAAATTATTTGTATGCATGTGCAAGCACACACATATGCATACATACAAACACACAGAGACACACATACACATGCACAGAGAGGGAGAGGGAGAGGGAGAGGGAGAGAGAGAGAGAGAGAGAGAGAGAGAGAGAGAGAGAGAGATTCCCAGGAGCTGAAATTATAAGTAGTGATGAGCCACCCTGAAGAACCAAAGCACCCCCATTTTATGCAAGGCCCTCACCCCAGCTTGAAACAGGCCTGAGTTTCAAAATTCTAAGTATTGCTGACATAGGTCCCAGGACAAAGTCAGGATATTTGAAGAGCCATATGGTAACAACTGATTAACCATAGAATGCCCCAGTACTGGAGATGGTCAAAAGTGCAAAGTCAGGATGTGTAAAGGACTATGTGGTAGCAATTGATTAACCACAGAATGCCCCAATGCCAGAGGTAGTCTATAAAGTTTGACAAATATCCAGTTGAAACTACAAAGTAAAATAACACAAAAATATAGTTAGAATTTTCCTGCCTGACCTGACCCACAGTCAGGACAAATCTCTCTCACCCGCCAGGCCCATAGACGCTCAGAACCAACCAAGTAAACACACAGAAACTTACATTGTTTACAAACTGTATGGCTGTGGCAGGCTTCTTGTTATCTACTTCTTCTATCTTAAATTAACTCATTTCTATTAATCTATACTTTGCCACGTGGCTTGTGGCTTACCATTACCTTACATCTTCCTTGTCGTGGTGGTGTCTGGCAGCCTCTGTCTCCCCAGCCTTCCACCTCCCAGAATTCTCTTCTCTCTTGTTCTGCCTATACTTCCTGCCTGGTCACTGGCCAAACAGCATTTTATTTATACAGAGCAATATCCACAGCACTTTCCCTTTTCTTCTTTTTTTTTTTAAAAAAAGGTAGGTTTTAACATTTACATAGTAAAATTACATATAACAAAACAATTATCAAGCAAGAGTTACAGTTATTAAAGAAGATATCTTATCTATCTTATATTTGTGAGTCTAAGGTTTTATATATAACTTATCTTTTATCATAATTGAGAGAATTATATCTATCTAGTCTTCAACCACATCAAAGACCTCAGAAGGATATAATATTACCTGAGAACCAGGAGAAGGATGCAAGCAACTTTCCGATATTACACAGAGAATCTGGTTTATGTTGTCTTTGGGATTTTTAACTACAGAAAAAGATTTGATCGTAAAAGCTGTTGAATTAAACAAATAAGTAAATTTTAAAGGTACCTTAACTTCAAATTTTGGATATAAGGATATGTTGCTTTGGAAAAGAGTCTCTGCTTTTGTTTCCACAGAAAGCCAGAGGCTATGGATTTGTTCCAGATTAAGATACATAAGGTTTGATCAGCCAAGACCACCTGAAAGGTCTCCGATGGCACAATGGCCCAGATGATCCGACATCCAAAATGGTTTCAAGGCAACTGGCTCAGAGGTTTACCCACATGGACTACTCCATAATCCAAAATTTTTCTTTATGTCCCCATAAGATACAGTGCCCCCCTCCAGCAGGAAGTAGTAAGAAAAACTATGCCCAAATTCCCAGCTGGATTTGGAGATGGAATTGGCTCACTCCTTCTCTAAACCCAAGCACATTGTTAAAAGAAAAGGTTAAGAGATTCTTGTGTCCAAATCAGAAGAGCCCTCTGGTGTGGGACAGAGAAAAACCAATATTTTATTGAAAACAGGTTGATTATAAATGCAATCTCTTTCTAAAGATAAAAAGGGTCTATGATATAGATATGACAGGATGAAAGGATAGATTAATGAACTTACTTCTAAAGAGCAACAACTCATTTAAAATGTTTTACATTGGTATAGATTTTAGTCTATTGATACAAACTTAAAGTTAATTTTGTTATACAGTGTGTATATTTCTACACTTATTTAAGGTATTATGTTTGTACAGCTCATTTAAAATTGTAATGGATAATTAAAAATAGGCTGATAACTGATCATCTATGATAATCATACTCATAGCCATGTTAGTTAAGTCTTCTAGGTATACACAGCGATATTTCAGATAGACAGGTAATCTTCAAACACTTCAAAGGTCTACAGAATATGGCATTTAAAATATTTTTAAAATTTAGACTTTCTGGACAGTGAGATACGTCTACTCCTGACAGCACCAATTTACTTCAGAGAGGAGGATGGGCATTGAAGACACTTCATATCTTATCTTCACCTTGGCAAAAATAGCCATTTAGGCAAGGAACTGTTCTTGCCTGGACTGCTTGATCGACTGGACATGCAGGACCCATAGAAAGGTGACCACTAAACTTTGCTTGACAAAATGGTCCTTCAGGTTCCTGCTTCACAGATGAAACTGCCAGACGTTCTACAGGGCACTGAGAGAAGTGACCGAGAGACTCTAGCCCTGTGAACTGAAGACGAATGCCCCAATTTTACAAAGGAACATTAGGTGACTGTTGAGGTTGCCAGCTGTCTCTGTCTACCCTGCAAGACTCCCAAAGTGGCTTGCATCCTTCTCCGGGTTCTCAGGTAATATTATATCCTTCTGAGGTCTTTGATGAGGTTGAAGACTAGATAGTTATAATTTCCTCAATTATGATAAAAGATAAGTTAGATATAAAACCTTAGACTCACAAATATAGGATAGGTTATCTTCTTTAATAATGTAACTGTAATTCTTGCTTGATAATTGTTTTGTTATATGTAATTTTACTATGTAAAAGTTAAAACATTCCTTTAAAAAAAAGAAAGAAAGAAAAGGGGAAGTGTTGTGGATATTGCTCTGTATAAATAAAATGCTGTTTGGTCAGTGACCAGGCAGGAAGTATAGGCAGGACAAGAGAGAAGAGAATTCTGGGAGGTGAAAGGCTGGGGTGGAGAGACTGCCAGCTGTCGCCATGACAAGCAACATGTAAAGACACCAGTAAGCCACAAGCCACGTGGCAAAGTATAGATTAATAGAAATGGGTTAATTTAAGATAGAAGAAGTAGGTAGCAAGAAGCCTGCCACGGCCATACAGTTTGTAAGAAATATAAGTTTCTTGGTTGGTTCTGAGCATCTATGGGCCTGGTGGGTGAGAGAGATTTGTCCTGACTGTGGGCCAGGCAGGAAAACTCTAACTACAGTTAATTGGCACAGACAATGAAACAACAAGAGAGAAGAAAGCAGGAAAGAAAGACAGAAAGAAAGATAGACAGGAAGGAAGGAAGGAAGGAAGGAAGGAAGGAAGGAAGGAAGGAAGGAAGGAAGACCAACCTTGGACTCTTTTGTCCCTGATAGAAAAAATGCATTGAACTGTACATTGTATCTTTTCATAACCATTAACTGGTGTGAACACTCAGCATATAAAGGTACTTGCTGCCAAGTCTGACAATGTGAGTTGATTCTTGGAACAATCATGGCAGAAAGAAATGGCTGACTTATGCAAATTATCCTCTAATTTCTCTTTCTCTCTCTCTCTCTCTCTCTCTCTCTCTCTCTCTCTCTCTCTCTCTCTCTCTCACACACACACACACACACACACACACACACACACACACTGACACACACTAAATCATTAAATAAATATGTAAATAAAGTTTTAAAACATTTTGAATTGTTGCTATTTCATGATTTGTTGCTACTTTCTGTTCACCTGTGGTTCTACCTTATTTTAGGCCCTTCTTATTATTGCTGATGTTTATATAGTGATATGAATTTCTTGGGAAGGAAATGTCAGGCCCCACTTATGACCCACAGATGCAAGATCCATGTGTACCCTGAGTTCTAACAAGGCTTGAACTCACACAGGCTACAAACTGTTGATATTTGGGTTATGAACTTTTCCTGATTCCTCTATTTATTCTGTTTCATAACACCATGTGCAGCAAAAGAACTTCATAACTCCCTTTCTGTGTATTATATGCCAGGATTAACTTCCTTAAGATTTCCCACTATAAATGACAGGCATGTCCCTCAGTGTCATATAATTTACTCATTTTTAATAACAAGGTAATTCTTATAGGAACGTACATTCACAGATATATACTATTGAAGAAATGGCTTCTTCTAGAAGCTGCACTTCTCTGCAATTGCTTACAGTATTAGAATATTAAAAGAGGAGAGATATCTTTATGAATTAAAACTGAAAGTTAACTTTAGAGTTTAGTTGCAGTCATAAAGCTAGAAATATGAGCCAACATGTTAACATCCTTGTGAATAAAATGTAACACAGACAGCTTATGTTGGAGAGGATGCGGAGAAAAGGGAATGCTCATCCACTGCTGGTGGGAGTACAGTCTTGTACAGCCTCTCTGGAAATAAATACTGCAGTATCTCAGAAAATTGGGAACCAACCTACCTTAAGACCCAGCTACATTACTCCAGAGGATATACCTAAAAGATGCTCAACCACACCACAAGGACACTTGTTCAACTATTATTGAGCAAGAATTATTTGTAATAGCCAGAACCTTGAAACAACCTGAATTGAAGAATAGACAAAGAAAATGTGTTACATATACACAATGGAGTATTATGCAGCAGTAGAAAACAATGTCATCATGAAATTTGTAGGAAAAATGGAAAACTACCCCATTCCTGGATTGGCATATTGTGAAAATGTCTATACTATCAAATTAATTTACAGAAATAATTCAATAACTACTAAATTTCTCATATCACATTTCACAGGTTTAAAACAAAACAGGATGAGAACTACCTCAAATTTTACTATAAAGACAGTCTGATAGTGGCATTATAAAAATAAATAAGTGGATCTATGTAATAAAATAGAGGAACCAGAAACAAAATGGCAGAGACATGCCCACTTAATTTTAACAAAGCAAAAACATAGTTGGAGGAAAATAGCCTATTTAATACATGGTGCTGGCAAAACTGGATTCCTACTTGAAGAAGATGAAATTTGATTTGTATTTTTCACTTTGTGCAAAACTCAATTCAAAATAGATCAAAGACTTTAAACCCTAGTGTCAAACCAAAAATGAGACCAAAATGCTTTCACCCTAAAAATAAGGCCCAAGATTTCTCCATTTTAGATATGGACCTTGAGTTACTGGAACAGACCTTGAGTTACTGAAACCAGTCAGCCCAGATTCCAGAAGCCAGAAAGTGTAAAGTGCAGAGTCACAAGGTATTTATGAGGTGATGTCTGCCGGACCATGGAATGTCCTCACTCTGGTTCCCTGGATAACTGTTTGACCACAGAGTGTCCCAACCCTAGTCACCATTGTTAGTATTTAAGCAGCACTAGGAACACATCCCGAACAAGACATGACCACAGAAGAGTTTTATTAAAGAGGATAGAGGTGACAGGCCGGTGTGAAACACACATGGGTGAGGAGATAAGGGGGGCTCATGCAAGATGGCACCGGCTTTTTAAAGGTTGGGCCACGCACCACACACACGTACAGGAACTCCTGTGGATACTCCACGCATGTGCATAGATTACATAGCTGCGCTCGTGCTTTATGCAACCACGTAAAGCCACAGAGTCCCGGTCCCACGAGATGTCTGACCCGGAGATGGCTATTCTGAACCGGAAATAGTTAGGTGGTCCACCGGGCAAGCCCAACCATGTGGACATGTAATCTCTATCATTTCCAACTCATATGTTTTAAAAAAAGAATAAAAACGTGGATAGATGGGTATGGGATGCCGTTTCTCTCAAAGACTGCTTCAGGCTGAATGGTGGATGTTGATTGGTTCTTGGGGGAGATGGGGAAGCTGCCTGAAGTCCTGGGATGAAGCCCTGCAGCTGTGTCCATCCTCCAAGGTGTGGCTGGTCCTAGGATGAAGTCCTGCAGCTGTCCGTCCTCCATGGTGTGGCTGGGAACCTTCTATCTGACAAAACACTGGTGACATAAAAAGCTTAGACAAAAGACTCATTATTATTTTGTTTTTGGAGTTGACATTTATCTGAGGTAGATCTCACCTGTCCAGATGGAGACAAGACACTTATCTGAGGTAGATCTGGTCTGTCTGGTTGGAGACATGTTAAAGGTGGCTGTGATGTTTTAGTACTCTGCTTGGTTTTCTTTTACCTGAGACAAGCCTTATTCGAAGTGGTTCGTTTAAGGCACCTGCTTGTTTTGTTAGTTTAGCATTTGGGATACACAGGTGATCAGTTGTTGAGTACTGAACAATGATAGATTGTTATATCCTTACCACCTGGATATTTTGATGGTCCCTTTTGCTTCCAGCTCTATGTGGCCCTAGTTGGGAAGGGTGATGCCTTATTCCTCTGGAATTGGTGACAAAGCAGTGGATCCTGATGTCCTCTGGAGCTTGAGAGTGGAAGAGAATTTATTTTTTTGAATTAGGTACAAGGCAAAGATCATGGCCCTGTCTGTATGCACATGAGAAACACAGGCGGTAACTTTGAAATGAGACAATGAGTTCTTATCTTAGTTGGAAATCCTTCTCATTAAGTAACTCTGAAAGTACAATTAAATCTGGTGAGGTAAATAAGGATGTCCTCTGTTCCCAACAATAGAAAGGAGGAGTGACATCCTAAAACTCCCAGGACTGAGTCAATGGCTCTGGTGTCCAGAAGTAAAGAAACTGATCACTTCCCTGCTGAGTTCTGGGTTCCCTGCTGTGTCTGTAGCCAAGCCTAGGTTTGCTGGAGGTCTTAGCTTGCTGTACCCATGCGTCTTGGTGCCTGGGGGCAGTCAGCTGACTGGTTGTCTTTCTAGGCTCACAAGGACAAGGCTGTTGATGGGCAGGGCATTTGCTAGCCCATGGCCTTTTTCATTTAAAACAGGGACCCAACAGCTTTTGGGAGTCAGCGAGTGCCAGCATTTGGCAATTTTGCTTTTGGGGTTCTCTTTCCTGGCACACCTTAACTGCCACAGATGACTCTTTTGCCCGTGGAGTCAGGAGCCTTGTTCTCCAGATACTTAACTTTAGCTGGGAACAAGAGACAGATTTTACTCTGTGTCCTGAATTTTTCCTGATTGGTGGCTTAAGGACAGCTTTTGGAAGATCTGCCTGCAGGCAGACTGTAAACCGATCCTTTGGAAGACTTGCCTGAGGCTATAAGCTGATTCCTTTTGGCTTAGGAGCCATCCCGATTATTGTAAACTTAATTGTTTAGATCTCAGCTGCTTTTAGACCCATCTGTGGTTCTCAAGGCAGTTTGAGAATGAGTGGGTGGAGTTAAGGTGAGTTAGGGTGAGTCTTAGAAACTGCCCAAGCCCTCGAATTTGAGCCCGCCCACAGCCGGCACAGAAGTCAGACAGAAAAGTTTACACATGGCAGACGCCTTAGTGGGAAAGGAAAGAAAGGGTTTAGAGTTTTAGCAGAAATCTTGGAGATGAAGTAACTCTTATTTTCCCGTTTGCTGGCTGAAGTACCTGCCACACTGTTATGTGGTCAGGTTTACCGGTACTGCAAAGCTGTTAAGCGGCCAGATTTACCAGTACCCGCCCCATCTGCCAATGTAAGTGGGTGGTATCTGCCCTCTATCCCATGGCTGTAACTGAGTGGAAAATAAAAAAATTAAAATTACAAACCGGGATCAGACTTCAACTCAGGCGTCCTGAGAATGAAGTAAGATCTAAAATCAGCTCAAGTCCCCCCCCCCCACTTTCATCAAGGGATGGGAGGAGCTGCGACTGTGCTGCAGTGGGTCCACCTGGTAGACCCCAGATGCCATTTTTGCTCCTTCTCATCAGCAGCAAAAATATGCCCACCAATGCCCGCACAGCCTGGATAACCCCCAGGATTGTCCGTCGCAAACATATAGCTCAGATTTCAGCCATTAGAACAGCAGACTCACTGTAAAAAATCGTGGTGGTATCAATAGTGGAAAGCCGCGCTTCTCGTGGCTGGCCACCACCCATGGCGGCCAGCTGGAGGTGCGTGCTGGTTTGGCAGAAGAATCACAAGCCATGGTTTCCTTTTTTAGAGCTTTATTGAGAGAGAAGGCTAAGAGCAACTCTTTCCATTTGCCTGTTTGCTGTGGATATCGCTCTGTGTAAATAAAGTTCTGATTGGCTAGTGGCCAGGCAGGAAGTATAGGCGGGACAAGAGAGAATTCTGGGAAGTAGAAGGTTGGAGAGAGACACCACCAGCCGCCGCCATGAAAAACAACATGTAAAGACACTGGTAAGCCACAAGCCATGTGACAAAGTATAGACTAACAGAAATGGGTTAATTTAAAATAGAAGAAGTAGATAACAAGAAGCCTGCCACAGCCATAGTTTCTAAACAATGTAAGTTTCTGTGTGTTTACTTGGTTGGTTCTGAGCGACTGTGTGACTGGCGGGTAAGAGAGATTTGTCCTGACTGGGCCAGGCAGGAAAACTCTAGCTACACCTGTTTGCTGGCCAGAATTAGATAACTCCCGTGAAAGATTGGGATTTTTTGTTATTTTTTAAAGCATACTTGGGCCATCTCTCAGTACAGAGACGGATAAGCTTAGGAATCTTTAAGTAGGGCTGATTGAGTTGGAAGCCTTATTTCCCATGTCTGCAGCAGAGAGGCAAAAATAAAAAAATTTAAAAAAACAAAAAGAACAAAAACGTGATCTAGAGGTCCGATTTTGGGAGTCCCCAAATATCGAACGTGTATCTACACGGGCACAAGCCGCCTTATCAGCTTGTCAACTGATAAGCGCCCCCCCCCGCCACCCCCCCTCCCTCCGTGTGAAGCAAGGACTCTCCGGGAGCCCTTAATGCCCAGCCACCCCGTCAGGCGCAAAGAACGTGCCGGCTTCACACAGCCCCAGGACGCACCCGACGGTGGTGGTCCCTTCGCGAAATATCTCAAGCTGCAGATGTGGGAGGTGGCTAGAAATCCAGGCCCACCACAGGGGCCAGCTGTAGCCAGTGAAGACCATGGCCTGGGGTTCCCCGGTCTCAAGAATAACCAGTGAGGCACCGGATGCTCAATGGTCGTTCTCACAGATTCAGGAAACCATTTACGCTAGCCGAAAAGGGGAAAACTCACCAATCACTAGCGGTGTTGCATGCGGATTTGTGTGACCAGGCTAATGGAGAGTGATCTGTCGCGAACGGAGCAGAGTTCCCGATGTGTGTAGCACAGTTTCCGTCCCGGTTCCCGGGTTTCCAGGAGCAGAGCGCCCGGAAGCACCCATTTCCGCACAGCACCAAAATATTAGTTTTTAAGCGGCCCTAGGAACATGTCCCGAACACGACAGGACCACAGAAGAGTTTTATTAAAGAGGATAGAGGTGACAGGCCTGTGTGAAACACACGTGGGTGAGGAGATAAGGGGGAGAGAGAGAGACTCATGCAAGATGGCACCGGCTTTTTAAAGGTTGGGCCGTGCATGTGTACAGGAACTCCTGTGGGTACTCCACGCATGTGTGTAGATTACATGGCTGCGCGCGCGCTTTACACAGCCACGTAAACCCACAGAGTCCCGATCCCGCGAGATGTCTGACCCAGAGATGGCTATTCTGAACTGGAAATAGTTAGGCAGTCCTCTGGGCAAGCCCAACCGTGTGGACATGTAATTCTCTATTATCCATAGTAACTGTTTTAATCACCTAATGTCCCCACCTGGGGTCAGCTAATGAGAAATGGTGACAGGCCATCACCCCCTTAGAGGGAAGATTGAATCATTATTTCTGGAAAGTCCCTAGACACGAGCCAATCAGAAATGTACATGTATGGAATTCCTCTGCTGTTGTATTTTTGTGGTCTTTGCCTTTAAAAGTGATTGAATTCACAACATGGCCCCATGGTTGGGCATACCCGGTAGACCTAGACACTTCCACCTACTTATTTCCTGTTCAAAATAGTCATTTCCGGGTCAAAACATCTAGCGTGACTAGGACCCCGTGGCTTTCCGTGGTTGTGTAAAGCAGGCGCGCAGCCATGTGATCTACAAACATGCGTGGAATAGCCACATAGGTTCCTGTATGCACGCATGGCCCACCCATTTTCCACCATCCTCACTCTCCACCTTGACCATGTGTGTTTCCCACAGGCCTGATCATGTCTGTCTCTTTCTTTCCTATCTTAATAAAAACTCTTATGGATTTGTCGTGTTTGGGGATGTTTCCTTGCAGGGTGAGAGCGCTGAAAATAACTAACATTCTGATGCTGTAATGGAACTGGCACTTCGGGCACCCTGCGCCTGGAAACCTGCGAACTGGGGACTCTGCTCTGTACATGACAGACCACTGTCCATTTGCCTGGCCACACAAATTCGCATGCAACACTGCTCCTCTGATTGGTGAGTTCCCAACCTTTTGGCCAGTGTAAACGGTCTCATGAATCTGTGAGAATGACCATTGAGCATCCAGCTCCTCACCGGGTATTCTTGAAACTGGGGGAACCCCCAGCCATGGTCTTTACTGGCTATGGTGGCCCCTATCTCAGGCCTAAATTTCTAGCCATCTCCCACATCTGCAGCTTGAGATATTCCTCGCAACTGGACCACCACCGTCGGGTGCATCTATTCTGTGTGAGAACAACACATTTTTCCATGCTTGACGAAGCGGTAGGTGCTGTTCAGGATTCCTAGGGAATCCTTGCTTCACACAGCAGGGCCCCTGCTTCTCAGCTGATGAGCCATCTAGTAGCCTATACCCAGTATCTGTCCCTGGTCTTGGGGATGCCTGGGGTTTTGGCCCCGATCATGTTTGTTTTTTGATTTATTTTTTGCCTCTCTGCTGCAGACATGTGAAATAAGGCTTCCAACCCGATCAGTCCTTCCTCTCCCTTAGGCTGTCTTCTTGAGGTTTTAAAACCTCTTACCTTAATGCCTTACTTAAAGATGCCTAAACTTATCCGTCTCTGTACTAAGAAATGGCCCAAATATGCTTTAGAAAATAACAAAAAAAGGGCCACCGAACAGCTCCTTAGATCCTAATATTTTACGAGAGTTATCTAATTTCTGCCAGCGAACAGGAAAATGGAAGGAGTTGCCCGATATTATAGGTTTTGTTTTTCTCAGTGCTAAACTATCTCTTCTGGATTCCTTCTCTCCTGCTCATGTGCTCCTAGCTATGCCTAAACTGGAAGATTCTCTGACTCCTGCATCTCTGACTCTAGATCCTGCTAATGAACCTCCACCTATCTGACCTCTGGCTCCCACTCGTACTCCTAGGGCATCTGTTCCTTCAGCTAAGGTATCACCCCTTCCTTTCCCAACTAGGGACACACAGAGCTGGAGGCAAAAGGACCATCAAAAATATCCAGGCAGTAAGGATATAACAGTCTAATACTGTTCAATACTCAGCAACTGATCACCTGTGTTTCCTAAATGCTAAACTAATAAAACAAACACGTGCCTTAAATAAACTACCTCAAATAAGGCTTGTCTCAGGTAAAAATTAAGCAGAGTACTAAAGCACTGTAATAATCATTAATTTTATCACAGCCTCTTTTTTAACATGTCTCCATCCAGACAGACCAGATCTACCTCAGATGAATGTCAACTCCAAAAGTCAGATAATAATGTTTCTTTTCTCTAAGCTTTTTTAATGTCATGAGTATCTTGTCAGACAGAAGGTTCCTAGCCACACCATGAAGGATGGACAGCTGCAGGACAAGAGATGAAAGAACTTCATCCCAGGACTTCAGGAGCCAGCTTCCCCATTTCCCCCAAGAGCCAACTGACGCCCACCATTCAGCCTGAAGTAGTCTTTGAGAGAAACAATGCCCATACCCACTCATCCACATTTTTTTCTTTTTATTTTAGGGGGAAAAAGTCAGGGATGATATGAATTCACAACATGCCCCTACAGCTGCGCATGCCCGGCAGACCTAGACACTTCCTCCTAGTTCCTTGTGTCGCTTTCCTAACAAGCAGAGAGTGTGTTTTGTGGACCAGGCAGAGTTCTTATTACTCCCTCTGGCCTTTCTACATCTCAGAACTAGAGATAGTGAATGCATCCTCCATAGGCAGGCTGCAGCCACTTCCACTTTCTGGGCTTGTGGGAAAACACTGCTGCTGTGCCTCTTCATCCCTCTATAAACCAACAGCAAACTCCCTCCTCCTCTGTGGAGAGCCTGGCTGAGGAAGTGACCCCAACTCAGACAGGTTCCCTACTGCATAGAGCACTTCACAGTGCTGACTCAAAATGATTTCCCCCACTCAAGCTAAAATAATTCTGCAGACCATTTCTTAGCATACATTCACCACACATTTGGGTGTATCTGAGTATCACCACACAAAAGGGTGGGTCTTTGCCTCTGTAGTGCTGTCTCTCTAAAATTATGTCTACCACTACCTGGAGGTACCAAGAATATTTTCTTAAGCTCCTGCTCTTTAACCTTGGTTCCTTCTCTCTACAGCTGGACTCATTTCACAGTCATAGATAAGTCCTCCACCCACTCAATTTTAGTTTTAAAGTCTTTCCTTCATCCACAGGGCTCCCTTCCTTTGCCTGTTCCTATCTTCTCCTTTCTTCTCTACAGCTCTACTGTCTCTTTTTCTGAAACTACAATACCTTCTACAGTTGTCCACCTCAGAAGATGGGTCCATTCCAAACTGTCTGGTTTATTCTCCCAGAGCCTCCAACAGTGCCTGAGTATCATCTGCCTTTCAGTCCTAAGTACCACAAACACCTTGTCAGCAATCTGCATGTCCAAAGTTTCAATATTTTAATAATATTTTTACATTTTCTATTTCCCAGAAATGTACCCACAATATTATTTTTTTTACTTTTTATATAATCATCAAAGTGAGTCTCAAGTATTAACCAAAACAGGGTTCTACTGTCCATGCTTGATGCCCATGGAAGTTCATCCAAATCCTTGATCAGATACTGGAGCCATCTTAGCTGTCTCCCTTTTCTCTATTAGCACAAACAGGTCTTTTCCAAGTTCCTGTCCTCCCTCCATGCTGATCCTAAACTGATCTGTTTCTTTGTTCATCATGATTGCAGCAGAAGACATGTTTTTACATAATTAATTACATGTTTAACCTAACAAATTCCACTCTTTCCCTTATTGCCTCAATTTGCTCTTAGTGCTTTCCTCACCCCTCCTGAGAGGATCTCATTATCTATATCAGAGACAGAAAAGACGCCAGAAAGGGGAAAATATATACTATAATGGTTAATTATCCAGAAAATGGAAAATTACATGAAACTGAAAAATTGTGAGGAAGAAATTGAGTAGGTAGTTATCGTTTTTATTCTGTTAGTAAAATAAATCAGAAGGTAAGCAAAAGTCTACTCAATTTTTTGACATACTGGTTTCCCTTCTTCCTGCCACCCAATATGTATGTGCTCAAATGTGATGCATGATGAATTTAATCACTACTTAACTTTCTGACCTGAACTTAGACATCTGTCTATAGATACACACACACACACACACACACACACACACACACACACACACACACACACACACACATTTGGTTTTATGAGACAGGGTTTCTCTGCATAGCCCTGGGTGTCCTGGAACTCATTCTGTAGACCAGGCTAGCTAAAACTCACAGAGATCCACCTGCCTCTGCCTCGCAAGTGCTGGGATTAAAGATGTGCGCCACCACCGCCCAGTGACATAATTATTATTAATGCAGTATTTGTGGTTTTCTTGGGCTCCTTCACTGAGCTTGCTTTGTTGCCTTTCATTATCACTTTTCATGCTCTTCACAGCTTTACAGATGAAGGACAGATCATGGGATGGGAGAGCTCCATTACATTTGCATATCCACTGTGTATAGATTTTAACATTCCACTATAGACCTGGATTGGAGCTTCTATATAGTTGTCTAACACACACTTTGTCCTCATGAGAATGTGACCATATCATCAGAATAGTCGCTTGAATTCAGTACTATTATTTGCTTAGCAATTGGGGACAGACTCTCAGGGAGTAAAACCTCATCCTTATGCCTCAGTGAAGTAAGTGAGAGTCTAATCTAGGGCCTCCTTAATAGTTTAGAACAACTTCTTGAAGCAGTGGCTTTGCCCAAGTGTGCCGTTTCCCATTTATAGATACATTTGACAATACAGAGAGTTAGTGATGTCATAATGGAGGGAAAACATGAAAATGTGCAAGCGAGTCATGGTCAGGGATGATGCTAAACATACCACACATGTAAAGAAGTCTCTGACACAAAATGTCAGTAGTATTGTCCTCCAAAACTCCTTTTCCAATACAATGTACTCCACGGACTGTCCCTAAAGTGTAAAGAGGTCAGCCCTCCATATGAGGGAGAAGAAAGTGGAATCTTGCACTGACCCTATGAAATTATGACTTGGCAACCCCAATAGCAGCACGTTTAAAGGAGACTTGAAACAACAACAATCCATTTTACAAGTGATTTCACAGCTGGTGCTCTGGGGAGCTTTCGTCTGACTTCCCCATGATTCTCATCACTGTGACCAAAGCCACTACTATAAAACTGACAGTAATGGTCAGCCCCATCTTCAATCTGCAGATCAGCGCTGGTCAGTGAGGCTGAGCTGGAAGAGCTGTCAATGGAGCCAGAGAACCGATCAGGAACCACAGATGGTCTTTGATCATCCTTACAGATCACAGCAGTGGGTGAACTTCCAAAGTGCTGCTCGTACCAGTGCACATAGCTGCTTCCTATGTTACCACTGCTGCGCAAGCAGGTGATAGTGACTGTGCTCCCAAGATTCCCTGACACAGAGTTTGTCTGAGTTAGCACAAACTGGGCATATGACCCTATGAAGAGAAGATTTAAAAAAGTCAGTAAGAAGAAGGAAACCTCATTCACAGAGAAGAATATAAGCCAAACATCCCAAGAAACAGTTACTCTCCCAAAATTCCTTAAATCCACCCACCTGCTAAATAACAAAGGAAGATGAGGAGTAGTGGAACCGAAGTCTTGGTGAAAACACCCAGATCCTGCTTCCTGAGTCCAATGGAGTGATTGTAGCTGGACTCCCCTTCATGTCTGTCCCTGGGATTCTAAATACAGGCTGGCTCCATGCAAATGCCCCTCTTCCTGGGGATGTACAGGCCCCTCCTTTTACTTCAGCTTGGGTCTGAGAAGTAGAAAGACTACACACATAGTGAGGATGTGAGCTCCACCAAGTGGCAGGAGAGAAAACTTGAAAGTGAAGGGAAAAACATCAGAAATTAGTCAGAACTAGGCAGGCTTCCTGAGACTGTCACTTCTTCCTAGAAAACTTTTCAAGGGGAAACAGCTAGAAGGCATAGGGATGGGTACCAACACAGGACCAACAGGGCCCTGTAAAGTACCCACCCAGCATCTATTTTATAGACTTCCAGTCTTTTCCAGTCCTAACTGTGTAAAACTATCCCTGTCCCCTTCTCCACAACTTGGTCTGTTTTTCTCAGTCATTCAATTCTTTGTCCATGACAGAAGAGGACCTTGGCAATTCCCTGAACAACTACCAGAACTCCAGTTAAATGCCTTGGGGTCTCTCATATTGGATTGGAGATGACCTCTTCTCAAGGTACTATCCATGACTGAAAAATCTCAGAAAGGGACTTGGAAATAGCCATGACCCATGTGGCACTACAAGGTTGCTTCAACGCTAAATGACTCTCATCCACACTGTACAGCGAGAACCTCAGTCAGCTCCCACCGCTACTAAAAGTGTGGAGGGTAGGGGCTTGGGCTCTGATTGAGCAGCGTGGAAGGTGATTTCAACCTTGGAGACCAGGGCAAAGGCTTGTGGCTTCCACTCTTCAGCCAACAGATATGGTAAATGGGACCCATGACAAACTGATTAAGCTTGTGAGGAGAGTGGGAGAGGAAATACTCCCAATTCAATGAACCTGTCAGAAATGCACAGTGAAGCTTATTCTTCGTCTGATAGCTTCCTCACCCCGCACCAGGCTCTTGGGTCCTTGAGTTGTGAATAGCTAAATAGAGACACCTGGCTGGGAGCAGGAAGGAAAATGGCCATAGCCTGGCTTTGTAGATGTGGTTAGGGCTCAACATTAGAAGGAAACACACACTAGGACCTGGATTCCATCCTTACCACTGTAACAGTCAGGCAATGGAGGAAATAGAGGGACCCTGTGCCTCAACATCATAGTTTTCCCAGTTCCAGGAACAGCTAGAGGCAAAGATGGATCAGCTTGTTTGTCTGGGAGGGGGGAGATGAGTGCTTTGCTGGGTAGCCCTCTTTCTACCTGCTCTTCCTACCCAGCTCTGACATTCTCTCTTCTTTCCTGCTTGTTGTCTGCTTCCCCTTCTACCTCATTAAACACTAAGCATTCCTGCTTTTGTTTTTCAATGTGTTGTGGGAAACGTTGACTCCAGAGAGTGTGTTGAACAGTGGATTTCAGGCAGGCATGATAAGATTAGTAATTCAGTAAAGTCATGGGGTGTTAAAAGTCATATCTCACTTCAATAAGAGAAAAAAATCAGAACAGAATACCCTGCTTCTTTCTATCTGAAAAAAGGATACAGTTACTCATCCCCATCTTGGTAAAATGCCCAGAGAATGCTCTTCAGAGGAATACAAAGATCTGGAGATGTTCCAACATATCTTCATTTGTCTACAGATGGGGCATTAGTCAGCAAAGTTTCTACATCCATGAGGATTAGGACTGAGGGTAGGAAATGGGCAACCCTGCCTAAAGATTTCAAGCTCCACTTGGCAATCTCATTCTTATTGTAGCTGGGAAAAACTGACTCCAAGATTGTTCCTCTCATCTGACTTCTCAAACGGTTGACTCACATATGTTCACAGAGCTTTCTGGTTAGGTGAGTCTAAAGATACCAAGAGGTGTTACAGACTACCAAACAGTTGGTCACCAGAAGTCTAGTCAGGGTCTCAGGTTAGACACTGATAAAGTAGATAATTCTACTTGACTTTTTTTGCTCATGGGTGTTTACTTCCACTAACCCAATACCATTATAAAGTTAATAGTTTCTAAATGGAAAGTTTGCCATTCCTCATTCCCAATGAACAACCCAATAGATAAGAATGTACAGGACAAATCTATACTGGTTATAAGGGGAGGGCAAGTGTTTGGGGTCCAGCCAGTCTTCACCAAGTTCCATGGCAAGTCACTTGTTCTGTGTATATCACTAGATTCAGTTTTGTAGAGGGGCACAGGCTTTTTGTGTATCTGCTATTTACACTCATTCACATCAAATGCACTGTCATGGTAGATCACTTTATTCATGGTATAAAGACTACCTTGTGTTTTCTCTAAGGTTTACATGAGAACTTACAAAGCCTGAGAGTTTAACAGTATGCATATAGGTAATATTAATTTATTTATATTTTTGCACTTTGGGTTCAACATTATTATATTAAAGTACTGTAATACAGCACCATCTTCCAAGAATAGCAACTACTGTGGCAGCTGTACCAACTTGCAAAAGATCATCACAGCTAGGCTTGTTGATCATTAATGTTATTATGTATGACTCATAAGATGAAGACCTGAGAAACTAACATAACATATGCAAACTTCTGATTAAATCAATGGAATTATTGATCTACTTCTTAACAATTACAAGGACTGTCTTAAAGAATCAAAGTTTAAAGTGTTTGGGTTTTGGCTTTATCCCAGCTTTATCTAAATTTTACAGTAGTTAAAATACCAGTCTGATGTAAATGACCTTCTGGTTGTTCAATAACCATACTTGGTGGTTATACTAGTGTGGTCAGTGGGATTAGAATAAAGAGTGACCATCCAAGGTTATGTAAGTCCCAGGACACTGTGAAACATCTCTCAATATATTCTTTAATTGTTCTCTATCAGGGAGGCCATGGAAACCACATCTGGTTTAAACCAGTGTATAGTCTACAAAGAGTGGGATCAGTACTGTAGAAAAATTTCTTCTGTGCTACCAAACATAGCCAAAGTCAAGCAAGGCCTTTGAGTCATCTTATTAAAGATCCAAAAATTGATTTGAAAGAAGAAAGGCTAGAGGAACCAGAGGTTCCTCTCAAGCCCCAGTGACACCCCTGAAACAGATTCTTAAGTTGACTTGACAGTAAGAAACAAAATAAATGTGATTAATTTTTGTCACATGTATGCAAGTAAACACCCAGCAGGAAAGTATAGTCAAGGAGTTGGATAATAGACATGTTTCATTAATGGTTCAAGGGCTGACAATCCCTGGATATTAGGCTTAAAACCATATGGAATGCTATTTATGCAACTATTTTTCATTGTGATTTTCTTCTTGGTAAGAAAATGCAGCTCAGCTCATCTACATCTTGAGAGTTCAACACTGTATTGCCTAACTGCAGACAAGAGAGGCAAATCCGCTATTGTTTTAAACTAAAAATCAAATTAAATATCTTCTTTCTTGAAGCAATCTGTGAAAGACATAATATTGGGAGTCTAGCCACTCCAACAATTATCAAGGTGACTGAAAGCAGATCCAAGCTCATCATTCTAAAAACTAGCCTTTGACAGATTGCGATGTGGGATATTCCTAGAACTAGATGCACTACTCTGAGCCATGCTGTCATGGCCACTGGCATTCTCTTGTACACTTGGTCTTCACCTCTGCTTCTGCAGATGGCTGAAGATAGTTTTTCAGATGGACTGTGCACCAAACTTTTGCCTCATCACCAGTCCCAGGAACCACTCCTCCTGAAAGTCCACTCTATTTTGACCTGATGATATCTAAACTTCACTATTCAGCATAAATCAGATAGAACAGTTGTGGCCACTCTCCTGAGATCAGGCTGTTTCATTCTCTAAGATAAGGGAATAAAGGGGAGTTAAAGGAACATAGTCAGGCATGGAAAAAGAAGGCAGTCTCATGGATGGCAGCTCCTTGTTCCCTGAAGGTTCTGTGAGAAGAAACTGCAGGAAGACATACTTGTGGGTATCTAGACATGATCAATAAAGAATGGAGAGGACCCTGGCACCCTATCAAACATCCAAGCCAGCATCTATTTAACAGAATTCCAGCCTTATGTTTCTCCCATCCTGACTGTTCAATGCTGTTAGTTTCCCTTTCTCCATGGCTTGGAATCGTCTTTGCCAGGCACTCAATTCCTTGTTGGAGACATGGAATGAACTAGGCAATCTATAGATAACTATCACATGACTCTTAAAGGAATGGCAACTAGAAAGCAAATTTTAAAGGTTTTTTGCTCTGTGATTAGATGGCCAGATGGTTCATTGCTGCCTGGAAATTCAAATTGTTTCTTCAGTCTTGTATCTATTGAGGTATGGCAAGGTAATCTACCACAGATTTATCTTCAAACTGATTATCTCTGAATACATGCTGGGATAGATCCTGATAGCACTGAATGTTATTATGGCAGCTAACAGGAAATCCTCAGGGTAGCCATCACTAACAAAGATGATCTTTTGGTCACAATGAAAAAAGAGAGTCCCTGAGAAGCATTTTCTTGCATGAAGACTGAAAACAGCAAAAGCATACATGAAAGTCTGAATCTGAAGGTGGATATTTGGAACAGCCAAAGACATACAGTCACAGCCTGCATAGTCTATATTTATGAAATGATACCTTTCTGTCACTGCATGCACAAGAAATGATAGTGGACAGGAAAAACAACGAAGACCTTGAATGGCAATGAAAGAAAATGAAACAAGAATATGTTTTTCTTTAATTGAAAAGAATTGTTTTCATACAATAGTTTCTAATTGTTGTTTCCTCCCAACTCCTTCCATTGCTTCCTCAATTCCCCTCTCATCTGGATCCATATACTTCCTGTCTCTCTTTAGACAACAAGCACACACCTATTGTGGGGATTTATTAAGGCAACTCCATGTAGTTAAAAAGGAGGTTTATTTTGGGGTAATTTATAGCCAGTAAAGGGGTTGGTTACAGGATATGAGAGAGGTAAAGTGCAGTCCAGTGGTGTTCTCTAGCGAACTCTGCTTGGTCTGCCATCCAGCATCCAGCATCATCAGGAACCAAGAGAGACTGGCACATCTGGATCTCAGGTCTAAAGAGCTCCCGTCTCGGCCCCATCCCAGGGGCGGGTCATAGGTAGTTATGACAGTTACCAGAGAACTCACTAGGGGTAGTACTTCCAGGTCAAAGATGGAACAGCTAACCACTACATCTTCCCCTTTTGTATAAATAAGAAAGTCCTAACCTAATACAAAACTACATACAATAGGAATGATTATCAAATATTGTCCAGGAGGAGTAAGGGATAATGACCTAGACAAGATGGAACTTCAACCAACATGACCAATATCAAATAAGAGACACATACTAAAACACTAAAATCCAGAGAAATCTGGAGCATAGGCAAATGGTATGTTACAGAGATCATTTCAAAAGGTGTACTATCCTAAAGAACCTGAATCTAATACTTAACATGTTCTAGCTAAGGGACAAGAAGATTGTACCTTTAACTGTTAGTCTTCAACCCAATAAAAGACCTGAGAAGAAATATAATAATACCTGAGAAATGGGAGAAGGATGCAAGCAACTTTTGGGAGTCTTGGGAGAGTAGACAGAGATAGCTGGCAGCCTGGACAGTCACCTAAAGTTTCTCAGCATCACTGGTGCATTCAAATTGGCTACAGGCCTAGAGTATCTGTCAGACCATTTCACTGTCAGCAGTCAAGGCAAGGTCAGTTCTTTATTCAGTAGGCCATTTTGTGCTAAGGTAAAGACAAACTTCCAAACAAAAATATTTCAGAAGCCCAACATTCTTTTGGGATCAAATCAGTGCTGCCAGGAGCAATAGAGTCTCACGTCAACAGAATTCCAAGTTATCAAAACATTTAAATGCCCTGTTCTCCAAGTCTATGAAGTATTTGAAGATTACCTATCCATATGACATAGAACCTAACTAATATAACTATATAAATGACAAGCATAGGTGACTATAAATCTGTAAGTCCTATTTACTGCCTAAATAACCTAAGGAGTAAGGCTTCATGTAAACAGGATAAACAGTCTGTTAGCAAGTGTACAGTAAAAGAACAATGACTTCAAAATTATGACATTACACAAAGTAGTTAAAGCAGAGGTAGGAATGTATAGTGCAATATGACAATAATCCTAAACATTTATCAATATACCAAATATCCTAAACAGAGCTAGAACATACATACTGTATGACAAATATAATTTTGCATTTGTATCATTATTCAAACATTTCAAATAAGAGTAGAAATAAATGTACATTACAACAAATATGGTTCTATATTTTTATCAATATATAAATTTTCTGGAATAAGAATATGAAAATAGTTTACATTTGTATCAATATACAAGAATCCATAATAGTGCAATTTATTACTAAATTTGTTTACTAGTTTATACAATAATCTACCTTAATATTCTATACCTATCCATTCCTCTTTTTTTCTTTTCTTAAGGGGAATACCAATTCCAATGATTTCTTCCACCCCCAATCCTAAAACCATTATCCAAAGAAGCATGGAAGCTTTGGGGCAAAAAGGTGTTGTTTTCTTAGAATTGTTTCCTGCTATTCAGGGGGTGACAGTATCTTTGTGGAGTTCTGTAAGAAAGCTCACATAGTTAAGAGTTGTTGTTGTGGGGCCCCATCTTCCTTCTGGAGACTTTAGAGTTGCTATTGGAAAAACTTATTTTTTACTGTGAAAATTTTGAACATTATTAATATCAAAATGGAAAGATTGGATTTCAAGATGACATGACATGTAAGAAAGGATTCTGAGAAATCAAGAATAAGCATAGAGAGAACTAGAACCTTGAAGACAATGGTCCCTTTTATTAGCTTTCTTCTGTCCTACACTAGATGGCTGTTCTGATATGAGACAGAATCTGAACTGTAGTTGGAGTTTTCCTGCCTGGCCCACAGTTAGGACAAATCTCTCTCACCCGCCAGGCCCATAGACACTCAGAACCAACCAAGTAAACACACAGAAACTTACATTGTTTATGAACTGTATGGCCATGGCAGGCTTCTTGTTATCTACTTCTTCTATCTTAATTTAACCCATTTCTATTATTCTATACTTTGCCACATGGTTCATGGCTTACCATTACCTTACATCCTCCTTGTCATGTCGCTGGCTGGCAGTATCTCTGTCCCAGCCTTCATTTCCCAAAATTCTCCTCCTCCTTGTCCCACCTACCCTATCATTCTTGCCTGGCTACTGGCCAATCAGCACTTTATTTATTTTAACCAATCAGAACAACACATTTGACATACAGAACATCCCACAGCACTCAACCTTTTCTTTTAGCAATATGTTTGGGTTTAGAGAAGAAGTGAGCCAATTCCAACTCCAAAGCCAGCTTAGTATATAATTAAATCAGAACCACCACTTTTCTAGAGTAAAGAGATAAAGAAGTTAGGCAGTTTGATATTGCCCTGTTTAGACTGGTACCAATAAATTCCTTCTTTCTGCTGTAGACATCTGGATATCCAAGGCCTTATGATTTCTGGAAGATGAGTATTTCTATTATTCTGTAAAGACAAAAACAGAGCCTTACCCCAACCTTCGTTTGTTAAATTTCTAATACAACTTATAGAGATATCACATTAATGGATGAGGTTTTACTTCTCATCGAGAGGTTTCTCCTGTTCGAATTAAGTTTTTATTAATTTTGTTGGTATCCATATCTCTCTTTCTCCTGCAGAAAAAAAAAGCAAAACCCCTTCCTTATCATAGGATGTATCCTGGTTTGCATTCCAAAGTCAAAACATCTTTGAAATAAACCAGTTGATTTAGCTCAGAAGTTTTGTCAGTCATCCAGTATCTCCTCACAACTGTTGTTCCTTTCTGATCAGCATTGTCAAAATTCAGGGTTAATAAAGTATTATGCAATCTATTTCTAGGAGTCATTGTTACCTGTTGTTATTTATTTAGCATATCTTTAAATTACAATCAGATCTTTCTATGACTGCTTGGCGTGTGGGATTGTGTGGTATGCCTGTAACATGCTTTATATTGTAATAAGCAAAAAACTGTATCATTTTATTGAAGAAAATGCTGGGGCATTGTCTGTCTTAATTTGTACAGGTATTTCCATGATGGCCATAACTTCTATTAGGTGTGTAATCACAGAATAAGCTTTTTCAGAACTTTCAGGAGTTGACCACTGAAATCCTGAATAGGTGTGAAAGATATGGTGTACATGCTTTAATCTTCCAAATTCTGCAAAATGAAACACATCCATCTGCCAGAGTTCTTTTCTTTGTATACCTTTTGGATTGCTCCCTGCAGGTAATGGAGTTTGGTTCTAGAAGGAACAAGGAAGACATTTTTTAAAAATATCCTTGGCTCGTTGTCAAGTGATAGAGAACTCCTCCTTCAAACCTTTGCTATTTACATGGTGTTTCTTATGAAATTCTGAGCATTACATATTAGTAACTGATCAATCTCAACCTTATGCTAGAGGTCTTGGCAGACCCGTATGGGATCTAATATATGCTATGTGTGTTATATATAGGATGTTTCCAATTTCTGATGATTTCCTGCAATTCTATGAATAATGAAATTAATTCTGTATTATGAGGAAAAACTTCAGCAGTTTAAATATGTACAACAACTCTCTCTCACTGCATATTGAGAGTCAGTGACTATATTGAGGGGTTCTGTGGAGTCCATCAGTACCAGTTCTGCTTTCTGTACAGAGTTGTATGGACTTTGAACCACTTTACTTAAGTATCCTGATTTGTATGCTGCTCTCCCTAATTTATTTACATCAGTATGGAATGTGAGAACTCCAGAAATTGGCTTTTGTTGTACAATGTGAAGAAGGACCCATTCAGTCATCTTCATGAATTCTATTCTCTTGCTTTTGGGAAAACGGTTGTTAATCTCTCTCAAAATGTTACTCCAGGCTCTCTGCCAGTATTCATTATCTTTCCATAGTGAGGAAATTTCCTCATTACTTAAAGCTACTACAATTTCTGAAATTTCTGCTGGGTCCATTCCTGTCAACTTGTGAAGTTTTTTTTTTTTTTTTTTTTTTTTTGGAGGTGAGGCTCGAACCCAGGGCCTTGCGCTTGCTAGGCAAGTACTCTACCACTGAGCCAAATCCACAACCCAACTGGTGAAGTCTTAATTTTCCTTTTTGAATCAAATCAGAGATCTTTTCTTTCTAAGTCTTTAACTCCTTATTTGGGTTACATGGTAGAAATATAAATTCCAATATAATATCTTCCAACTGCATCAAAATTCCTGAGGGGGAGTGTCTGGAGGGGAATATGAGCAGAATGCATTTAAGGTCTGGATTCACACTATCCATATGTGCTTCTCAAAATGTCTTTTCTACTAGAGCCAATTCCTACTCAGCTTCAACTGATAATTCTTATGGACTATTTAATTCTTTGTCCCCTTTTAGAGTATTAGCCAAATTTTGTAGTTTATCTTTGGGTATTCCCAAGATACCCAGTAAGTTGGAAATACTTCCTAACAATTTTTGAAGGTCATTAAGAGTCTGCAATCTATCTCTCCTTAGTTGTACCTTTTGGTGACTTTTTTATTAGCATGTTGTGGTATTAATCCTAGAAACATGCATTGGTCTGTGTTTTTTTTCTGAGAGTGTAGGAATTTTAATCTGGTTATTCCACTGTTAACAGATCTTGGCCCCAAAGATTCACTGCTACATTTGCTACATATGGCTTCAGCCTTCCTCTCTGTCCTTATGGCTCTATGCATTCAACACATCTCAAACTCTGTTCTATCTGAGATAGGGTTTCAATCCCTAGAAATTGGACATCTAACTCTTGAAGAGGTCAATTTGGATGCTGTGATTTTGGTACAATTATAGTCACATCTATACCCATGTCTACCAGGCCCTCCAGACCAATGTTACTAATTTTAATTCTAAGTTTTGGTCTTTGCTCATTTATGGAAATCTGCTAAAATATTCATTTTATTGTGATCGTTGGAATTTTTGATTCATCTATCAGAGCTGTTCTATCATCCAGTGCAACAATGGCATTGTTTTTTATATTAGGTATTGGTTTATTTAATTTTCTGGAGAGGAATTTCTTCCACAGTGGGTGGAAATGTTTGGACCACATTCAATTTGGGGGCCTGCAAGAGGCTTCCTGAGGCATTTCCCACTGGTAAAGTGTTACCTTGTACATCTATTATTCATCTGCACTCATTGGTTCAGTGTCAGCTTTTACCACATCTTCTACATAATCCAGAAGTTTGGGGTTTCCTGTTTGGGTTATTTCTAGAAGGAATATTACTTCTTGGAGCACTCCATGTACAGTTTTTACTTATATGACCTGGTGTACCACATTTAAAACATTGGTACCACAGGGCCTTCTCCCACCTCTGGGAATTGCCTCTCCTATTCAAGCCTCATTGCTATAGTTAAAAGACTCAGCACTGGTAGTATACTGAATTCATTCTTTCCAAAGGAGCTAATCTGACACTTAATAGTATAAGTATTCTTTTCCATTCTGTATTAGTGTTGTCAAATGCCAAGGACTCAGTTAATTCTTGTCTTCATCCTTTATCTGACACAGCTTTCGTTATAGCTGTGGTCAGCCTTTGTAAAAAATCAGTGAAAGGTTCTTGTGGTCACTGAAATTCTGTATACCTCAGTTGGTTTTCCTGGTTCTGGAACTTTTTTCCAAGCATTTAGAACTGCTGTTTGGCATAGGGTAGGGATATTATATGCTCATCATAAGTGGCTTGTACATTCCTTTCAGTGAAACGTCCCTCACCAAGAATTTGATCATGGGAGATCTTAAAGCCTCTGAGTTTGCCTTGTTGCTCTAAGTTTCTTGCCTCTTCTCACAACCAGCTTTTCCATTGTACTGAGGGCTATATCCTAGAACAACTGAAATTAACTGATGCCAGTCATCTGGAATGACTGGTGTAGCTCTAAAGCAGATTCTGATGAAGGCTGTGGATGGTGGCAGGTGCAGGTGGGAGCAGAGTGTCCTGTGTGCATATGTGGAGGAGCTGTGGTAGGCAGCAGCAAGATAGCATACACAGATCTTCCTGTGACCCCCTGGAGCTTCAGGGTGCCTCCTGGCTTTTGTGGCCTGCCTGGCCCTTCAGTGCCCTTCCCTCAGCCAAAAGGCTGGTGTGTGGGCTTGAGTGGCCTGAGTTCAGGGGGCAGAGAGCTCCAGGTGGCAAGGATGATGGCTGGAAGCGATGCCTCCAAGCCCCTCTCAGTGCCTCTGCAGCCACAGGAGCAGCACCTTCAGGGAGCAGGCTGAGGGGCAGTGTGTCATCTAATTTTACCAGGTAGCCTCTGAACAGCTTCTGAGAAAGATAGTAAGATGGTGGAAGCCATAGGCTCAGGCAGGAGCTTGAGAGGGAGTCAGAACATGAGGTGGGGCATACTCATGGCAGCTCTCACTGGTCTGGGGGCTAAACTTTCCAGGGGAACCAGGACCCAGATTCAGCTGCTTCCTTGTGTTGGGAATAGAACCATACTAGCTGCAGAGGTGTTCCTTGGCTATACAGAACTTGGCATGCAGGTCCGCATGTCCACAAGGAGGGGTGGAGGAAGGAAGGGAAGGGAAGGGAAGGGAAGGGAAGGAGCAGTACTGGGTGGTTATGGGCTGAACAGTAAGCATTTGGTCCCCAGGAGGGGCAAGAATTTTAAAAGAGACGGAAGCATGGAAAGTGTGCCATAGTAGCCACAGAGGAGGCTGAAGGCAAAGGACACCCAGGCATTTGGAGTTTGCCTCACATGAGCGCCAGATATTGTGGGGATTTATAAAGGCAACTCCACATATTTAAAAAGGAGGTTTATTTTGGGGTAACTTACAGCCAGTAAAGGAGTTGGTTACAGGATCCAGGAAAGGTGAAATAAAGTCCAGCATGTTCTCGGGAGAACTCTGTTCAGTCTACCATCCAGCATCCACAAGCACAAGGAACCAAGAGAGACTGGCACATCCAAATCTCTGGTCTTAAAGAGGACTCCTGTCTCAGTCCCACTCCAGGGGCAGGTCATAGGAAGGCGTGACAGTTACAGGGAAACCTCACTAGGGCTTAGTACTTCCAGGTCAAAGCTCTAACAGCTACCTACTACACACATCTAAGGAATAATAATTAAATAAAAATAAGATACAATTAAATAAAACAAAAATAAAATGGAATAGGAATAAACAACCGAACAAGAAAAAGCACAAGAAATGCATATAGATACAGAGACACAGGCATTTTTACATACAAGAATCCCATAAAAAACAGGATAACATTATGAGACAAAGACCGAAAATCTCTAAAGATGTCTTTGAGTTCATTTTATATTAAGTGGTTTGTATAGCAGATTAGAATCTCTAGGAAAAAATATTTTATTTGTATTGAATATTAGTTGGAGATACCTTCTGGGTTATTGAAGGGGGCAGTGTCCAATTCTCCTTTCAACTCTAGGACCCCATCAGATGCAGATGTGTGCAGGCCCTATACAGCTGCCACAGTCTTTCTGAGGTCATAAATACAGCAGTCATGTGAAGTCTAGAGGGCCTTGATTCCTTGGTGCCCTCCATTCATTCCCTTTGACTCTTACACTCTTTTCACCTCCTGTTCTGCAAATGTATTTGAGCCCTGGAGGGAGGGATTTGATGGCAACATTCCTTTTAGGGCTGAGTACTCTTACTCTCTGCCTATTGCTTGCTTTTGAGTTTCTGTATTTGTTCCCTTGTTCTGCAGGAGGATGCTTCTCTGCTGATGGATCTATGAATATAGCTGAATGTCATTAGGAATCTCTTTGTTGATGTGCTCCTTTAGCAGATATTTAGTTTTCTCCTAGGTCCCTGGCCTATCAAGTATCAGTTCTTGCCACAAAAGCAGCATTGGAAATGGGTTACACCTCATGGAGTAAGCTTTAATTAAATCAGATATTGTTTGATTACTCACACAGGCTTCATTCCACTGTTACTCCAGCATATCTTACAGGAAGGTCAACATCAGAGGGTTTGTAGTTTGGTTGGTGTTGACCTCTATCCTATCCTATTGCACTGAACAAAATATCTTCTAGTACCATGAACACCAGTCCATAAGGTGAAAGCTCTAGACAGAAACCAGCGCCATCCAATGAGTTGTACAGGGTCTGTCTTCAGCAATAGGGCCTTACTGTCAGTGTTTGAGGAATCACCAATACTTTGGCAATAGCCCAAGTTATTTGGGACCTTCTTGTGTTGAGAGCCTTGAAGCTTAATTTCAGACCAGTATATGAGTATTTGTCCAGAAGCTCTCCAGATGAGGCAAAAGCCCACAGGGACGGTCTCACTTGGCCATTCTAATTAAGTGCTGACAGTATTGGAGGTAGATCACCCCTATTTCTGTAAATATGATTTGAATGAGGTTGTTCTTGAAAATGCATGCCTCTGTCAATCATCTTTTAATTTTCTAAAGGCAGGATGTACCAGGCTCTACATTTGGCCAAGTAAGCAAAATGATTAGAGTTGGTTTGGGTTTAAAGATGTTTTGATGTAAACGTTGGAAGAAAACATATTTGACATATTTGTTTTTTGACAGAAGTTAATGTTGGAGGATGGAAAAAACTTGCTTGGTTTTGATGTATAAATGAATATTGGAGCTATTCAGGGCTGGGCACTTGTGGGAAACTCATCTGGTGATTGGACAATTATTTATTCCTACTGACACCCTTTCCCATTCTCAGGACTTGAACCTGAGTCGAGGCTGTACCCTAACACTCTTGGTCAAGAATTTTACTAGATATACTCTATTTCTAGTACTGGAAGCTTCATTTTGAGATGAGAACTGTCCAATCAGGGTTCTGTCTCCTTCATTCATGGCAGTTTTATTTAGATCACTTTCATACATGTAAAAAAATTAGGGAGTTTCTACATCATTAGACCCCTCAAATGGCCCTTGGCTTTAGCTATCTCACCTATATTCTCTTACTTTGCCAACTCTTCTCTCACCCTTCCTGCTTAATTTTCTCAAATCAGTATCACATCCCTTATATCCATCTAGGACTACCCATTTTATTTTCCTTTCCTAGGAAGATCCTTCCTTTCTCACAAGCCCCTTACTCTATACTTAATCTCTGTGGTTTTATGTGTTGTAGCTTGCTTACCAATAACTAAACATCCAACTCCCTCATATAAATGATTATATAACAAATTTATCTTTCTGGGTCTGAATTACCTCTCCCAGTATTATTTTTCCCAGTTCCATCCATTTACCTGAGAATTTCACTATTTCCTTTTTTAATGGCTGAGTCATATTCCATTGTGTGAATGTACTACATTTTATCTATTTATCTGTTGACTGCTAGTTAAATTGCTTCTGATTCCTGGCTATTAAGAATAGAACATCAATGCATATGCTTGGACAAGTGTCTCTGTTGTAGGATGAAGTGATTTTTTAGGTATATGACCAAGAGTTGTTTAGGTGGTACTTGAGGTACTTTTTTTTTAATCTTTTTTTAATTTATTTTTTTATTATATTTGTGTTTTAATTTTACACATCAGCCATGGGTTCCCCTGTCCTCCCCCCTCCCACACCCACCCCTACTCTTCTCTCATCTCATCCCCTCCATTCCCATGTCCTCCAGGACCAAGACACCCTTGGGGATTCATTTAAACCTGGTGGATTCAGTACAGGCAGGTCCAGTCCCCTCCTTCCAGGCTGAGCAAAGTGTCCCTGTGTAAGCCCAAGGTTCCAAACAGCCAGCTCATGCACTAAGGACAGGTCCTGGTCCTACAGCCTGGATGCCTCCCAAACAGTTCAAGCTATTCAGTTGTTTCACTTATCCAGAGGGCCTGATCCAGCTTGGGGTTCCACAGCCATTGGTTCATAATTCATGTGCTTCCATTCATTTGGCTATTTGTCCCTGTGCTTTTTGCAATCTTGGTCTCAACAATTCATGCTCTTACAGTCCCTCCTCTTTCTCGACAGTTGGACACCTGGAGCTCCACCTGGGGCCTGGCTGAGAATATCTGCATCCACTTCCATCAGTTATTGGCCAAGAGGTCCAGCACGACTGTTAGGGTGTTTAGCCATCTGATCACCAGACTAGGTTAGATCAGGCTTTCTCTTGACCATTGCCAGCAGCCTACAGAGGATGTATCATTGTGGATTTCTGGGGACCTCTCCAGCACTCTGCCTATTCCTGTCCTCATGTGGTCTTCATTTATCATGGTCTGTTATTCCTCGTTCTACCTTTCTGTTCTTGTTATTTCCTTTTTTAATGGCTGAGTCATATTCCATTGTGTAAATGTATTACATTTTATCTATTTATCTGTTGACTGCTAGTTAAATTGCTTCTGATTCCTGGCTATTAAGAATAGAACATCAATGAATATGCTTAGACAAGTGTCTCTGTTGTAGGATGAAGTGTTTTTTTAGGAATTTGACCAAGAGTTGTTTAGGTAGTTCTTGAGGCAGATTGGTGATTATCTTTCTAAGGAACTGTCACACCAATTTCCATAATGGTTGTTCAAGTTTGCATGCCCACAAGCAGTGAATAGGTGTTCTCCTTTTTCCAATTCTTTGCCAGTGTAAGCCATTACCTGTTTCACTGATTTTAGCCATCTGACATGTATATGATGAAATCTCAAAGTAGATTTGATTTTCATTTCCCTGAAGGTTATAGATGTTAAACATATCCTTGTTTTCCAGGAATTTTAGTTTCTTCTTTTGAGCATTCTCTGTTTATATGTGTATCCCATTTTGAATTGGGTTATTTGTTTACTTGACGCCCAATTTCTTGAGTTCTTTACATTATTTCCATTAAGGGTTTGTCAATCATTTTGACTTTCTCAAAGAACCAAATTTTTGTTTCATTGACTCCTTATATTGGTTTTGTTTGTTTCTATTCCATTAGTTTCAGCTCTGAATTTGATTATTTCTTGACATCTACTCCTTTGGCTTGTAATTGTTTCTTTTTGTTCTAAAACTTAACTATTAAGTTACTAACATTAGAATACTTCTTTTTTAATGTTGGCACTCAGTGTTAGGTACTTGCCTCTTAGAACTACCTTCATTATATCCCATAAGTTAAGGTATGTTGTATTTTCATTTTCATTCAGTTCTAAAATGTTTTTTAATTTCCTTCTTAATTTATGTCTAGACTCATTTTTTCATTGAGTGGTGAGTTTGTAAACTTTCTGTTGTTCTTGATATTCAGCTTTCATCCATGGTGGTCAGATAGGATACAGATTGCTATCTCAGTTTTATTGGCTCTATTGAGAATTGTTTGTCTGTGTGGTCCATTTTGGAGAAAATTCTATGAATTTATGAGAAGGCATATTCTTTTGTATTTGGGTAAAATGTTCTGTACCATCCATTAAGCCCATTTGGTTGACGACACTAGTGAATTCTAGCATTTCTCTGTCTAGTATTGCCTGGATATCCCATTTACTGGAAAGATTGTTGTATTGACAAAGGTGGCGTTTCACTGTGCTTGGGCTGATATGTGATTTACGGTGTAACAGTGCATCCTTTACGAACTTGGGTGCCTTCGTGTTTGTGGTAAGAATTTCAATGTCCTCTTGGTGGAATTTTGATAAGTATGCAATTTCCCTATCTCTTCTGGTTAGTTTTCATTTGAAGTTTATTTTGCCAGATATTAAAATGGCTACACTGGCTTGTTCCTGAGGTCTGTTTGCTTGGAATATCTTTTTTATCCCCTTTATCCAGAGGGGATATCTATCCTTGATGTTCAGGTGTGTTTCTTTGATTCAGCAGAAAGATGGATCCTGTTTTCATATACATTCTGTTAGTCTATATCCTTTTATTGGGGAATTGATAGCATTGACATTGAGAGATATCAATGTTCAGTGTTTGCTGGTTCCTGTTATTTTGTTGCCATGGTTTAGATTTGTTGTCATTTTTTGAAATTTTCCAGTCTGATATTATTTATTTCTTGTGGAGATTTTTGGGGGGTGGGGGTTGTTCTTAGTCTCTTTGGGTTGAAGTTTTTCTTTGAGTGCCTCCTGTAGGGTTATATTTGTATATAGATAAATAGCTTAAAACAACAACTACAACAACAAAATAAAACACACTACCAGAGCATAAACAGAAAGAAAGCCACCAAGGGCCAAGTGTTATTTTCTTTGCTTTTGATTCTGTATATGATGCTTTCAGTTTTTACTTTGACTTCCCCACAGTAATGGAACATATCCTAGAATTATAAGCCAAATAACCCGTTTTGTCCTTATGTTGCTTTTTGTTGTTCCTAGCAACAGTAATGAAACTAGAACAATGGCTTAAAGTATAAAAAAAAAAAGAATTAATCTTTTCTCACAGTAATGTTAGAAAATAGTAATGAAACTATTGTATATCTGCGTCATTGTGTTGTTTAGTTTTCTGTCAATTTGACACAAGGTAGTGTCATTCAGGAAATAAGAACCTCAACAGATAAAGGGCTTCCATGATATTGTCTATAGGCAAAGCTGAAGGGAAACTTCTTGGTTAATAACTGATGTGGGAGGACCAAGCTTACTGTGAGCAGAGCCACTCCTGAGCAAGTTGTCCTAAGTTGTGTAAGAAAGCAGGCTGAGCAAGTCATGGAGAACAGGCTGGTAAGCAGTATTTCTCCATGGTTTCCACTTCAGTCCTTGCTTTCAGGTTCCTGCCTTGAGTTCCTGGCATGACTCCCTTAAAAGGAGGACTGTGACATTGAAGTGTAAATGAAGAAATCTCTTAAAGGCCACAAGAATATATTATAGAAATTCAGCTGTGTATTAAAGCTATACTTTGACCAGCCAAGGATATGTCAAAAGACAAGCCATTTATTATGAAATATTTGGTATTATCCAATTTTTAATATTTCAGATGTTTTCTGCTATGAAATTCTTGTGTACCCAAATACTATAGACCATTTGGCAAACAGCTAAGCTTTCCAGACCTTCTGAACTTCTAGGTAACTAACTCCCCCATGACATTTTAAGCACAGCAACAGAAACCCTAAGACACAGTAACCAACCATTTTCTGATTGAATTTAAGTACTCTACAAGTGGAACCTATCCCTGGTACCAGTATCAAGCCAAAACCTGTGGCTACACAAGTCATAGATGTTGTTGCTCTCCTAACTGGAAATAGTATCAAACTAACTCCGAATTACTTATTATTACACCTATATATGCATATCTCAACTGTCATCACAGATGCTTCTGTTGCAGTAGATGACAATTAACACAGAGACTCACAACTGGCCAAGGTACAGAGAATGAGTGCAGAATGCTCATCCCTAAATAAACATCTGTACTAACCTCTCTCCTCCCAAGACTCAGGGATCATTGCAGAAGAAAGAGTAGAAAGAAAGGGGCAGAAGCAGTGAATGACCATAACAAAATTGCCTTCTGGACACAGCAGACAGTGGTACTTTCGAACTTACAGCAGTTGTGACAGCATGCACAAGCCATGGCAAGCTTAAGCCAAACAAAAATCCTAACATGGAATGGGGACCAGGGCATTAAGTACTATCTCTGTCCCAGAAGCTTTGGGAATTAATTGGTAGCTACTAGGAAAAGAAATCATGAATCCATTCTACAGAAGAAACAAATAGGAAAGTGGAACTGGCCTGGATTAGAGCTATGTCAGAGTGATAGGTTTTGCTTATTTGTTTGTTTTTTTTTTCAATTTATGATTTTTGGGGCAAATAAGTCACTCTCTAACATTTCACCTATCATCACTCATAGCCTCGCTGCATTTACTGGTAAATTCATCTTTAGCCAGATACCCTTAATCCTCTGGATGAGATTGCTCTTTTTTTCTGCCCACTGGTGGCTGATGTTTCATACTCCACTTCTGTTACTGTGAGTTGCTGTTCTTAACCAGCAAAACAAACAATCAGGTGTAGTGACTGTAATCTCATTTGTGTGACAATTGCTGGGGTTGTGCATGATCTACCAAGCAGAACCTCTTAGATTTGAATTGGTTATTTGACTTAGGTATGCATGGGATCAACCATGTTGCTCTGGGTTGGTCAACAATCTGAATGGAAAATGAGCATTGTAAAGATTATCTAAGTGAGAAGGTATTACCCATGGTCAAATTGATCATCATCATTATAAGGAAAAGCTGAAAACATTTTAATAGCTATATACCTAAATATTTTCTAATTATTTATTTTTTTTTGAGATTACAATACAATTACATTATTTTCCCCTTCCTTTTCCTCCCCTCCAAACCCTCTTATATACCCCTCCTTTCTGTCTTTCAAATTCATGCCCTCCTTTTTAATTAGGTGTGTGTGTGTGTGTGTGTGTGTGTGTGTGTGTGTGTGTGTGTGTGTGTTCCTAAGTAAATAAATTCAACCAACACTGTATAATGTTACTTTTATAAATATTTTCAGGACTGAACATTTTATGTTGGATAATCATCTAGTTAATTGTTCCCTGGAGAAGACAACGGCTTTTGCTTTCAGCATCCCCAAGTTGCCTGCAGATTTTTGGTGAGAATGAGACATCCTCATTCACTGTTCCACCCATCCAACCAGGCCACATTGCCATGTGTATTGCTGTTGTCCTTGTTCTCCTCGTGTTTTGGCAGTAATGATGGTGAGATTTCATGTGTGTGGCTTCTGATATACCTAGGACACATAATCTCAGAGCAAACTCCCTGTTCTGTCTGTTACCATCATTCTACCCCCTCTTTCCCAATGGTGGCTGAGCCTCCGTTAAGGGATTTGCATTATAGGTGTATCCATTCAAACTGAGCTCCAACTCTGCATTTTGACTGCTTGTGGTTTTCTGTAATAGTCTCCATCTGTTTCAAAGACAAGGTTCCTAAATGAGTGGTGAGGACTGCACTTATCTCTTGGTATGGAGACAAATAGATGGACAGTGCAGGATTGTACTTGTTCATCAAAATGGTGGTTGTAGGTTTTCTCCCAAGATCCATGACTTCACTAGCCTGAGTACCCGGCTATGTTTCCTGTACCAGGAATGATTTCCCTCTTGCTTAAAGGGCCTTAAGACATTTAGCAGGCTGTTGTTACTGCCAAGGTGTGTGTGCCACTACTGCACTCTTAGATTACTGTGCCATGCTGGCCACTGTTGTGAGTCATAGGTGTCACAGGTGGGTAGGACTGTTGGTTGCCTCTCCTCTTTGGAAGCTAGTTAGCCAGGCACTGGTGGTGCACGCCTTTAATCCCAGCACTTGGGAGGCAGAGGCAGGCAGATCTCTGTGAGTTCAAGGCCAGTCTGGGCTACAGAGTGAGTTCCAGGAAGGGCAGAAGGCTACACAGAGAAACCCTGTCTCAAAAAAACAAACAAACAAATAGAGCAAAAAGAAAGAAAGAAAGAAAGAAAGAAAGAAAGAAAGAAAGAAAGAAAGAAAGAAAGAAAGAAAGAAAGAAAAAAGAAAGAAAGAAAAGAAAAGAAAAGACAGAGGAAAACTCCATTTTGTGCTAGGAACCCATTCTAATTCCTAAAAGATAGTTTCCTGGTAACTCTGACACTTTGCCCCCTCCCCAGAATTCTGACACTCATATGAAAGGATTAACTTCTTGCTCTGGTGTCTGTTAACTCCATTTTTCACTATAACAGGGGGAGTGAGGCAGTTCTTCAAGTAGGTGTGATGGTTGAAAACTAGATCCTAAAAACTAAGTGTTCACATATAGACCTAGGAGTCAGTAGGACATTATTCTTACCTTAAGGTGATTACACACAGGATATCTGGCCTAGATTTCCAGTAATCTGACAGCCTCCATCGTGCCACCTGCCATATGTCCAACAGATTACTTTGGTCAACTCTGTCTCTATCTGATCAAATATTTTCAGTACTAGATGGTCCCTCTAGCAGTTTTAATGATCACACTGAAATGAGAAATGGATCTATTTGATTCAAACATACCCTGAGTTGCCTGATGTTAGAGAAATGTAGAGACCAAGATTTCTGAGAGCTGCAAACTTTGAAGAGACTCTCTGTGCTCTCTATTACAATTCTTGTTTTGGTTAGTTCAGTGTTTCTCCATTTTTTCTATAGATTTGTGGTACTTGTGGTTGAAGAAAGGTCTTACATGCCCCAGGTAACTTCTCTACCAATGAGCTATATTCTCAGCCTTTTGGTTTTCTGTCTTTTTCTTTCAAATGTCATACTTTTATACAATGTATCTTAGATGTATCCATTTCTCACACACACCCCCACTCTAACTCTCCCATGCTTTCCCAATAGATCCTCCATGCTCCTCCCAATTTCATGTCCAGTGAATAAATCCCACATGCACATTGGAGGGTTTCATCCACATAGGAACAGGCAACTGAACACAACCAAAGGTCACACACTACCTTCCACCAAAAAAAAAAGGTCTTTCAGCACCTTTTAGCTGCCCTTAGCTACTCAGGCAGATGTGAGACCTCAGAAGCTCTCCCTACTCCATTCTGGAATTTTAACTGGCTGGATGTTATGGAGGCCATATGCAGATAACCACAGTGATGAGTGCTCATGTTTGCAACACCAAGAGGCCACAGTTGCCCAGCACCGATCCTCATTTGTTTTTCTTACATTCTTTCTTTCCCTCTTTCTCATTGTTTCTGGTGTATTAAATAATGGAGTGATATATAAGTCCTATGGAAAGTTAAGAATTCACAGTCACATACTCTCAGCAATATGAACAGTCATAAATCTCTGAATTGACTGTTACTATAGAGGATTGAGGATGGCTCCATAGATACATATATTTAAATATTAGGTCCCCAGTTGTAGGAATGTTTGGGAAGGATTAGGAGGTGTGGTCTTGTTGGAGAAGGTGTGTTGCTAGGGGTGAAATTTGAGTTTTCAAAAAGACCTTACCATTCCCAGTTAGCTTGCTCTCACCGACCACCCCTCCCTTTTGTGGTTGTTGTTTTAGAATGTAAACTTAAACAATGCCACAATGGTTATGGACTCACCCTCTGGAACTTTAAGCAAGCCACAATTAAGCACTTTCTTCCATAAGTGGTCTTTGTTATGGTGTTTTATCATAACAATAAAAACATAATTAGAGTAGAAGTTGGTACCAGAAGCTTAGATAGTGCTGTGATAGGCAGGACCATGTTGAGTTGTGGAGAAACATAGAAGATGTTGGGACATTTGACTAGGAGTTAGGAATGTACTTGGACACTGTAGGTAGCAATTTAATGGCCCATCTTAGTGGGAACTTGGAAAAAGTAGTGCTGAGCAATGTGAACTGTGGAGGCCAAGATTAAGATAAAGAGATTTCCAATGGAAACAAAATAGCAACTAAATTAGAGATTGTTCTTGTAGCATTTTCAAAAAGAATATAGCTGTTTTGACATGGTCCTTGAAACCTGTCTGAGGCTAAATTTGTGAGTTTTAGACTGATTTCACTGTCCATGGATATTTTAAGCCAACCTAAAGTTGACTCTGTTTTCAGGTTATTAGTGACTGCTGTTACAATGGAATACAGTGAAAAAGAGCAGGTGGAGAAAAGCAAATACAAAATGTAATTTGTATAGAAAAAGATCACTGGAAAGTTTAATTTTCTAGATCCAGCTCCACACAGTCCTCGGGCCCAGCAGTATGTGGGAAGGCTGAGAATCAGACCAGCCAGTGAAGTACGGAATCTGAAATCTCCTTCTGGGGGCTTCAATTTGGATGCTGTTTGTACTCTTTCAAAAAAAAATCACATTTAATTCACCCAGTTGATCATCTGCGTCTCATAGCCAAAGGTGTTGTACTAGAGGAACAATGACAAAGGACTTCAGACATGCTGGTGGCCCTCTCACCTTTTTTTAAAGTATTGTATTAGTGAAGGAAATATCTATTGGGTCTTCCATGTGAGAGATTAGGTTTTAAATGCCAAATCCACTTAAGCATTCCAGTTTCCTGACCTTTAGAATTTCCTCATCAGTACTAAGCCAAGGGTCAGTAAGATCCCATCTCAAAAACAACAACAACAAAACAAACAAAACAATTTAAAAAAATTAAAAAAAAAAAAAACAGAAAAATAAAGAACCCAGCCTGGGAATGTCAGACCAGTCCCTACTCTGAAGCTCATCTTGTCACAACCACTTGCAAAACCAATCAAATAAACTCTTGGCAACAGTTTTGGTCATGTGATCTTCAATATTAACCTAGAACATCTGTTCAATAAATCCATATCAATAAGCTCAGCCTGATCTGTATTTATGATCCTTGTGCCATTACCCCACACCTTTTCCCTCTATTCCTGTACATATTACGTATATGTCTACTTGAATGGATTTAAAAATCTCATTTGATTCTTTATGGATATAGCGAATCTATTCCTGGCCAAAATTCCTACTTCACCTCTAGGGGGCTTGTTTGGACTATAGGTATCAGTCAAGAGGCTATGATAGCTGGTTTCTAAAAGACATCATCGTCTTGTCTGATATCTCCTTTATGATGTACAGATTAAATCTTTGGGAAAGGACAGAAAGGACAAACTTCAGGGAGTAGGAAGGAAAACTGTTTCCTCAGGTGTAGTGAGCTCATTATAATCTAAGGATTCGACACTCTCAACCTCCCAAGGTTTCTGCAACACATTGCCAACTGAGATACAGGATCTCATTGTTTTCCCACCATTGCCTTATTTTAACACAGTTGTTCTCGACCTATGGGTTATGACTTCTTTGTGAGTCCCATAGCAGATATCCTGCATATCAGGTCTTTGCTTTACAATTTATATTAGCAGCAAAATTACAGTTATGAAGTAGCAACAAAATAATTTTATCTTTGGGGTCACCACAACATGAGGAATTGTATTAAAAGATCACAGCATCAGGAAGGTTGAGAACCACTATTTTAACTACTGAGATCTTTAGAGGTTGATTAGTTACACTTATAGTTTAACTGAACATGCTCAGACATTTTTCTTGTCTTTATTTACTAGACAACTCAGTAAAGCAACTGTTACCTGGTGTTTATATTACTTTAGGTATGACAAGTGTCTTAGTTAGGGTTTTATTGCTGTGAAGAGACACCATGACTATGGTGACACTTACAAAGAAAAATATTTAATTTGGGCTGTCTTACAGTTCAGAAGTTTAGTCCATTATCCTCATAGCAGTATGCAGGCAGGCATGGTACTGGAAGAGGAGCTAAGAGTTCTACATCTTGATCCACATGCAACAGCATGTGACTGTGTGCTATGCTGGGTATAGCTTGAGGATATGACACCTTAAAGCTTGCTTCCATAGTGACATACTTACTCCAACAACGCCACATCTACTCCAACAAGGCCACAACTCCTAACAGTGCCACACCCTACAGGCCAAGCATTTCAAACACATGATTCTGTGGGGCCATTCCTATTCAAACCACCTTAATATTTAGTCTAAAAAGGATGGAAATAGAACTGCAGAACAGCATTTGTCTATGCACAAGCCCATGGGTTTTACCTTTAGTATCAAAATCAATAAGTCATTAGGAGTTGTTTTATATCCTTGTACTGTATTAGTCTGTGGTCAATCTAGCCTCAGTTTATTTGTCCCTTTAATAGTGTCAAGTGTGGGTCCATCTCATGGAACAAGCCTCAGAACAACTAGGAAAATGGTTAGTTACTCCCATGATGTTCATGACACAATAATGGCACTGGGTACACATCATGCCAGGACAGTCATTGCTATACTTTGCACAACTTCACAGGTCATATTGAAGCTTATTTTTCTCCTATAGCAGTGTGGATAGTACTTTCCATCACCATGAAAACTAGCCAGTAGTGATGAAACTTCCAAGTGATTTATCTGCTTGATTCTATATTTTCTATGATTCAAGTAAGTTCTTCAGCAATGACGTGTTAGCATAAAGTTCTGGAAAATAACAGAGAGTATTGGCAACAGCCTGCAATAGCTTTGGGGTCTATGTGACCCCCATTGGCCAACAATGATGCAAGCACCAACTTGAAATTTAAATAGAAATACTCAAGTTGTGTCAGAATCACAGAGGTGATCACAGAAATGAAGGCACTTTTGCTGTAAACAAAGAGTTGCCACACTTTTGATTCTCCAACCCTACAAAGCCAGAAGTGATCATCTTGGTTGCATTCCCCAACTAGTTAATAAGAACCTATAGCTGAGGACAGCACACAATTTCATTGAGAGATAGAGAGAAAATAAGCCGAAGGCTAGCTTTCATAGTGCCAGAAGACAGCACACAGGCTACTGGAGGATAAAAGCCTCCAGCAGTCTCATCAACTGTGAACTTCCTGGGCTACATATGCCCGCTAGTACTACAGTGACAAACTGTTATGGGAGGAACCAACTACTCTCTGATTACATTTGAGTCCTACTCCACAGAAGAGAAAGCATGCATGGTACCATAAATTTGGTCAACAGTGTATGCTTGGATAAGACATAGGCCTTAGTGGGGAGCTCAATACTGTTGTCTAGTTAAATCAAACTTCCTTATAAATATCTATATTGACACTCATAGACCAATCCCACCATCAGCCTTAATGAGAAAAGTTTACTTTTCAGTGAACAAAGGTAAATGTGCAGTCTCATCGCTTCACAAGGTGCTGAGAATAAGTGATGGTTGAGTTCCCAGCCTTAAATAAGATGTTTTCTACCACCTCCTCTGAGCTCAGAAAACAGTGCCATATGGGCAGAGAGATTATCAGATGAGGAGAGAAGCTGCATAATGCCATCTCTGGGTGAGACACAGCTTTGCAGTCTTTTGTACTCACAACAGCTGTAGTTACCTGAACTAAACCTGCACAAGACTGGGCCTGTCACCAGTCAGGATGCAGACTGGAGGGGTCTGTAGACATGCCCCTGTCACTACCCAACCCCCTAAACTATTGGCGACTGAATGATTCTAGGAAGGATGTGTGGTTGCCTTCAGTTGTGTGCCCAATGCTGAGCCCACCAGGCTCCAATAGACAGCTCCAACTCCCAGTCACACAGATGGCTCTGTTAAAATTCAGTGAGTCACAGAACAAAACAAAAAAAAAATTGAGGAATGGGATTTGTAGTGGGGGCAGACTGTAGGAGGTAAGAATAATTAGAATATAGTCTACTATTCAAATCATGTATAAAAATGTCAGACAATACATTTAATTAATAAAAGACAGAACCTAACATTCTCTCAAGTGGAAGGCATTGATGTAAACTTTCAGTGACAAGGCATACCTAATACCTCCTTCTTAAAGCTGCTGAGATTGGAAAAAAAAAAAAACACAACTACAGTTTAAGAATGAAGAAATTTTCTGCCACACAAAGAGGATTACAAGTTCAATACATGCCTGGACCACATGGCAAGTTGCAAGAGCTGTATAACAAAGCCTGGTCTTAAGAAAACAACAAACAGTAAAAGAAGAAAAACACGGAATGTCCAGTTTAAGGAGTGAGTCATCCCATTTTTGCAAGCTCTTCCGTGAAACAGTCTTAAAAGGATTAAGAGTTCATCTATCAATGTACAGGAGAAGTTTGTGTCAGAGTGATGGCTCAGTAGTTAAAGGACCCTGCCACCAAACCTGATGACCGTATGGAAACCTACTACTGTAGATGCTTTCTACCATATACATGTTTTCTACATATGCATGTTTTAAAAAGATTTAAAATGGAATTACCTTATGACCAAGGTGACAATTCTTCTATGAGACAGCATAGAATAAGACATCCCAAGGCCTTATGTCCTATGGAATGTATGCACATACACAGCATGGACACATAATTTATGCCCATGTGTGGTGTGGTTATCTAAGCCCCTACATGCATGTGCTGAGCTACCTTTAAGAGTAGACCCACCCACCCCATATCCTCTTTCCCTCATGTTTCTTCCAGACAGGCTTGAGTACACCCCCTTTTCCCTTTCTCCCACTCTCTACCAATAGAACTGTTAAAGTGAGATTTATTGTATATTTGCGGTCTATTCTCACTGTGGTAAATACAATACCTTATAACAGGGTGAAAATGATTCTATGAGATACCTCAGACTAACAAATAAATATCCAAGTTCCAAGAATGGATTACTTCCTTGGAGACCCCCAAACATTGCAGGCCATTACAATTGTTATTTCCCTTCCATCACATAACGGTGAGGTCATACTGCTGAACACATAGCATAGTTGAGTAATGAAATATGGAGAGATCAGGCTGGTACTCGCCTGGAAGTTTCAGCCCTACCAGGTAGCTTGGAAGTGTTGTACATGATGCAAGAGAAGAGAAGAGAAAAAGATCTCAATCTTGCCCACCTGTGAACCCTGAGAGCTACAGTAGAGACTTGCCTAGCCAGACATTTCCACTAACCCAATAGTGGCATGACTATTATAGGAGTAAACAACCACTTAGTGACTGAGCTTTTCCACAAAAGAAAACACAGATCTGGCAACAGTATCAGGCCAAGAACCTGTGGCTAGGCAGCTCCTAGGCCCTAGGAGAGAACCTACTACTATTATTCTGCTAAATCATGCTCTGCTTGAAATTGCCCCACTGTCATACATGACAGAGCTTTTAATTTAATTAGAATACAGTTACCTGTTTTCTTCTTCCCTCCTATTGGCCCCTGCACAAGGATGACATGCAAAATCGTGAAGCTTTCCATATTTTTAAAATTGGAACAATACAGAGAAGATTAGCATGGCCCCATGTTGAGCGACTGTGGGACTGGTGGGTAAGAGAGATTTGTCCTGACTGGGCCAGGCAGGAAACTCCAACTACAAATGGCGCCCAACGTGTTGGCAAGAATTTCCACCTAAAACCTGAGAAAAAAGATTCTAAAACAGAGCTAAAAAGAACTTCCTAGTTGTCTCTCTCAAGTTAGTGGCAGCCTGCTGGTTTGAGCTACTATGGTGGGTTCCTGGCGTGTGCGTCTGACCTGCAGTGTGGTGGGAATGAGGAGTCTACAAGTGGCACTTTACTCTGCTGCATGATAGATTTAGCCTTTGCTAGTTAAAAAAAAAAAAAGAGTTTCTGGGCTATGTACTGCTCTGATAGAACTGCTTCTGATAGTTGATGGTACACATGGCTCCAGACACAGAGCTGTTGGTAAACTGTACCACTGCCATGTTGGGAAGCAGAGGTGGGCAGAGCCAGCAGCCACAGCAGTGTTTCAGTCTTACAAAGATGGATATTACACAGAGAATCTGGTTTATGTTGTCTTTGGGATTTTTAACTGCAGAAAAAGATTTGATCGTAAAAGCTGTTGAGTTAAACAAGTATGTAAATTTTAAAGGTACCTTGACTTCAAAATTTGGATATAAGGATATGTTGCTTTGGAAAGGAGTCTCTGCTTTTGTTTCCACAGAAAGCCAGAGGCTATGGATTTGTTCCAGATTAAGATACATCAGGTTTGATCAGCCAAGACCACCTGAAAGGTCTCCGATGACACCATGGCCCAGATGATCTGACATCCAGAATGGTTTCAAGGCAACTGGCTCAGATGTTCACCCTAATGGACTACTCCATAATCCTAAAATTTTATTTGTGTCCCCATAAGATACAGCACCCCCCTCCAGCAGGAAGTAGTAAGAAAAACTACGCCCACATTCCCAAAATTATCAAGCTGGCTTTGGAGATGGAATTGGCTCACTCCTTCTCTAAACCCAGACATACTGCTAAAAGAAAAGGTTAAGAGATTCTTGTGTCCCAAATCAGAAGAGCTCTCTGGTGTGGGGCAGAGAAAAACCAATATTTTTATTTAAATCGGGTTGATTATAAATGCAATCTCTTTCTAAAGATAAAAAGGGGATATGATATAGATATGATAGGATGAAAGGGTAGATTAATGAACTTCTAAAGAGCAACAACTCATTTAAAATGTTTTACATTGGTATAGATTTTAATCTATTGATACAAACTTAAAGTTAATTTTATACTGTGTGTATATTTCTACTCATGTTTAAGATATGTTTGTATAGCTCATTTGAAATTGAAATGGATAATTAATAATAGATTAATAATTAGTCATCTATGATAATCATACTCATAGCCATGTTAGTTAAGTCTTCTAGATATACATAGAGATATTTCAGATAGATAGGTAATCTTCAAATACTTCAAAGACCTACAGAATATGGCATTTAAAATATTTTTAAAATTTAGACTTTCTGGACAGTGAGACATGGCTGCTCCTGGCAGCACCAATTTACTTCAGAGAGGAGGATGGACATTGAAGACACTTCATATGGAGTTTATCTTCAAAAGTAGCCATTTGGGCAAGAAACTGTTCTTGCCTGGACTGCTTGATCAACTGGACATGCAGGACCCATAGAAAGGTGACCACTAAACTTTGCTTGACAAAATGGTCCTTCAGGTTCCTGCTTCGCAGAGGAAACTGCCAGACATTCTACAGGACACTGAGAGAAGTGATCGAGAGACTCTAGCCCTGTGGGCTGAAGACAAATGCCCCAACTTTAAGGAACATTAGGTGACTGTCCAGGCTGCCAGCTGTCTCTGTCTACTCTTGCAAGACTCCCGAAAAAATGCTTGCATCCTTCTCCCGGTTCTCAGGTAATATTATATCCTTCTGAGGTCTTTGATGTGGTTGAAGACTAGATAGTTATAATTTCCTCAGTTATGATACAAGATAAGTTAGATATAAAACCTTAGACTCACAAATATAAGATAGATAGGATATCTTCTTTAATATTGTAACTGTAATTCTTGGTAGATAATTGTTTTGTTATATGTAATTGTACTATGTAAAAGTTAAAGCCTTCCTTAAAAAAAAAAAAAGAAAAGAAAAGGGGAAGTGTTGTGGATATCGCTCTGTGTAAATAAAGTTCTGATTGGCCAGTGGCCAGGCAGGAAGTATAAGGCGGGACAAGAGAGAAGAGAATTCTGGGAAGTAGAAGACTAGAGAGAGACACCTCCAGCCACCGCCATGAAAAGCAACATGTAAAGACACCGGTAAGCCACAAGCCATGTGGCAAAGTATAGACTAACAAAAATGGGTTAATTTAAGATAGAAGAAGTAGATAACAAGAAGCCTGCCACAGCCATACAGTTTCTAAACAATGTAAGTTTCTGTGTGCTTTCTTGGTTGGGTCTGAGCGACTGTGGGACTGGTGGGTAAGAGAGATTTGTCCTGACTGTGCCAGGCAGGAAACTCCAACTACATCCTAACATCCCATGTCTTCTATCTCCCAAACTCACAGCCTTCTGTTTTTATATATATTTATTTATTAAAATTTTTTTCATTTTACATTCCAACCCCAGTTCCCCTTCCCTCCCCTTCTCCTGCCTCATCACCTCCCTCCCACTCTACCCCCATCCACTCCTCAGAGTGGGTAAGGCTTCCCACAGTAGTCAAAAAAGTCTGGCATATCAAGTTGAAGGAGAGCCTAGCCCCTCCCCATTGTATCAATAGCCTCCTGTTTTTTAACCATTGTTATTACAAATACTTATAAGCAATAAACACATAAGTACAACCTGCTTAGTCTCTCCACTGCTGCCTGTATGTATATGCTTCTACTGTTGTCCAGTTGGAACTGGGTAACCAAACAGGGCACTCATCACTAGGGAAGGTTAATTCATTCTCTCTCTCTCTCTCTCTCTCTCTCTCTCTCTCTCTCTCTCTCTCTCTGTGTGTGTGTGTGTGTGTGTGTGTGTGTGTCAGTGGTTGTCATTTGGTTTTTAGTTCTTCATCTAGAAGTGAGGCCCCATCTATAATGGTTTGCCAATGATAATGGATTGCACAGTTTCTGTTGATATTTCATGGGTGTAGCTTCCCTGTCGTAGAAGGCATGCTCTCACAGCAGACTTCCACATCTCTTACAACCTTCTATGTCCTCTTCTGTGATGTCCCCTGAGCCTTAAGTGCAGAGTTTTCCTTGCAGATATATTGAGCTTGAGCTGGGCAACCCATGGTCAGTTATTCTTTGCATTTTGACCACTCATTTGTGTCTTGCTGTAATGGTCTCCTTGTGCTACAAAAGGAGTTTCTTTTATGAGGAGTGGGAGCAGCTCTTAATTTGTGGGTATAAGTTTAAGAATTTAGAGTGCCGTTAGGAAGTACACTGACTTAGAACAATGGCAGTGGTAGTGCTGTGAGTCAGGACACATATGTCCTCTAGGGGCCAATCATAAGTGCTAGAGGAAAGACTGGGAATGTTGATTGATAGAAGTACATAGGGTATAAGGAGCTCTTAGCTCAAAAAAGAGCTTTCCCTTTCTTTGCTTTCTTTCCCTGAAGGACTGAGACCCAGTACTGACTAATCCTATTTCATTGCCTTCCAAAACTCCATCTTTGTCTCCTACTTAACTCAAGTGCACTGCTGAGCTCAAAAGCTGATTATGGAATCTGACAGTTTCTCAATACTCTTCTACATGTCCACACTTCAACTCCATGATCACCATTCCCCACACACCTCAAAAGGTGCTGTTCTCATCACAAATATTTTCTGGCAGTCAAAGTAACCTTTTCTCAATCTGGCATATATTTCTAGATTCCACTTTCTAGAATCATGCTATACTTTTTTTGTAAATTGAATATGTAAATTATTGGTTCGAGTGATGTGGTTTTAAGGTGCTTTGAATAGAATGGAACATAGTGAGAGGGCCTTAGGACCACCCCAATGTGTCTCTCTCTGCTGTCTGTCTCTCTCTGTCTCTCTGTTTCTTCGTCTCTTTCAGTCTCTGTCTGTCTTTGTCTCTGTCTGTTTCCCTCTCTCCCTCCCTCCCCATAACACTCTCACATGTTCCACAAACATATATGATCAACTAAATATCTAAGATTTCATGAACAATGATCAAACATAAACTTCTCTTTACTTCATAGCGGTGTCTGGAGTGTTGTAGTGTTACTATGTCAGATAATACCCTCACTGACATACTTTTACAGTTGTGTTTTCACATTAATTAGGATTTTTGCTTTCTTATTTTTGGAAATAAAAATCCATTTTTAACAATTTACTCTTATTCTCTGATCAAACAATCCTGTATATTCATATAATCTTTCCTTATCTGTTACTGTGCCTCTCTTGCATAGACAGTTTTTTTGTAATTCACAAATAATGGCATAGGAAACAAGTATAATAGTTAGAGCTCAATGTTCTTGTGCCTTTTTTTGGTGATATTGTCTTCCCCAAAATATTATGTACCCTAATAAACTTATCTGGGGTCATAGAACAGAACAGCCACTAGACGGAAATAGAGGCCAGAAAATGGTGGCACTCACACCTTTAATCCTATCACTTGGGAGGCAGAGATCCACCTGGATCTCTGTGAGTTTAAAGCCACACTGGAAACAGACAGGCATGGTGACTCATGCCTTTAACCCCAGGAAGTGATGGCAGAAAGCAGAAAGGTATATAAGGTGTGAGGACCAGGAATTAGAAGCTTTTGACTGGTTAAGCTTTTAGGCTTCACGCAGTTCAGCTGAGATCCATTTGGATGAGGATTCAGAGGCTTCCAGTCTGAGGAAATAGGATCATCTGAGAAATTGGCGAGGTGAGGCTAGCTGTCGCTTGTTCTGTTTCTCTGATCTTCAAACATTCACCCCAATACCTGGCTCCAGGTTTCTTTTTATTAACAAGACTGTCTAAGTTTCATGCTACACCTTTTGAAGACCCAGGTGCAAGGGAGTCACACTTCAGTGAAGGCACTCTTGCTCAAGTACATAAAATTCAGTAGAATAATTTCCTATGTGGCCTAGCCAAGGACTTTGTTTTCTCAAGGCTTGTGCCACCACAGTCTGTGTCAGGGCATTATTTTTATCTTACAGTTCTTTGGAGTATATACTATGCCTTGCAGTTTTGTGTTTTTATAGGTTCCTTCTTATGGGAAAGTTTGTGTCTGACTCTGCATGTGTTCTTGTGCTTTTCTGTTGGCTCCTTCCTTTGTTTGTTGTGTGCTATTCTACTTTATTTGTTTTAGTTTTCTGATTTATTTTATTATTATTCTTTAGATGCCTGTATGATATTGGTCCTGCCTCTTATTGTCTGCTATATTGGGTGAGCTACCTAGGGCAATTCTAGAGAGGTTGTCTTGGTGGTGAGGATGTGGTAAAGCTGGCAGGTTGAACAACCCAGATAACACTCAGGCCCAGAACCAGGACCATCAGGTGACCTTTCCCAACATCCACCTCATCTATGAACTGCTGAATCATGTGAAAGGCCCAGTCCTGCAGATCCAAAGCTACAAGATCTCCATGACAAAAGACAGTGATAAGATATCTAAGAGCAGTCCAAGTGAGGGCCCTGTATGGAGTATGTAGCAGAAGTCAGAGGCCTCAAAACAGAGCAAAGACTCATTGCAATAAACACTCATAGGTAAAGATGTATGGACTAAAGGCTATAATGTGTGACTCGCTGGCCCACACTACAGTTTCCACAACAAGAGTTTTTTTTATTTTTAATTTGCTTTTTTGTTTTATTTTGTTGTGTTTTGCTTTAGTTTTGATTTAATTTTAAATTTTGTTTTTGGAGGTATTTGCAAGGGCAGGGGACAGAAGTGAGGGGACATAGAGATGAGTGGGATGAGGATGCATAATATGAAATCCACAAAGAATCAATAAAAATTAAGAAACAATGAATCAATAAAAATGAATAAATAAAAAAATCCATGAAAACATAAACTAACAGTGGAAGGAATCAAATAATAATGTTCAAGACATGGAAAAAATAATAGATTCAACAAATAAAACTCAAACTGGGAAATATGGAAAAGAAAATTTTAAGAATTTAAACAGGAACTATAGAGCAAACTTCAAGAACAGAATACAAGAGATGCAAGAGAGAATCTCAGGCATGGAAGATACAGTAGAAGAAATGGATACAATGGTTAAAGAAAATGTTAAATCTAAAGTACTCTTGACATAAAACATGCAGGAAATCTGGAACACTGTGGAAAGACCAAATCTAAGAATAATAGGAATAATGAAAGGAAAAGAAACCCAGGTCAAAGTCTAAGAAAATATTTTCAACAAAAAAATAGAAGAAAATTTTCCTAACCTAAAGAAGGAAATGCCTGTCAAGGTACAAGAAAGATACAGAACACCAAATAGATGGTCCAGAAAAGAGTCTCTTCCTCAATTAATAATCAAAACACTAAACATACAGAACAAAGAAATAAATTAAAAGCTGCAAGGGACAAAAACCAAGTAACATATAAAGGCAGACATATTAAAAATATGCCTAGTAATCAATGGAGACTCTAAAAGCCAGAAGTTCCTGGAAAGATGTGTTGCACACTCTAAGAGACCACAGATGGCAGCTCAGACTACTATATCCAGAAAAATTTCAATGGTTAAAGATGGAAAAGATGATATTCCATGATAAAGCTTAATTTAAACAGTATCTATGTTCACATTAAGTCCTAACCAAAGGAGGTTTAACAACAACCGTGAAAGCATAGGGAATCAATAATTTCACAATGCAAAATCAATAGAAGGAAGCACACACACACAAAAAAAAAAAAACACACACACACACACAACCACATACCTAACCACAAACCACCACCACAACAGTAACAAAATAAGAGGAAACAACAGTCAGTTGTCATTGATATCTCTGATCTCAATATCAATAGTCTTAATTCCCCAATAAAAAGACACAGACTAACAGAATGATGTGAAGATAGGATCCATCTTTCTGCTGGATCTAAGAAACACTCCCAGGATAGATATTATCTAATGGTAAAATGATGGAAAAAGATATTCTAAGCTAATAGATCCAAGAAGCAAGCTAGTGTAATAAAATATCTCAGAGTAAATCCAGCAAAGCAAGTGAAAGACTTATATGGTAAAAAGTTTAACACTGTGAAGAGAGGATGGAGAGATCTCCCATGCTCATGGATCAGAAGGATTAACATGGTAAAAATGACTAACTTACCAAAAGCAATCCACAGATTCAATACACCACCCATCAAAATTCCAACACAGTTCTTCACAGATCTTGTAAAGATAGTTTTTAGCTTCATAAAGAAAAACAATGAAAAAAAAAAACAGGATAATTGAAATGATCCTGAACTATAAAAGAACTGCTAGAGGTCTCACTTATCCCAATTTCATGTTGTACTACAAAGCTATTGTAATAAAAACAGTACAGTTTTGGAATAAATGCAGACACACTGATCAATGGAACTAAACTGAATACCAAGACCTAAATCAACATCCCTAAGGACCTGATTTTTGATAATGATGCCAGAAATGCACACTGGAAAAATGACAGCATCTTCAACAAATGGGGCTTGTTGAGCTAGGTGTCTACATGTAGAAGAATGCAAACAGATTCATATTTATCAATCTGCACAAAACTCAAATCCAAATGAATCAAAGACCTCAACATAAAACCAGATACACTGAACCTCATGAAAGAGAAAGTGTCTCATTGACACAAGAGAACGCTCTTTGAACAAAGCTCTGATAGTGTAGGCAACACTTAGTAAATGGAATCAACAATTAATAAATGGGGTCTCATGAAGGTTTTGAAAAGCTTTATAAGACAAAGGATACTGTCATTCAGACAAATCAGCAGCCTGCAAAATGGAAAAGATTTTTTCCAACTCCTGTAGATGTAACTGGCTTGTTAAATAAACACAGAACCAATTGCAGAATTAAAAACCACGAGGTCAGAGCAAGAGCGGAAAACCTTACCCTTCACTGCTTCTGCTGTTCTTCCTCTCTGCAAGAGAGCTACCTCTGTGTGTCCTATCTTTTTTATAGATTTTCTGTTCTGTTTTCTCATTGGTTGTAAACCCAGCCACATGACCTCCTTGTCTCTGCCTGTTTGTACAGACCTCCAGGTCTTCTATGGTTGGTATTGAGATTAAAGGCGTGTGTCTGCCATGCTGGCTGTGCCCTTGAACACACAGAGATCTACCTAGCTCTGCCTCCCAAGTGCTGGGATTAAAGGCGTGCACCACTACCGCTCAGCTTCTGCTATGGCTTGCTCTGACCTCAAGGCATCTTTAATAACATACAAATAAAATCACATTTCAATACAAATAAAATATCACTATATTTCCCCTTTTCTATTTTAATAAAAAGAAAAAAGTTATAACTAATATAAGAAAAACTATATACAAAAGTATAATAACTATATATGCCATATATAGAAACAATAAATACCTAAACAATGTCCATTTGCATTTGACAAATTCAGAGAAAATAATTCCATTATCTATCCTATTTTGGTAATTCCAAAATGTACCTGATTCACTTTCTATCCAAACTTATATTGCTAACAGAACTGTCTTATAACATCTTTCAAATTTATACACTTACAGCTCTTAGTGAGTTTTTCTGAAATCCTTAACAATGATTATTATAACTATACCTAACTGATCTTCAACACCCTCAGAGACCAAAGAAGGAAATAATACTACCTAATAAAAAATAAAAAACAGGAAGTGAATGCAAGCAGCTTCCAAAAAAAAAAAAGTGAGTTGACAGAAACAGCCAGCTGCCTGGACAGTCACCTAAGGTTTCTCCACAGTGTTGGGGCATCATCTTCAGCCTATAGGCTTAGCGTATCTGACAGACTCTTTTGTGAACTAGGATGTATACAAGGTCAACAGTTTGACCTCACATTTGGTGAGAGCAGTCCATGAACCAGAAACACCTGAATTCCATTAGTGTTGTGTCATGATTCAGGATTTTAAATTCTGGAAATTATTGATGTTTTTTTCAATTCAGCTGTCCATTTTTCTTGGCTGTGTATATGTGGCTTCATCTCAGCATCCCTCTATTAAATGCCAATCTACTATTGAGAGGGGTGAGTTTAGTTATTCTTCAAGAATAACTGTTTCATCTGCTGTTCCATTGCACATCAGAAGCCATTGGCCCACTCCCTGTTCAGCTGCCTTTGAAGAAAAGGGCACGGTACCTTTTACAGATTGCAAAGGCCCCTCACTTCAGGGATGGTGCTATATTGTCCTGGCTTCAGGAGATGCCTTTTGTTAAAGCCACAACCAAACTTGTTTTGGCAAGAAAGTCCTTTGTTTCATGTTCTGTCTGTCCTGTTTGTCAGCAGTTGATTTGAGGATACATTGTTGTCCAGTGGCTAATTTTTGCCACAATGAAAGTTAACTCCATATGCAGTTTCTTCAATGCCCATATTTTCTCTGAAGTAGATTGGTACTGCCAGGAGCCGACATGTCTCATAGTCACAGCAAAAAAGAAAAATTCCTAAGTTATTAAAACATTTTAATGCCTTATTCTGTAGATCTCTGAAGGGTTTGAAGATAACCTGTCTATCTAAAATATATCTGTTTGATCTTGAAAACATACCTCATATGACTACAAGTTCAATTGCAATGTCTAACCACTAATTTTCATTTCTATATATCCTAATAGTTGGTAATTACTAACATTCAAGGATTAGCAAATTGCATTACATTGTTAAATGAATGGTATAAATACAATATCTCAAGCAAGATTAGAAATATGTATATGGCATATTCTAACAATCTCAGTCTCAATAATAATAATAATTTGTATACAATAGAAAACAATCCAATGTAAAGTATTTAAAACTAGTAATTGTCTTTTTCTTTTTTCTTTTTTTTTTTTTTTAGACAAGCACCTTTTGCCTAGCTCTTTTCCTAATCCTTAACAACAACTTGTAACCAACCCTCCTAAACAATGAAAACTATCCCAGACCCAAAACCCATAAAAAGACCAAAAAAACACTCACCCCACACCACCCCTTTGGGAATGCGGGCATCGTATTCTTAAAATTGCTTCTGCTGGGTATGGGCGAAGTTATCTTTATTCTGAAAAGAAAAATTTTGGGTTAATTGACAAATTCTAGGAAAGGTAACTATATTCTTTGTTATCCATAATGCCAAAGTTCAGGGTTTATCTCAAGTACTTATTCAAGTAGTCTTTGAAACTGGATCATCTCAACTAGCCATCTAAGAATTGTTCTAAGTAATTTGTAGTCCAAAGCTGATCTGTAGATGATGTTTGTCAGCTTAGTGATATTATTTTCCACATGGAATTGTCGTTGTGGGGCCCCATCTTCTTCCTGGAGATTTCAGTTGATGTTAGGCCTGGCCGTGATTTCCTGCAGAAAACTGAAAAGAGACTCGAACACAAAGACGTGTATAAGCAACTAATCAAAGCCTTTTTTCTAGAATTAATTAGTACTCTATATGACCGTTATTATCTTAACAAAGTTTAAAAGGTATACACACACACACACACACACACACACACACACACACACACACACACATATATGTATATATATCTTGTAAATTTTGATATAAAATTCATACTTTAAGAAAAGTTTAAAGAATCAGAATAGAATCAAAGAATTGAGATTAGTAATAGAATAGCCCCTTAACTAATTTGGTTTTTCTCCTGTCCCATGTCAGAAGATGGCTCTTTCTTCTGGTATGATACAGGGAGTTTTCATTTTCCTTTTAACAACATGCTTGAGTTTAAAGGAGGAGAGAGCCATTCTCCAACTCCAAATTCAGCTTTAAACTTTAATTGAACTGGGACTACAAGAAGACCAATAGTATTAATTTTTTAGAGAAGAGCAGAAACAAACATTTTGGAAGATTTGTGAAATTTTGTAGGTGATATACCAATAGGCCATTTTACTCTTTTTCCTGGGACAGATGATTTGTCCTTTTTCTTCAGTTGTCTCATTTGTCCAGTGTTCTTCAGATTCCTTAGCCTTCATTCTCCTAAAAGACAACAAAAAACCCTTCCCCAAAACTAATTTTGGGGAGGTTCCCTTTTGGCAAGTTACATCCAATTAAATGAAAAGGCATGTATTAATGGTATAAGTGAGTTTAAACTGGATGGTCATGTTGTTTGAAGAACTATCACCTCCTCTAATTAAGAGGTCTCTCTTGTTCAAATCGAACCTTTATCAATTTTGATGGTACCCACAGCTTATCTTCTCCTGCAGAAACAAAAGCAAAACCTCGTCTCCAACGTAACACATACCCTGGTTTCCATTCTGAGGTCAGCACATCCTTGAAGTATATAGGCTGATTTAATTCTGTAGTTTTTTTCTATTAACCAATGTCTCTCTGCAGCTGTTGTTCCTTTCTCATTAGCATTGAGAAAATCAAAGTTAATAGAACATTGTGCAGTCTATCTCTGGGGTTTTTTGTTACCCCTTTCTGTTTATTTTTCATGTCCTTGAGAGTTCTGTTGGATCTTTCTATAACTGCTTGGCCTGTAGGATTATGTGGTATACCTGTAATATGCTTTATATTATAATAAGCAAAAAACTGTTTCATTTTAATAGAGACATATGCTGGAGCATTGTCAGTTTTAATTTGTGCAGGTATACCCATGATGGCCATAACTTCTAGCAAGTGAGTGATTACAGAATCAGCTTTTTCAGAACTCAAAGCAGTTGCCCATTGAAATCCTGAATAAGTATCGATAGTATGGTGTACATATTTCAATTTTCCAAATTCCGCAAAGTGAAACACATCCATCTGCCAGATTTCATTCCTCTGAGTACCCTTTGGGTTACATCCTGCTGGTAATGGTGTCTGATTGTAGAAGGAACAAGTAGAACATTTCTTTACAATTTCCTTGGCTTGTTGCCAGGTTATGGAAAAATCCTTTTTTAAAACTTTACTATGGACATGATGTTTCTTATGAAATTCTGAGGCCTCCAGCACATTTCCTATCAATAATTTATCAATCTCATTATTACCTGTGCTAGAGGGCCTGGCAGACCAGTATGGGATCGGATGTGAGTTATATATAAAGGATGACTTCTTTCCCTGGTTGTATCTTGTAATTGAATAAATAGTGAAGTTAATTCTGAAACATCAGGGATAAATTCTGCAGCTCAATATGTAATACCACTCTTTCAGCATACTGAGAGTCAGTAACTATGTTAAGAGGTTCTGAAAAATCCATTAATACCAACAGAATAGCATACAATTCTGATTTTTGAACTGAATTATAAGGACTTTGAACCACTTTACTTAAATTTTCTGATTTGTAACCTGCCTTTCCTTGTTTGTTGGCATCTGTATAAAATGGCTGAACCCCAGATATGGGTTTTTCACATACAATTCGAGGCAAGATACAATCAGCTCTCTTTATAAGATCAATTCTATTGCTTTTAGGATATTTGCTGTTAATTTCTCCCAAAAAATTACTACACGCTCTTTGCCAAGGTTCACTTTCTGTCCATAATTTTTCAATGTCCTCTTTAGTTAAAGGTACAACAATTTATGCTGGGTCTATTCCTGCTAATTGATGAAGTCTCAATTTTCCTTTCAAAATTAAGTCAGAGATTTTTTTCTACATAAGTTTTTAATTTTTTATTTGGTAAAAATATCCATTCCAATATAATATCTTCTCTCTGCATTAATATTCCTGGAGGAGTGTAGTTAGAGTTTTCCTGCCTGGCCCACAGTCAGGACAAATCTCTTTTATCCACCAGTCCCTCAGTCACTCAGACCCAACCAAGTAAGCACACAGAAACTTACATTGTTTAGAAACTGTATGGCCATGGCAGGCTTCTTGTTATCTACTTCTTCTATCTTAAATTAACCCATTTCTGTTAGTCTATACTTTGCCACATGGCTTGTGGCTTACCAGTGTCTTTACATGTTGCTTTTCATGGCGGCAGCTGCCAGTGTCTCTCTCCAGCCTTCTACTTCCCAGAATTCTCTTCTCTCTTGTCCCACCTATACTTCCTGCCTGGCCACTGGCCAATCAGAACTTTATTTACACAGAGCAATATCCACAGCAGAGGAGAATGCCTAGAAGGTAAAATAACCAAAATGCAATCCAGCTTTGGATCAATACAATAATCTACATGTCCTTCATGTACTTTTTTTTTCTACCAAGGCCAATTCTTTCTCAGATTCAGGTGGTAATTCTCTTGGACTATTTAAGTCCTTGTCACCTTCTAAGGTTTTGAACAAATTATTCAGTTCATCATTTTTTACCCCAACAATAGTTCGTAGATGAGAAATGTCCCCAAATAATTTTTGAAAGTCATTAAGAGTCTGTAGGCGATCTCTCCTAATTTGCATTTTTTGAGGTCTAATTTTTTGTAGCTCTATTTTATATCCTAAATAATTAATAGAATCTCCTCTTTGTATCTTTTCAGGAGCAATTTGTAATCCCCAGAAAGGCAATATTTTCTTTACTTCTTCAAACATTTTTTCTAAAGTATCTGCATTTGAATCACCTAGTAAAATATCATCCATATAGTGATAAATTATAGATTTAGGAAATTTTTTATGTATCACTTCCAAGGACTGTTGTACAAAATATTGGCACAGGGTTGGACTATTCAACATTCCCTGTGGGAGGACTCTCCATTGAAATCTTCTAACCGGTTGAGAATTATTGTAAGTAGGCATTGTGAAAGCAAATCTTTCTCTGTCTTTTTCTTGTAGGGTTATTGAAAAGAAACATTCTTTTAAATCGATAACTATGAGAGGCCATCCTTTAGGTAACAGAGTAGGCAAAGGAATTCCAGATTGTAGAGAGCCCATTGGCTGAATTACTTTATTAATTGCTCTAAGGTCTGTTACCATTCTCCATTTACCAGATTTCTTTTTAATAACAAATACAGGAGAATTCCATGGGCTAGTAGATTCTTCAATACACTGAGCATTTAATTGTTCTACCAGCTCTTCTATAGCCTGGAGTTTCTCTGTTGTTAAAGGCCATTGATGAACCCATACAGGCTTCTCTGTTAACCATTTTAAAGGTAGAGCTGTTGGTGTCTTTGGAAGATCATCAGTTTTTGTGCCCTGTTCTTGTATAATATGGATGGTGACCACTCATTAGAATAATACCTTCTAATATTTCTCTCAGAAACATGTGCTAGTTTATGATTTATTTCTGAGGTTGGAGGGATGTTAATCTGAGTATTCCATTGTTGTAATAGGTCTCGACCCCACAGGTTCATGGCTATGTTAGCCACATATGGTTTTAATCTGCCTCTCTGTTCTTCTGGGCCTATACATTTGAGCCATCTTGCACTCTGTTTCACTTGAGATAATGTTCCAATTCCTAACAGTTGAACATTTACCTCCTGAAGAGGCCAAGATGGATGCCAAAATTCTGGTGCAATTATGGTCACATCAGCACCTGTGTCTACCAGACCAGACAACAAAACACCATTTATTTTTATTGTTAATTTTGGTCTTTGTTCATTTATAGAAGTTTGCCAAAAAATTTTCTTTATGGTTTCTCCTGAATTTTCTGTTCTGTCTCAGTTGTTCCATTACTCTGAGTAGCCTGGTTTATTCCAATAGGCATTTGGTTATTTAACTGCTCTGAGTAGGGGTCTCCTCTACAATTGCAGGAAAGTTCTGAACTGGATTCACTGTAGGGGCCTGCCTGAGGCCCCTCTGGGAGTTTCCCGAAGACTGAGGCAAAGTATTACCTTGTCTGTCCCTTGTTGATCTACATTCATTGATCCAATGTCTTCCCTTACCACACCTTCTACATACTCCAGAAGGAAGGGGCATTCTGTTGCCATTGTTCCTTGAAGAAATATTGCTTCTAAAAGTGCCCTGTTTATAGTCCCTTTTCAAATGTCCTTGTTTTCCACATCCAAAACATCTGACATTCCTCAAACCTCTTGAAATTGCTTCTCCTACCCACATATTATCATGATCATGAGCCTCAACATTAAACGTGTCTCTAATCCAATCTTCCTAGAGTGCATATCTTGCCTTTAACAGCCTGATTATTCTCTTGCATGCTGCATTTGGGTTCTCAAAAGCCAAAGATTCAATTATTATCTGGCTAGCTTCTGAATTTGTGACCTTTCTCTTTACTGCTGAAGTCAGACTTTGTAAGAAATCTGTGAAAGATTCTTTTGGGCCCTGTATAACCTTTGTAAAAGACTCAGTTTTCTTTCCTGGTTCCTCAACTCTGTCCCATGCATTCAAGGCTGCCATTCGACATAGAACTATAGTTTGGATATCATATAAACATTGTTTTTGTACTGCAGCATATTGGCCTTCTCCAACAAGCTGATCCTGGAAGACTTGTATACCTTTATCCCTACATTGTTTTGCTATGTTTTTAGCTTCCTCTTTGAACCATATTTGCCACTGGAGCTGTTGTCCGGGTTCCAGAACAGCCTGTGCCAGCTCCTGCCAGTCCTGTAGTATAATCCTATTATAAGTTGACCAGGAGTTTAACATTTGCCTTACATATGGAGAATGCATGCCATAAGATACTATTGCCTCCTTAAACCTTCGTAAGTCTAACATTTCAACTGGAGTCCAAATATTTTGCGTATTCACTTGACCAGGTTGCTGTTGTATGGTTACAGGATAAATTAAGGGTGATTGTGTGAAAACAGGCTTTCTTTCTGTAACCTTACAATCCAATCCTGAAACAACTTCACTGTTAATTTCTTCTGTCTGAATCTGAATTTCTCTATAATTCATTTTAACAGGTTTAACAGGTTTTTCTGAAATTTTTATCTTGGCACTTAAATTGACTATCTTTTTAAATTGTAAAATAAGGATAAGAAGAATAATAATGTACATAATTTGATCAACATTAATCTTCTCATATAGTTGTTCCATTACCATACTGCCTAAAATTTCAAACAAAGCCCAATTTTCTTCCAATGTACACATAAAACCCATTTTTTTTTAATGTGGAAAAAATTCTTTTAAAATATCTGATATAAATGACCTACCAATTCTGCGTAGAACAGTAGAAATCTGAGGGAATTTCAAAACAGCTACCAAGCGTCCAAGGTGGGAATCCTGAGAGAGAGAGAGAGAGACAGAGACAGAGACAGAGACAGAGAGAGCAAGAAAGCATAGCCACGTTCTGGCTAAAAGCTTTAATCCAACCGCTTCAATGTTCCCATTTGAGCCGAGTCTGCCTTAAGCTCCGACCGACCACGTGCACTGGCGTTTCAGTCAAAAGCAGCCTATCTGCAGTTGTGTGTAGCTACTGCAATTAGCGGTAGCTCCTGCAGGCCTGAGTTGTTCGTAGCACTGGCTTTTTAAGCAAGTAATTCCAGCTGCGGTGGTAACCACTTGTAGCTAAGGTAGGTTGGGCCTGAGTCTTAAACTGAGCTAGGCCCAGGTTAGGCCCGGGCTAGGCCGGAGCTCCGGAGCTAGGGAGCCGGGCCCGCCCAGGTGGGAAGCTGGACCCACTGCCAAGGCAAGCATTTTTTTTAGTGAATTATTGCCACAAAACTTTGATAGTGTAGGCAACACTTAGTAAATGGAATCAACAATTAATAAATGGGGTCTCATGAAGGTTTTGAAAAGCTTCTATAAGGCAAAGGATACTGTCATTCAGACAAATCAGCAGCCTGCAAAATGGAAAAGATTTTTTCCAACTCCACATCTGATAGAGGATGCATATTGAAATATATAAAGAACTAAAAAACTAAATATCAAATAAAATAATCCAATTTTAAAAATGGGGGACAAATCTAAGTAGAGAATTACCAATACAGAAAACTCAAGTGGCTGAGAAATACTTAAAGAAATGCTCGGTATTTCTAGCAATTTCAGTGAAATGCATATCAAGCCTACTTTGAAATTCCATCTTCTACCTGTCAGTATGGCTAAGATCAATAACAAGTCACAGCTCATGCTGACAAGGATGTAAAATAAGGGAAACATTCATCCATTGCTGATTGGAGTGCAAATTTCAACAAAAACCATGTAAACCAATATACTGGTTTCTCGGATCATTGAGGAACCAATCTACCTGGAGACCCAGGTATACTACTCTCAACTTATTCCCAAGGACATTTGTACTACCACAAAGACACTTGCTCAACTGTGGTCATTGTTGTTCTACTTATAATAGCCAGAAATTTAAACAACCTAGATTCCCCTCAATAGAAAAATAAATTAAGAAAATGTGCTGAATTTGGAATGCAATGGAGTATTACTCAGTTGTTAAAAAAAAATGACGTCACAGAGCCCACCAGCACCTGAGTCTTTATCCTCATACCCAAACACCTGAGCCCTTACACTTTGGGCCGCTACACCACCACCCATTGTAGGCCCAGCCAGTTGGCAAGCAGACTGCCTGCAGACATGTCAGAATACCACCATCCACCAATGGACCCTGTAACCCATAAGCCCCACCCCTCCCAACCCACCCACATACCAAGACTGCAGCTACTCCCTGAGACAAAGCCCACGAGTGCAAACTAGACTAAGAGTTGCTCCTTGAGACAAAGAGTCCATCAACACCAACTAGACCAAGAAAGAGCTTCAACTGGACCAAGATTGGATCAGAACAAGAGAGGCTCCCTCAGACACAGACAGTGCTTGCACCAAGAAGAGAAAGAAATGAGTAGATGCCAGTGCAAAAATGCAGTCAACATAAAAACCAATATGGCTACATTAGAACCTACATCAGCAAGACCTGAACATTCCAACACAGAAGAAACAGAAGAAATTGACATGAAAATGACCTTAAGAAGATGATACAGATCTTTAAAGAGGCACAGAAGAAATTGACATTAAAAATGACCTTAAGAAGATAATGCAGATCTTTAAAGAAGAAATGAAAAATTCCCTTAGAGAATTCAAGGGAAACTAAAAAAAGGGAGGGGGGAGAAATCAGTAAATCCCTTGAAAGCCAAGAGAAAGCATTAAAAAAGTGTTGGAAGCAGTTCAAGATTTGAAAACTGAAATTGAGACAATGAAGAAGACACAAACTGAGGGGATGCTGAAAGTGAAAAAGCTGAGTAAACAAACAGGAACTACAGATGCAAGCATAACCAACAGAATGCAAGAGATGGAAGAGAGAATCTCTGGCATTGAAGATAGAGTAGAAGAAATAGATTCATCAGTCAAAGAAAACACTAAAGCCAACAAAGTCATGACCCAAAATATCCAGGAAATTTGGGACACCATGAGAAGACCAAACCTAAGAATAATAGGGAAGGAAAAAGGAGAAGAATTCAAAGGCTCAAAAAACATATTGAACAAAACCATAGAATAAAACTTTCCCAACATAAAGAAGGAAATGGCTATAAAGATATAAGAAGGTTACAGAACACCAAATAGACTGGATCCAAAAAAAAAAGTCCCCTCACCACATAATAATCAAACCAATAAACATACAGAATTTAAAAAAAAATATTAAGAGCTGCAAAGGAAAAAGGCCAAGTAACATATAAAGGCAGACCTATAAGAATAACACCTGACTTCTCAATGGAGACTCTAAAAGCCAGAAGGTCCTGGACAGACGTTATACAGACACTAAGAGACCATGGATGCCAACCCAGATTATTGTACCCAGCAAAACTATGAATCAACATAGACAGAGTAAACAAAATATTCCATGATAAAAACAGATTGAAACAATATCTCTCCACAAATCCAGGAGTACAGAAAGCACTTGAAGGAAAATCCAAACTTAGGAAGTTAGATACACCCATAAAAACACATGCAATATAGTTCCACCAGAACAAATACCAAAGAAGGGAAACATACAACACTACCACCAAAAAATAGCAGGAATTTACAATCATTGGTCTTTACTATCAATTAATATCAAGAGTATCAATTCACCTATAAAAAGATAAAAAAAGAAACAGGCTAACAGAATGGATACAAAAACAAGATCCATCCATCTGCTGCATACAAGAAACACCTCAACTTCAAAGACAGACACCACCAGAGAGTAAAAGGTTGGGAAAACACTTTCCAATCAAATGGATTTAAGAAGCAAGCTGGTGTAGCCATCCCAATTTCTAATAAAATAGACTTCAAACTAAAATCAACCAAAAGAGATCAGAAAGGACCTTATATATTTATCACAGGGAAAAATCGATAAGATGAAGTCTCAGTTCTGAATATTTATGCCCCAAATACAAGGGCACTTGCATTTGTAAAAGAACTATTACTAAAGCTTAAATCACACATCAAACCCAATGCATTAGTAGTGGGAGTCTTCAACACCTCACTTTCACCAATGGACACATCTGCCAAACAGAAACTTAACAGAGAAATAAAGGAACTAACAGACATTATGACTCAAATAGACTTAATAGATATCTACAGAAAATTCCACCCTAACACAAAATAATACACCTTCTTCTCAGCACCCCATGGAAACTTCTCTAAAATTGACCACATGCTTGGGCCCAAAGCAAATCTCAACAAATACAAAAAAATTGAAATAACCTCCTCTATCTTATTGGACCAACATAGCTTAAAGTTAGATTTCAATAACAACAAAAATTACAGAAAGCCTACAATCTCATGGGAACTGAATAATGCCCAGTTGAATCACCAATGAGTCAACAAAGAAATAAAGAAACTAAAGATTTCCTAGAATTCAATGAAAACAAATGTTCAACATGCACAAACATATGGGACATTATGAAAGCAGTGCTAAGAGGGAAATCCATAGCTCTAAATGCACACATGAAGAAGCTGGAGAAATCTCACACTGGTGACTTGACAGCACACCTGAAAGCACTAGAACAAGAAGAAGCAAACTCACCCAGGAGAAACAGATGTCAGGAAATAATCAAATTGAGGGCTGAAATCAATAAAAAAAGAAACAAAGAGAACAATACAAAGAATCAATGAAACAAAGAGTTGGTTCTTTGAGAAGATCAACAAGATAGACAAGCCCTTATCCAAACTAACCAAAAGACAGAGAGAGAGCATACAAATTAACAAAATCAGAAATGAAAGGGGGACATAACAACAGACAATGAGGAAATCCAGAGAATCGTCAGGTCATACTTCAAAACTTGTACTCCACAAAATTGGAAAATCTGAAAGAAATGGATGGTTTTCTGGATAGGTACCCCATACCAAAGTTAAATCAAGACCAGATTAACTATTTAAATAGACCAATATCCCCTAAGGAAATAGAAATGGTCATTAAAAGTCTCCCAAACAAAAAAGCCAAGGACCAGATGGTTTCAGCACAGAATTCTACCAGATTTTCAAAGAAGAGCTAATATCAATACTCTTCAAATTGTTCCACACAATAGAAACAGAAGGAACATTACCAAATTCTTTTTATGAGTCTACAGTTTCCCTGATACCCAAACCACACGAAGACGCAACAAAGAAAGAGAATTACATACCATCTCCCTCATGAACATTGATGCAAAAATACTCAATAAAATACTGCCTAACCAAATCCAGGAACACATCGAAAAATTATCCACCATGACCAAGTAGGCCTCATCCCAGGAATACAAGGATGGTTCAAACATATGAAAATCTGACAATGTAATATGCATATAAACAAACAGAAAGGAAAAAAAAACCACATGATCATCACATTGGATGCTGAAAAAGCCATTGACAAAATCCAACACCCCTTCTTGATAAAGGTCCTAAAGGGATCAGGAAAACAAGGAACATACCTAAACACACTAAAGACAATTTACAGCAAACTGACAGCCAACATAAAAATAAATGGAGAGAAACTCAAAGCAATTCCACTAAAATCAGGAACAAGACAAAGCTGTCCACTCTCCCCATACTTATTCAACATAGTACTTGAAGTTCTAGTTACACCAATAAGACAACAAAAATAGATCAAGAGGATGCAAATTGGAAAGGAAGAAGTCAAACTTTCACTAGTTGTAGACAATATGATAGTATATGTAAGTGACCCCAAAATGTCTATGAAGGAACTCCTAAAGTGGATAAACTCCTTCAGTTTGGTGACAGGATACAAGATTAACTTAAAAAAATCAGTAGCCCTCCTATATACAAATGATAAATAGGTTGAGAAAGAAGTCAGAGAAATATCAACTTTTACAATAGCCACAAAAAATATAAAATATCTTGGGGTAACTCTAACTAAGCAAGTGAAAGACCTGTTTGATAAGAACTTTAAGTCTCTGAAGAAAGAAACCAAAGAAGATAGAAAATGGAAAGATCTTCCATGCTCATGGACAAGTAGAATTAACATAGTAAAAATGGCAGTCTTACCAAAATCAATCAACAGATTCAATGCAATCCCCATCAAAATCCCAACGCAATTCTTCATAGACTTGGAAAGAACAATACTTAACTTTATATGGCAAAACAAAAAACCTAGGACAGCTGAAAGAATCCTGTATAATAAAGCAATCTCTGGAGGCGTCCTGACTTCAAGCTCTACCATAGAGCTATAGTAATAAAAACAGCTTGGTACTGGCATAAAAACCAACATGTGGACCAATGGAATCGAATTAAAGACCCTGACATTAATCGACATACCTATGAACATACATTTTTCGACAAGGAAGCCAAAACTCTACCATGGAAAAAAGACAGCATCTTCAACAAATGGTGCTGGCATAACTGGATGTCCACATGCAGAAGACTGCAAATAGATCCATATCTGTCACCGTGCACAAAACTTAAGTCTAAGTGATCAAAGACCTCAACATAAATCCAGTTGCACTGACCTTGATAGAAGAGAAAGTAGGAAATACTCTTGAACGCATTGGCACAGGAGATCACTTCCTAAATATAAGACCAGTAGCATAGACACTGAGAGCAACAATTAATAAATGGGACCTCCTAAAACTGAGAAGCTTTTGTAGGGAAAGGACATGGTCAATAAGATAAAAATGACAGTCTACAGAATGGGAAAAGATCTTCACCATCCCCCACATCTGGCAGAGGGCTGATCTTCCAAATATATAAAGAACTCAAAAACCTAGACTTCAAAATCCTGAACAATCCAATTAAAAAATGAGTGACAGGCACTTCCTGAGACTCAGAGACCAGCCCCCAGCTCCCATCTGGCCCTCAACTCCCATCTGGACCATAGGTGAGTGCCTGGAGTCATACCCAGAGATGCCTGCCCCTAGGTCCCATCCCTGGGTTCCAGCCATTCCGGGGAAGACCTGCCCAAATTGGCCCCAGGTTCTGGCCAGCAGGAAGGTCCCCCAACCCCCAGCAGGAAGGTTCTCCATCAACAAACCCTGAAATCTCCATGCCCTGCCCCAAAACCCATCTGCCTGAGACCCCAGCCACTTCCTGAGACTCAGAGACCAGGCACATCTCCCATCTGGCCTGGAACTCCCATCTGGACAAGAGACCCCAGGCAGACCCAGTAATCTCCATGTCCTGCCCCCACACCCATCTGCCCAAGACCCCAGCCACTTCCTGAGACTTAGAGACCAGATCCCAGCACCCATCCAACTGCAGAGCTCCCATCTGGACAAGAGTCCCCAGCTCCTATCCAACCCAGAACTCCCATATGGACCAGAGAGAGCCATCTGGACCAGAGAGAGGTTTCATGAATCTGTCAGCTCTGTCTGGACAAAGAGGGCTGATAAGACCAAGAATGAATCAGTGAGAAGATGGGCAGATGTCAAGGCAAAAGTACATAAAACAAAATGAAGAGCAATACAACATCACCAGAACCTAGCCTCCTCCAGCTAGACCTAAACATCACACAATGAAAGAAGCAGAAGAAAACAACCTTATGAATAACATCATGAAGAGGCTAGAGGCTTATAGAAGAAATCAAAAATGAAGTGGAGGAACAGACAAACAAAAAATGGGAAGAACACTATAAAAAAACTAGAGGAAAGGACAAATAAAGCAAAAGAAAACAATAAATCCCTGAAAGAAAATCATGAAAAAGCAATGAAACAGATGAGGGAAACAGTCCAAGACCAGAAAAGGGAAATAGAAAAACAAAGGAGGCACAAGCAGAGGGAATGCTGGAAATAGAAAAATCTGAGTAAATGAACAGGAACTTCAGATGCAAGTATAAACAACAGAATTCAAGAGATGGAAGAGAAGATCTCTGGTATTGAAGATACGGTAGAAGAAATAGATTCATCAAAGAAAACACTAAAGCCAACAAAGTCATGACCTAAAATGTCCAAGAAATTTGGGACACCATGAAAAGGCCAAACCTATAAATAATAGGGATAGAGGAAGGAGAAGAATACCAACTCAAAGGCACAAAAATATATTCAACAAGATCATAGAAGAAAACTTTCCCAACTTAAAGAAGGAAATGCCTATGAAGATACAAGAAGCCTATAGAACACCAAACAGACTACACCCCCAAAAAAATCACCTCACCACATAATAACTAAACAACTAAACATATAGAATAAAGAAAGAATATTAAGAGCAGCAAAGGAAAAAGGCCAAGTGACTTATAAAGGCAAACCCATCAGAACAACACCCGATTTCTCAATGGAGACTTTAAAAGCCAGAAGAAACTGGACAGATGTAATGCAGACAGTAAGAGACCATGGATGCCAGCCTAGACTAATATACCCAGCAAAACTTTCAATCATCATAGATGGAGTGAACAAGACCTTCCCAGACAAAGCCAGATTTAAACAATACTTATCCACAAACCCAGCCCTACAGAAAACACTAGAAGGAAAATTCCAACCTAAGGAAGTCAAATACACCCATGAAAACACAGGCAATAGATAACACCACAGCAGTAAACCCCAAAGAAGAGAAGTACACACACACTAACACCAAAAAGTAACAGGAATGAACGATCACTGGTCATTAATATCCTTTAATGTCAATGGACTTAGTTCACCTATAAAAAGACACAGGCTAACAGAATGGATAAGAAAGCAGGACCCATCTTTCTGCTGTATACAAGAAATACACCTCAAATTCAAAGATAGACACTACCTAAGAATAAAAGGCTGGGAAAAGATTTTCCAATCAAATGGTCTTAAGAAGCAAGCAGGTGTAGCCATCATAATATCCAGCAAAATAGACTTCAAATTAAAATCAATCAAAAGAGATCAAGACAGGCATTACATACTCATCACAGGAAAGATCCACCAAGATGAAGTTTCAAGTCTGAACATTTATGCCCCAAACACAAGGGGACCCACATATGTAAAAGAAACATTACTAAAGCTTAAATCACATATAAAACCCCACACATTAATAGTGGGAGACTTCAACACCCCACTATCACCTCTGGACAGGTCTCTGCTGTGGATATCACTCTGTATAAATAAAATGCTGTTTGGCCAGTGGCCAGGCAGGCAGGAAGTATAGGCAGGATAAGAGAGAAGAGAATTCTGGAAGGTGGAAGTCTGGGGCAGAGAGAGACGCTGGCAGCCACTGCCATGACAAGAAAGATGTAAGGTACTGGTAAGCCATGAGCCATGTGGCAAAGTATAGATTAATAGAAATGGGTTAATTTAATCTAGAAGCAGTAGATAACAAGAAGCCTGCCATTCCATACAGTTTGTAAACAATATAAGTTTCTGTATGTTTACTTAGTTGGGTCTGAGCGTCTATGTGCCTGGTGGGTGAGAGAGATTAGTCCTGACTGTGGGCCAAGCAGGAAAACTCCAACTACAATGGTGCCCAACGTGTTGGCAAGAGTTTCCGCAAAAACCTGACAAAAAAGATTCTAAAACGGAACTAAAAACAGCATTCTAGTTGTCTCTCTCAAGTTAATGGCAGCCTGCTGGTTTGAGCTACTATGGCCGGTTCCTGGCATGTGCATCTGACCTGCAGTGTGGTGGGAATGAGGAGTCTACAAGCGGCACTTTACTGTGTGTTAGATTTAGCCTTTGCTACTTTAAAAAAAAAAAGTTTCTGAGCTATGCACTGCTTTGATAGAACAGCTTCTGATAGTTGATGGTTCACATGGCTCCAGACCCAGTGGTAAACTGTACAACTGCCATGTTGGGATACTGAGGTGGGCGGAGCCAGCAGCCACAGTGGCATTTCAGTCTTACAAAGATGGATATTACACAGTGAATCTAGTTTGTGTTGTCTTTGGGATTTTTAACTACAGAAAAAGATTTGATCGTAAAAGCTATTGAGTTAAACAAATATGTAAATTTTAAAGGTACTTTTTGACTTCAAAATTTGGATATAAGGATATGTTGCTTTGAAAAAGAGTCTCTGCCTTTGTTTCCACAGAAAGCCAGAGGCTGTGGATTTTTTCCAGATTAAGATACATCAGGTTTGATCAGCCAAGATCACCTGAAAGGTCTCCGATGACACCATGGCCCAGATGATCTAACATCCAAAATGGTTTCAAGGCAACTGGCTCAGAGGTTTACCCTCATGGACTACTCCATAATCCTAAAATTTTCTTCGTGTCCCCATAAAATACAGCACCCCCCTCCAGCAGAAAGTAGTAAGAGAAACTACGCCCAAATTCCCAAAATTATCAAGCTGGCTTTGGAGATGGAATTTGCTCACTCCTTCTCTAAACACAGACATATTGCTAAAACAAAAGGTTAAGAGATTTTTGTGTCCCAAATCAGAAGAGTCCTCTGGTGTGGGACAGAAAAAAACCAGTATTTTTATTTAAACCAGGTTGATTATAAATGCGATCTCTTTCTAAAGAAGAAAAGGGGATAGGATATAGATATAATAGGACAAAAGGGTAGATTAAGGAACTTACTTCTAAAGAACAACAACTTGTTTATAATGTTTTAAATTGGTATAGATTTTAGTCTATTGATACAAACAAAGTTAATTTTGTTATACTGTGTGTATATTTCTACTCTTGTTTAAGGTATTATGTTTGTACAACTCATTTAGATTGTAATGGATAATTAAGAAATATAGATCAATTAGTCTTCTATGATAGTCAAACTTATAGTCATGTTAAGTTTTCTAGGTATACATAGATATATTTCAGATAGACAGGTAATCTTCAAATACTTCAAAGACCTACAGAATATGGCATTTAAAATATTTTTAAAATTTAGACTTTCTGGACAGAGACATGTCTGCTCTTGGCAACACCAATTTACTTCAGAGAGGAGGATGGGCATTGAAGACACTTCATACCTTATCTTCACCTTGGCAAAAATAGCCATTTGGACAAGAAACTGTTCTTGCCTGGACTGCTTGATTACCTGGACATGCAGGACCCATAGAAAGGTGACCACTGAACTTTGCTTGACAAAATGATCCTTCAGGTTCCGGCTTCACAGAGGAAACTGCCAGACATTCTACAGGACACTGAGAGAAGTGACCAAGAGACTCTAGCCCTGTGGGCTGAAGACAAATGCTCCAACTTTACAAAGGAACATTAGGTGACTGTCCAGACTGCCAGCTGTCTCTGTCTACCCTGCAAGACTCCCGAAAAATGCTTGCATCCTTCTCCTGGTTCTCAGGTAATATTATATCCTTCTGAGGTCTTTGATGTAGTTGAAGACTGGATAGGTATAATTTTCCTTAGTTATGATAAAAGTTAGATAAAACCTTAGACTCATAAATATAGTATAGATAAAATATTTTATTTAATTTTGCACTAACAAATAGACTAGATATTGTAACTATAATTTTTGCTTGATAATTGTTTTGTTATGTAATTTTACTATGTAAAAGTTAAAACCTTCCTTTATATAAAAAAAAGAAAAGAGGAAGTGCTGTGGATATCACTCTGTATAAATAAAATGCTGTTTTTCCAGTGGCCAGGTAGGAAATATAGGCAGGATAAGAGAGAAGAGAATTCTGGGAGGGGGAAGTCTGGGGCAGAGAGAGACGCTGGCAGCCACTGCCATGACAAGAAAGATGTAAGGTACTGGTAAGCCATGAGCCACGTGGCAAAGTATAGATTAATAGAAATGGGTTAATTTAAGTTAGAAGAAGTAAATAACAAGAAGCCTGCCACACCATACAGTTTGTAAACAATATAAGTTTCTGTGTGTTTACTTGGTTAGGTCTGAGCTTCTATGTGCCTGGTGGGTGACAGAGATTAGTCCTGACTGTGGACCAGGCAGGAAAACTCCAACTACAGGTCTCCCAAATCGAAACTTAACACAGAAATAAAGCACTTAACTGATGTTTTGACTCAAATGTACTTAATCAATATCTATAGAACATTCTACCCTAACACAAAAGAATATAACTTCTTCTTAGCACCCCATGGAACCTTCTCTAAAATAGACCACATACTTGGCCACAAAGCAAATCTCAACAGATACAAAACAATTGGAAAAACCTCCTGTGTTCTATCAGACCACCATGGTTTAAAGTTAGATTAAAAAAAATAAAACCTACAGAAAACCTAGAATCTCATGGAAACTGAATAATGCTCAATTGAATCACCAATGGGTTAAGGAAGAAAGAAAGAAAGAAAGAAAGAAAGAAAGAAAGAAAGAAAGAAAGAAAGAAAGAAAGAAAGAAAGAAAGAAAGAAAGAAATTAATAAAAAGAAGAAGAACAACAACAACAACAACAAAGAGAACGAGGAGGAGGACGAGGAGGAGGAGGAGGAGGAGGAGGAGGAGGAGGAGAAGAAGAAGAAGAAGAAGAAGAAGAAGAAGAAGAAGAAGAAGAAGAAGAAGAAGAAGAAGAAGAAGAAGAAGAAGAAGAAGAAGTTGTTGTTGGACTGAAGTGAAGTTGAGTGATACAATATGAACACTGCCAAAACCTCTTTGGATTCATTGTATACTTGACTCTGGATTAGTTTTTGGTCATTACATTAAGGGTAATTTCGGTACAAGTACTGTAGACATGTTTTTTTAATCCCATATTCTGCTAGCCACCAGGATTCTAGAAACCAGAAGCCCATCCAAACCTTGAAAATCCTGCTCTCTGACCCATGTATCCTATGACCCAGTATCTCAGTGGTGTGGAAATCTGTAATTCTATGCATACATCCCCATGGAAATGTGCTGATGCTATCACTGAGTAGCCCAACACCTCCTGCTGCTGTTCAGAAGGAATGGCCTGTCTAGACAGTGTAGGGACCAACCAGGCTGGAAATCAGAAGTCCACCTGACTTGTGCACAAAAACAAGAAAAAAACTTTTGACTATCTCTAGTGGGAAGCCTCAGAGGAAACATATATGTCTGAGTTCATTTTAAAGTTGAGAATTATTCATTTCTCTTCTCCACATTTCAGATGATAATGGGCTCCTGGGGTGGGGGTCAGAATGAACAAGCTCTGTGTCAAAGCAAAAAGTTTGACAGGGTGCTGGTAAATTCTGGTGTACGTTCATTTCATCTCTCACCTGAGTGCTGGGGAGATGAGCCCATAGGTAAAGTGCTTGTCACAGAAACATGAAGACCTGAGTTCAAATCCCTGGTGCCTATGTGCTGTACGGGTATGATACAGTAAAACAGGAAGTAGGAAGAGAGAGAAGACTCCTAGGATGATCACAGGCTAGGTAACAGTGAACAACAAACAGACCTTGTCTCAAATAAGATGAGAGGAGAGGAAAGACCCTTGAGTTTGGCCATTGACCTCTAAACATGTACCCCCTCACCCACATATATACAGATCAGAAAAAAAAAAGAAAATTATAGTTTATGCTCACTAATTTAAAGCCTAAACTAAAGTTTGGATTCTCCCAGTCTTCATATTTTCCTCTTTTATGTGATCTAGATTTAATTTCCTTCTCTGAACATTTATTTAATTCCTGGGAAAGAAAGAACAAAGGAAAAGTCAAGGCTTCCAACTCAATTTATCAATAACTCGCTTAAGCTTTTCTCTTTGTCAGAATTTCTCCGAAGTGTTTAGTAACTTGAAATTCCAAGAGCCCTGTATTTATTTGAGTCATCTTCACACATGTAATCATGAGCATTGGAATACAGAATACCTACCACCCCAGTTATTATGTGAATACACAGAAGATAGGGGTGTAATGATGTGAGGATCAATTTAGAACCTTCGAAAGCTCAGTTAAATAGCCCCCAAATGGAACTCTTTTCAAAGCACCTCTTATAATAGTCCTCCTTATTCATGGGAAGCTCAATCCAAGACTTTGAGTGGGTGCCTTAAATCACACTTAGTGCCAAACCCTCTCTAACACCAAGAGCCTTCCCCTTTGCACTCCTGGATTCTCTTCAGTACAACTAAATTGCCACCATCCCTACACTTGCATTCCCTGATGATAAGGATTCTTTGAACACAGCAATATCACCACAGTGCTTTGATAGTACTGTTAAGTGCCTGGCAGGGCAGCTGGGGCCATGCACAGTGCAGACATTGTAGATAAAGGGATGACTTGTGTCTCAGTCCAGAGGGAACAAAAAGATGGACTACACAACACTCAGAACAATGCACAATTTAATATTAAAGGACTATTTATGTCTAAAAATCCTCTACTTAATGGTTTCATGTCATAGTTGACTGTGGATAAATAAAATCATGAAAAGCAATTAAAAAAAAGAAAAAGAAAAAAGAAAATGAATACACCACATACCCAAACTTATGGGATACTATGAAAGCAGTGCTAAGAGGGAAATTCATAGCACTAAATGCCCACATCAAGAAGTTGGAGAAACCTTACACTAGTGACTTGACAGCACACCTGAAAGCTCTTGAACAGGAAGAAGCAACATCTCCCAGGAGGAACAGACACCAGGAAATTATCAAATTGAGGGCTGAAATCAATAAAATAGAAATAAAGAGAACAATACAAAGGATTAATGAAACAAAGAGTTGGTTCTTAGAGAAGATCAACAAGATAGACAAGCCCTTATCCAAACTAACCAAAAGACAGAGAAAGAGCATCCAAATTAACAAAATCAGAAATGAAAAGGAGGACATAACAACAGACAATGAGGAAATCCAGAGAATCATTAGGTCATACTTCAAAAACCTCTACTCCACAAAACTGGAAAATCTAAAAGAAATGGATAATTTTCTGGATAGGTACCACATACCTAAGTTAAATCAAGACCAGATAAACAATTTAAATAGTCCAATAACTCCTAAGGAAATAGAATCAGTCATTAAAATTCTACCAACCAAAAAAAGCCCTGCACCAGATGGTTTCACTGCAGAATTCTACCAGATCTTCAAAAAAGAGTTAATACCAATACTCTATAAATTGTTCCACACAATAGAAGCAGAAGGAACATTACCAAACTCCTTCTATGAAGTTACCATTACCCTGATTCCTAAACCAAACAAAGACGCAACAAAGAAAGAGAACTACATAACAATCTCCATCATGAACACTGATGCTAAAATACTGGCAGACAGACTCCAAGAACACACCAAAACAATTATCTACCATGATCAAGTAGGCTTCATCCCAGGGATGCAAGTTTGGTTCAACATATGAAAGTCCATCAATGTAATACACCATATAAACAAACTCAAAGCAAAAAAACACATGATCATCTCATTAGATGCAGAAAAGGCATTTAACAAAATCCAATACCTCTTCATGATAAAGGTCTTGGAGCGATCAGGAATACAGGGAACATACCTAAACATGATAAAGACAATCTACAGCAAGCCAACAGCCAACATTAAGTTAAATGGAGAGAAACTCAAAGTGATTCCACTAAAATCAGGAACAAGGAAAGGCTGTCTGCTCTCTCCATACTATTCAATATAGTACTTGAAGTTCTAGCCAGAGCTATAAGACAACATAAGGAGATTAAGAGGATACAAATTGGAAAGGAAGAAGTCAAACTTTCCCTATTTGCAGATGACATGATATTATACAGGGGTGACCCCAAAAATTCAACCAAGGAACTGATACAGCTTATAAACTACTTCAGCAACATAACAGGATACAAGATCAACTCAAAAAAATCAGTAGTCCTCATATATACAATCGACAATCAGGCTGAGAAGGAAATCAGAGACACATCACCCTTTACAATAGCCACTAATGATATAAAATACCTTGGGGTAATTCTAACTAAGCAAGTGAAGGACCTATATGACAAGAACTTTAAGTCCCTGAAAAAAGAAATTGAAGAAGATGTCAGAAAATGGAAAGATCTCCCATGCACATGGATAGGCAGGATTAACATAGTAAAAATAGCAATCTTACCAAAAGCATTTTACAGAATCAGTGCAATCCCCATCAAAATACCAATACAGTTGTCTGCCCAGAACTCCCTTCTGGACCAGATGTGAGTGTCTGGGGTTATAGTCAGTGAGGCAACTGCCTCTGGGTCCCACTGCTGGACACAGGCCATCCGGGGAGGACCTGACCAACTTGGCCCCAGTTTCCCTGCAATCGGTGGGCCCTGCAGGAAGGCTCCCCTTTTCCAAGACTGCAGGCAGACCCTGCAGTCTCCACACCCTGCCCCCACACCCATCTGCCAGGGACCCCAGCCACTTCCCGAGAATCAGAGACAAGCTCCCAGCTTCCATCCTGCCCTGGAACTCCCATCTGGACCAGAGACCAGAAAACTCCCATCTGGACAAGAGGAGCTCCAATCTGGACAAAATAAGGAGACCCCAGGGACTTCCCAAGACTCAGAGTCCAGCCCCCCAGCTCCTATCCGGCCAGCGCTCCCATCTGGCCCAGGGCTTCCATCTGGACCAGAGAGAGGCTCCCTAAAACTGTCAGCTCTCTCTGGACCAAGTACACTGATAAGAACAAGAACCAGGCTCTCTGGATAAATGAAACAGTTGATTAGCTTGAACTGTTTGGAGGCACCCAGGCAGTGGGACCCAGACTGTGCTTAGTGCATGAGCTGGCTGTTTGGAACCTGGGGCTTATGCAAGGACACTTTGCTCAGTCTGGGAGGAGGGGACTGGACCTACCTGGACTGAATCTACCAGGCTGAGCTGAATCCCCAGGGGAGTCTCTGCCCTGGAGGAGATGGGAATGGGGGATAGGCTTGGGGGAAGTTTGGGGGGCTTGGAAGAGGACAGGGGAATCATGGCTGATATGTAAAATTAAATTAAATTATAAAATAAAAAATGGGCTACAGAAATTAGCAGAGAATTGTCAACAGAAGAATCTAAAATGGCTGAAAGACATTTAAGGAATTGCTCAATATCATTAGTCATCAGGGAAATACAAATGAAAACAACTCTGAGTTACTATCTTATACCTGTCAGAATGGCTAAGATCCAAAACACTGAAGACAGCTTATGTTGGAGAGGATATGGAGCAAGGGTAACACTCCTACACTGTTGGTGGGAATGCAATCTAGAGCAGCCATTCTGGAAATCAGTATGGCATTTTCTCAGAAAATTGGGAATAAGTCTTCCTCAAGACCCAGCTATACCACTCTTGGGCATACACCCAAGGAATGCTCAATCTTACCACAAGGACACATGTCCAACTATGTTCATATCAGCATTATTCATAATAGCAAGAGCCTGGAAACAACCTAGATGTTTTTCAACTGAAGAATGGATATAGAAAATGTGGCATATATATCCAATGGAGTACTACTCAGCAGTTAAAACAAACAACAACAATGATATCATTGTTTGCAGTCAAATGGATGGAACTAGAAACTATCATCCTGAGTGAGATAACCCAGACTCAGAAGGACAAACATAGTATGTACTCACTCATAAGTGGATACTAGATGTGAGGGAAGGGATGGTCAGACTGTAATGCACACCTCCAGAGAGGCTAGCTAAGAGGGAAAGACCCTAGGAGGGACACATGGATGACCCAGCAAAGGAGAAGTGGATGAGATCTACATGAGTGGACTGAGTGTGTGGGGGTGTCCGAGGGCAAGGAGTGGGAGATGAGAACATAGGGGAATGGGAGGGTCAAGCTGGAACAGGGACAGAGTGGGAGGGCAGGGAGGACTTCATGGGAATAGGAAGAGGCAGGGTGCTGGGGTGGCTCTCAGGAGTCCACAAGGATGACCCCTACCTTGGTCTGTTTGCAGTGGTACAGAGGGTGCCTGCACTGGTCTACTCTGGTGACCCATCTAGTAAATAATCTAGCTGTCATCATAGCCTTTGTCCAGTGACTGATGGAGGCAGATGCAGAGATCCATGGCCAGGCATGAGGCTGAGCCCCGGGCATCCAATAGATGAGAGTTAGGAGGGTTTCTGTAGGTGGGGTTGTCGACATCATGATAAGAGGACATGCAGAGATGATGGCCACACTACTGGAAGCCTGTGGACTGGTGTCTGTGGAGCCCTCATGGGACTGGACTAGGCCCTCTATATATGGAAGATGGTTGTTTGGCTCACATTGTTGGGGGTACCCAGGCAGGGAGATTGGGATCAGTCCCTGGTGCATGGGCAGACTTTTGGGAATCTGGTGCCTGTGGTGTGACGCCCTGTGCAGCCTTGGTGCAGTGGGAAGGGGCTTGGACCTGCCTAGGTTCAGTGTGCCAGGCTCTGCTGACTCCCCATGGGAGACCTTGATTTGGAGGATGTGGGGATGTTGGGTACCTTGGGAGAGAGGGCTCGTGGGGAGGAGGGAGAAGGTGGGATCTGTGGGTGGAATGTGGAGTGAGTAGAAAATTTCTTAATAAAGAAAAATGAAAAAATAATAAGAAAAAAGAAAACAAAAGAATGGAAAAAACAAAAATAAATAAGCAAAAATTGGTTATTACAATTACAAATAGTTGATTGGAAAGATTTCATGAAAATTTTTTGGTGTATTAACTTAAATTGTTCTTATGTTAAAGTAGCACCAAAATGCTTTGTTTTACTTTAAAAATGTACTGGATGACAAATAAAGTAAGTTGTAAAATTGTTCCTCACAAAAAAAAAAAAAGAGGAGTAAGCAGATGTGATGTGAATATTTACATGAGGAAATCTGAAGAGAAAGATCACACTCAGCCCAGCATGCTTTCTCACTTTACCATTGGGAGCCAATGTGACAGACCATGATTGCTCTATCAATAGAGATATGGGAGATGGATCAAGTTACCTCACTTTGGCTGACCTTGGGGGATTATGGAATAGTTTTAAAAAAAGGGGGGGGGGGGTCTGGGTCACGCTGCCTGGCGGGCCACCATGGCGAACATGGCCTACATGAAGCTGTACGACATCCTGGGTGTCCCTTCCAGTGCCAGTGAGAATGAGCTGAAGGCCTACAGAAAGTTAGCCAAAGAATACCGTCCTGATAAGAATCCAAATGCTGGAAACAAATTTAAAGAAATAAGTTTTGCATATGAAGTACTGTCAAACCCAGGGAAGCGGGAGCTATATGACAGATATGGAGAATTCAAGGTCTATGGGAAGGTAGCGGAGGAGGTGGTGGCGTGGATGGTATTTTTTCACATATTTTTGGTAAATGATTGTTTAGCTTCATGGGCAACCAGATTTGAAGTTGGAATGGCAGAAGAAGAAGTGAGGACATGATGCATCCCGTGAAAGTATCTTTAGAAGACCTGTATAATGGCAAGACAACCAAACTACAACTTAGCGAGAATGTGCTCTGTAGTGCATGCAGTGGCCAAGGAGGAAACTCTGGGGCTGTTCAGAAATGTAGTGCTTGTCAGGGTCAAGGTGTGTGCATTATGCTTAGACAGCTGGCTCCAGGAATGGTGCAGCAGATGCAGTCTGTGTGCTCCGATTGCAATGAAGAAGGAGAGGTCAGTAATGAGAAAGACCGCTGTAAAAAATGCGAGGGGAAGAAGGTGATCAAGGAAGTTAAGATTCTTGAAGTTCATGTCGACAAAGACATGAAACAGGGACAAAGGATTACGTTCACTGGGGAAGAAGACCAGGCCCCCAGAAGTAGAACCTGGAGACATTGTTCTTTTGCTACAGGAAAAAGAACATGAGGTGTTCCAGAGAGACAGGAATGATTTGCATATGACATATAAGATAGGGCTTGTGGAAACTCTGTGGATTTCAGTTCATAATTAAGCATCTTGATGCTCATCACACTGTGGTGAAATACCCCCTGGCAAAGTAATTGAACCAGGGTGTGTTTGTGAAGGAATGCTGTAGTATCACAGTCCCTTTGAAAAGGGCAATCTTTACATAAAATTTGATGTGCAGTTTCCTGAAAACAAGTGGATTAACCCAGACAAGCTTTCTGAATTAGAAGATCTCCTGCCATCTAGACCAGAAGTTCCTAATGTAATTGGAGAGACAGAAGAAGTGGTGCTTCAGGAATTTGATAGTATTCAAGGCTCTGGAGGTGGTCAGAGGCATAAGGCCTGTAACAATAGCTCTGATGAAGAGAGCAGCAGCCATCGTGGACCTGGAGTGCCCATCAGTAAACTGCACAGGTGGATTTTCTTTCCACATTTGCCAGATTTGCTGGAGTACCTGATGAGTCCAGATGAACTCACAGACATCTGTTGATCTATGTGTAACTTCTAAAATTGGTATAGCATCCACAGAGTGTATAATTTAAACTAACCACAAAGCTTTCCATCCTCATATTGACTGTTCTGTAGCAGAGTAAAGCACTTGAAATAAGACTACCTTTCACATGTGGGTTCTGAGTCTCAGTCCTGGTATCTGCTTGATTTTTACCAGTTTTGTGTAGACTTTATGTTTCATATTTTAAACTCAAATCCAGCATTGTAAAGTTTGTACAGTGTCCCCATAAGATACAGCGCCCCCCACCAGCAGGAAGTAGTAAGAAAAACTACACCCAAATTCTCAAATATATCAAACTGGCTTTGGAGATAAAATTGGCTCACTCCTTCTCTAAACCCAGACATATTGCTTAAAAAAAAAAAAAAAAAAAGGTTGAGATTCTTGTGTCCCAAATCAAAAGAGCCTTCTGGTGTGGGACAGAAAAAAAAAAAAACAATACTTTTATTTAAATCATGTTGATTATAAATGTGATCTCTTTCTAAAGAAAAAAGAGATATGATATAGATATAATAGGATGAAAGGGTAGATTAATGAACTTACTTTTAAAGAGCAACAACTTGTTTAAAATGTTTTACATTGGTATAGATTTTAGTCTATTGATACAAACAAAATTAATTTTGTTATACTGTGTGTATATTTCTACTCTTGTTTAAGGTATTATGTTTGTACAGCTCATTTAAAATTGTAATGGATAATTAAAAAAGATTAATAATTAGTCATCTATGATAGTCAAACTTGTATGTAGCATGTTAGTTAAGTTTTTTAGGTATACATAGATATATTTCAGATAAACAAGTAATCTTCAAACACTTCAAAGACCTACAGAATATGGCATTGAAAATATTTTTTAAAAATTTAGACTTTTGGACAGTGAGACATGTCTGCTCCTGGCAGCACCAATTTACTTCAGAGAGGAGGATGGATATCAAAGATACTTCATATGGAGTTTATCTTCACCTTAACAAAAATAGCCATTTGGGCAAGAAACTGTTCTTGCCTGGACTGCTTGATTGAACATGCAGGACCCACAGAAAGGTGACCACTGAACCTTGCTTGACAAAATGGTCCTTCAGGTTCCTGCTTCACAGAGGAAATGGCCAGACATTGTACAGGACACTAAAAAAAGTGACTGAGAGATTCTAGCCCTGTGGGCTAATGACAGATGCCCCAACTTTACAGAAAACTTTGGATGACTGTCCAGCCTGCCAGCTGTCTCTCCCGAAAGTTGCTTGCATCCTTCTCCTATTTCTCAGGTAATAGTATATCCTTCTGAGGTCTTTGATGTAGTTAAAGACTAAATAGGTATAATTTTCCTTAGTTATGATAAAAGATAAGTTAGATATTAAACCTTAGACTCACAAATATAGGATAGATAGTATATCTTCTTTAATTTTGCCAAATACTAATAGACAAGATATTATAAATAGACTAGATATTGTAACTGTAATTCTTGCTTGATAATTGTTTTGTTATCTGTAATTTTACGATGTAAAAGTTAACATTACTTTAAAAAAATAAAAAGGAGAAGTGCTGTGGATATCACTGTGTATAAATAAAATACTGATTGGCCAGTACCAGGCAGGAAGTATAGGTGGGACAAGTAGAGAAGAGAAGTCTGGGAAGTGAAAGGCAAAGGGGAGAGAGCTGCCAGCGGCCACTGTGACAGGCAAGACGTAAGGTCGGGTAAGCCACAAGCCACGTGGCAAGTTATAGATTAATAAAAATGGGTTAATTTAAGATAAAAGAAGTAGAAAACAAGAAGCCTGCCCTGGCCATACAGTTTATAAGTAAATGTGTGTTCATTTTCTAAGTGGGCTACTGGACTGCTGGGGCTTAGTGGGACCTGGAGCAAAGCTCTCCAGCTATAGAAGTACATTTCTAGAGATATTAGAACCTGGATGAAAAAAAGTGTGCCAAAACTAATCAAGACCTGTGAGTGCTAAATTACTGCCCTGTTCACTCTACCTCCATTGTACAATATATTTCACAACAAGCCTGGGCAAGGTTCAGCAGCACAATAGTTTTGTATTTCAGGTTATTTCCCTACAACACTTTAAGCCTAAGCAATGCAGTGATAATATAAACTTTGTAGCCTTTCCAATAAAGGTTTATAAAGCAGTTTTAAAAAAGGTTAATTATTTTTAAAAATGACATCATAAAATTTTCAGGAAAATGGATGGAACTAGAAAAAAATCATCCTGAGTGAGGTAACCCAGACCCAGAAAAACAAACTTGGTATGTACTCACTGGTAAGTGGATATTAGCTGTTAAGTAAAGTGTAATCATGCTACTACAGTCTGTAGACCCAGAGAAGATACATATAGAGGAGGGACTAGTGGGATACATGAATCTTCCTGAAAGGGAGAGATAGAACAGATTATATGAGTAGCCAGGGGGTCTGAATGACATGAGCACAGGAGTGTAAGATGGGGTAGGGGAAGGAGATGGTCAAGGAAGAGTATGAATTGAGGGCCAATTAAAGGGGGAGAAGGAGATCATTTGACTAAATTACTAATAGTGATTTTGAACTTACTTTCTCATTTTAAAAATAAAATTTGGATAGAATCTTAGAGGAAAAAAAAGACTGGGTATGCATTATGAAAACTGGATCCTTTTACTGATCTTTACTACTACCTGGAACTCAACTTTGAGAACAGTTACACTGTCAGATATAGATCTGACCAATCCATGCTGCTGTGGATTTGCCCCAGGGGAAGAAGTGGTTGTTTTAACATTGTATGGGAACAAGTAAGCAACTGTGCCAAGTCAAAAATTTTAATCGTGACCTGTCATATCCTCTGAGGATACCTTCTGGAGGCCTTTGGTTTATTTGTTTATTTAATTCTGGCAATTGAACAAAAAGTCCTAAAGCAGGGTAATCACTAGCTTTACCACTTAGAAACATCACAATCCCCACTAAACTTATTGTTATGGATGTTAGGTGAATGTAGATTTCATAAACAGAACATTTCTGAAGAACTACGTCCAGCTAATGGTCAGGCATGTAGTACACATATGTAGTCCTAGAATTCAGTAAGTTAGGATTGAACAAGACAGATGGATTGCATGTTCTCACAAAGCTAGAATACTAAGCATGAATCTCTCATGAAAAAAATAAATAAATCCAATTTGCGAATATACCCTCAGATAGTTACCATCCAGGTTTCTGTCCATTAATTTCTTAATAAAGAATCATCTCTAATGCACACCAAGCTCACAGACACACTATTTCCATTCCTGATCCTTCCTACTTTGACTTTTGAAGATCCTATGATTGGAATGTTAATAGAATTTCACTGATTGTGTGGTGCCTTTTATTTAACTGATAATCTTATAAACTCACAGGTGAAATGCTATCTTAAATCGACTTATATCTGTGAAGCCTTTAATTTACTACATCATGGACTTATCATTCTTTACTCAGGATTTATTCCATCTTCTACTTCACTCCTGGGGTTTCTATCCTGAGTATGTGGTATTTCAGCATTTCCTCCTCCTTTTTTCTACATGAATATCTGTAAACTGAGTCATCATATTGGCTATCTTTTCATATCTGTAACACACACATATATTCTGAATTGGGTCTGATATTATGAATGGGTATGCCTTCAATAAAGTGAGTTTAAAACCAAGGCAATTACTATCAGAGAGGCATTACAAATTAAATCAGAAGTTTCTCTTCTGAGCATGATCAAATTTCTCTTGTAGAAAAGATGGTCACCTATGAAAAGTTCAGAGCCATTTCCAGATTGCACATGTCTATGGAACACTACCTCAATCTTGGCACTTACTCCCTTTTGCACATGGACGTGATATAAGATGAATGAAATTAACATGACCATTTGTGAACCTGTGACATTGTGGTTAAGGGTCAAGGTTGGAAATTTCTATGAAATTATGTGATGCTCGTCATTATATGGCACACACACACACATACGATTGATGTAGTAGAAAATCATCAGGTACTGCACAATGAAGTAACATGGGAAAATGTCTATAACCTGTACAATAAAAACTCCAGAAAACTGGTGATTGGATGTAAATATGTGTTTATACATATTATATCTAGTTTATATAAAATAAATAAGAAAAAACAACTATAGCATTGAGGCACACCACACCATATTGAATATAACACATCTTGCCCTATCCAGAGAACTGTGAGTCCACTGGACATGTGTGATCTGTAGTGCTATTTACTTAAAATGAGATAAATTGAGAGGCAAAGTTTGGATATAATACAACTCCACACTCAGTGTAGGAGGCCAGAGCATGTAGTGTCAAGATGCCTCCATATCAGTCTGAACCTGAGGACTAAGAAATACCATCACCTTCCCCCATTATCAGGTCAGTTTATTGTTAGTATGGAGAGTATTCCTTCTATCCTAGAAGCCTCTGGCAGTGATAAGATGATTTCCAAGTTTGTACACAACAGAGGAGGAGCTCAGCTAGTGTGCCCAGCTTCTATCTCATCACTGCTCATTAGAAAGACAATGCAAACCAGCTGTCCCCTGGTGTTTACAGAAGAAAGATCCAATTAACTGGCTATCCTCCACCTGGTTCCAGATTTAGCCAGCTCCTTATGAGCCTGTAAGAACAGCCAGTGTGCAATATTTTTGTCATTAAATGCAAGCTATGGGGTGAGGGGAGATGGGCTGACCAACATTTTCTGAAATACCTTGGAGAGTGACAAGCCAAGTGTCCTCTGAATTTGGCTATCTGGAAAGGCAGCAATTTCACTGGATACTGACTTAAATTTTTTTGTGAACTTGTGAAGCCAGAAATACAATGTATTTCTATGAATGTAGGTACAAGACCATTGTGAAATGCAGTGCATTCAGGTGGACTTTTCTCTTTGGTAAGAATGAGATTTAAAACCTGAAGCACTTGACTGTCTTATAACTAACTGTACACTTGTATTGGAACATTCAGATTTCACAGGAACTCATTATTCAGGCTTTCCTTTGTGAATTTGTCAAAAAATACCATGATTAACTCAGAAATAAAAGGCAATGTCTAGAGAAAAAAAAAAAGATGCCTCCATATCATGGGTGTTGAACTCTGCTGTGGGAAGATAGGTACTTCTGGTGGTCTGCCAGGCTGTTGCCCCATGTATAGCTCTTCTCAGAGTAGTGAGCTATAGCATAAACTTCAGGATGACCCTCTCCTTAATGCCAGAAGAGCCATGTGGGCACCATTGCTGAGATTTAGTTCTTCCACTATACCAATGAATGGCTATGCCTGCTAGATCATTCATTGCCAGGTTTCACACTGTGACAAGGTGTTGTGTGACCAGATGGGAGGCTCACACCTATTTGGCCTTATGGATTGCTACAAACATTATTCAGGAGTAAAATGACATATTGGAAACCTGATACTAAAAAGGTGGAACATGTACAAGAGTGAGTTGATATACTGCCTTTTGCACAGCTGATCAACTCTACCTTGATCCTGTACACAGGAGGGCAACTCCTGTGATGTAATGCTTTCCTCTTTTGCTGCCTTCTTTTGCTTGCCACAGTGGAGAGGTGATGACACACCTATCCTGAGGAAGTGAGACATGAAGACTCCATTCCCATCCTTAAGTTTGCTTCCTACCCTGCACCGAACTATCTTCAAGAAAGATGCTGCCTAAACAGTCACAGCATATATGTTCTGTGCATTTACTTGCTGTTGTTGTGGCTAATCATCAATGGTTGTTTTCAATTTTATACAAACCTTCTGTCCATTCTAGTTTTCACTTGTATAATCTTTTGGTGAAAATTGACAAGTGTCAAATGCCATTTTAGAATTACTGATAATTCTATGGCTAACAATTTCTGTCAGTTAAGTTCAGGAACCCAAATTTCCTTTTGGTTTTTCTTCTAAAACCCTAACTAATTTCCTAAATACTTTGCCCTCAGATTACCTTTCATACTCAAGATAGCTTTTATGGTAAATTCTTATTTACATAAAATTCAATCAAGAAAAATACTGATAAACAACATGGAGAAATATAGCTTGAACTTTCACCCTTACTGACTAGATTTCATAATGTTGGAAGATGCAATGCATGCTACCTTAGTAGAAAAGTAATCATCAGCTTCACCCAGATATGAACTCTTCAAAATACAGCAATGAACTGCAAAATATGCCCACAGAATCAATAGCTATGTGAATGTTATAGGAATGACCAAACACTCTTTCATTGTATTTAATGCTCAACAAGATGGAAAATATCCATTAGCACTAACAACAAGGTCAAGATACTAAGTCTAGATAGCTTATCATCCCCTGAGAAGAACTTCAAATTATTATTCTGCTAAATAGACATGTCATTAGTGACTTCTACTGACTTATTGCTATACCTATAAATCAGTGTTTGCTTGAATCCCAACAGTTCCCTTGGGGGAGAGGGTGAGAAGGCATAGTGGCAATGACTCAAACACCAAGAATCCATTGAAAGAAAATAACTAACTCATGTATTTAATAACAGGGTAGGCCTTATATACCCTCCTCCCAGTGCCCTGTCTGTGTGGTCATCTCTCACAGGCTGGGCACAATCAGGAAATCAACAGCAGTTGTTACTAGGTCCTCAGGCAGACTTGGCATGATCAGGAACTCTGACAGCAACTGTTGCTAGGCCTTCAAGTAGATTCTGCACAATCAGAAACTCTGACATCAACTAGGAACTCTGACAGCTCCTGTTGCTAGGCCCTCAGGCAGACTCCAGGTTGGCTCTTAAGGAGTACATTATGTGCATGCCTTGGCTACTGGTCTGAGCCAATTTCCCCCACCCTATGGGCCTGCCCTACTACATATCCACCCTTTTATTTTATTGCATGGGCACTCAGCAGGAGTCGAAGTTCTTTGCTCAGGTCTTGTTGACCCCACCTCAGTGGGGCTCAGCAACTGAATTGTACCTGTTTTAGGTTGGCTTGCAAACAAGCTCTTACTCATCTTTGACTACCAGCCCTCAAAGAGCATCTATCTGGGTAGGGAGTGTCAGGCAGTCGCCTTTTGAATTTCAGAAAGCCAGGCATGCATAACCTCCTGTGGAGGGCCATGAGTTGGATGTATAAGAGTCTTTAGCACCTATAAAGTCACCTTAGTGGCTGCCTATTGTTGTTGGATGTGCTGTAGGATGTGATTGAGGTTCCATCAGGCATGTCTAAACTAGGATGGGACACTGCATGTGGCTAGTTTTGTCAGGTTAGGAAAGGTGCATGGAGGGTAGTCAAACTCACTGAGGTAGACCCTGGGTAAGGATGTGCAGGATATGGCTGTTTGGAGAGCTTAGGTATGGGGTTGAAAGCTCCTGTGTATCAGGGGCAGACAGATCAGGTCCTCTTGAAGCCTAAATGTTTGTTAGGGTGCTGGCAGTCATTGTTATACTAGTCTGTACACCTCATATGGGACCTGTTATAGGTCTGGCAGGTTGGTAATGGTTAGTAGAAGGGAGGGTCAGGCAGTCCTACCAGGCAAGAGAGACCCTAGAGAAGGATGTGTAGGATTTAGCTTGATAGAGAATTATAACAGGAATCTTAACAGGTCTTATTAATAAGAACAAACCTGAGGCCAGTTATTGGGGTGAATGCTGGAAGATCACAGAGACAGAATGAGCCACAGTTTCCTCACCTCGCCAGTTCCTCATCTGGTCTTGTTTCCTCAGACTGCAAGCTTCTGTGTCCTTATCCCAATGGCTCTCAGCTGAACTGCTGCTTGAAAGCCTGAATGCTTAACCAGCCAAATACTGCTACTTTCTGGTCTTCACGTCATATATATATATATATATATATATATCTTTCTGCCATCACTCCCTGGGATTAAAGGCATGTGTCTCCATGCTGGCTGTATCCTTGAACACACAGAGATCCGCCTAGCTCTGCCTCCCAAGTGCTGGGATTGAAGGCATACACCACCACCGCCCAGCTTCTGCTATTGGCTTGCTCTGACCCATTTTTCTAGCCACCATTTTTGACTCTGTATCTAGTGGCTGTCTGTTCTCTGACCCCAGATGAATTTATTAGGGTGCATAATATTTTGGGGAACACAATACCACCACAGAGAATTTGGAAAATGAGGACATTTTAACGAATATTTGTCTCGGGAAAATTCAGTATTGTCTAAAGTAAAGGACATAGTAGTCTGTGGTATAAGCTTGACAGGAACCATCATCTACATGCCTAAATAGCACCAGAGAGTTATTTATAACATTACCTTCTAGGAATTGAGGATTTTGCAACTTTTTTTTTTTAACTATCAAGCCATCTTATCTTTAATGAACTGAGAGAAATTCAAAAGATAAAAAGGGAAGTCAAAATTATTTCTTCTACTGGTGATGCCCAACATTGTTGACTCAATCACAGTCAAAATTAAAGATAAGATTGGATTCCAATGTAATAGGTGGATAAGAAGGCTTGATGACTCATAGACTGAGGCATCTGAGAATCATATAAGGTCGACAAACAAGAGACAAGGAACACTAAGAGGATAGGACACTGGTGATGGATCATGAGAACCTTGGAGATTTTCTTGATGGTAAATCAGTGTCATAAATATTTGTCTTCTGGGGAGAACCAAGGAACATAGATGAGCAAATCTGTTGCCCCAGAGGGTCATATTTCTTCAGTATATAGCTGTCATTATCCTCATGTTGGTAATACTGGAGAAATATAACTGCTTCAGCAGGAAGATTGTGACCTGTTTGTAGCCAGCAGCATTTGCCCCAATTTTAACACCTCAAACCTGTTCCTATGTATTTGCTTTTAAACCCACATATTACAACAAAAAGTCAACCACACTGTCAACTGCAGCCTAGTGATATTCAGAACACCTTAAACACATGAAGCATCCTTGTATCCCAAGTTATGGGAGGGGAATCCCTATTCTAATTGTGCATTTGCATTTTTCATAAATGAGGAGGCCTCCTAACTTTAGTTGGTAGTAGGATAGACCACTGAAACTGACAATTAAACCACTGCTTCAAGGTACCCTGTCAGATGCTCACAGAGATGAAGAGTTGGTTGCTGAATAACAATGGTGTAATTGAAGGGATCCAACAAATAGACATAGAGTGGTGATGGGCACAATGAGGGGACACTGTTTACTATATGAACCAAAGACTCTAATACAGGCTAGATATCAGTCTGGTCTTCTAGGACAATCTCCACCTGTAGAGTTAGCAAGAAGGATGAATAGAGAAGTACAGCCATGGTGGGTACACCTCTCTCATTCCTTCCATGCAGCTGTTTGCCAACAGAGTATTAGTTCCTCCCTTCTGAAAAGGGATGTGTGTTTATTCAAAGTTGCCTTTTCCCTTTGTGGTTCTTTCAGACCCTGCTGATTACAGATTCTGAATCAGAGAGAGGTCCTGAGGACACAGGAGGGTGAGAGAGTGGCTTGCCCTGAGTGTGAATTAGGGAAGTTGGTAAAGGTTGCAGCTATTAGAAATTTGCACAGGAGTCTCCAGAAGAATCTCACATATGACCAAGAAGAGCTATCTAACATTACCTGATAGAAAGCATCAAGGGTAACCTTGACATAGGAGCCTGAGAAATTACCACAAGAAATAGCCAGAGACAATTTTACATTTGTGTTCCAGTAGCACCCACGCTACCACCACCCATTTACCATGTCTGAGTGAGGGGCTGTGGATTAAAAAACAGAGACAAGAAACAGCGGCTCATTTGCCCCAGCAGAACACCGAATGCCATTTATTGAAAGAGGGAGGAAACCTTAAATACAGGCTTACAGCACAATGGGAGAACCCCAGAGAGCAAAAGTTTGCTACCCAACGTTCTACATTCTTGCATCTAAGCTGTTTACACCAAATGCAGGATATACAAACAAGGAAACTTGGGTGAGCATTCAGGAAGAAGGAAACGGGTAGGGAATCAGCATAGGGAGGACATCTGGTCAAGGTCAACAAGCAAGGTGGCAGCTGCCCAAAATGGGGGGCCAGGGCCCTACACATTTGGCCTCAGTTACCCCTTTCTCATCAATTTATGCTTATGAACTAGAATTTTCTATTTTGCTACTCAAAACTTTATTTTTCTCTTTATACTAATATTGTTATAATTAAGATAGTAAGAGAAAATATTAGTATGTTATTTTAACTAGCATGTTTAAAAAAATATTATCTTTCTCTGCTTTTAAATTTCTCTTCAAACCACTTAATCACTATTTTAATTGTCATACATGTTCATGTCATATATGATTTGAACTCTATATCCACCAGTTCTTACATCTAGGACTTATTTAAAAGTTGTCAGTTCAAAGCCTGGCTTAGAGTCCTTTGGGTTGACAGTGTTAAAGCCACAGCTCTAAGCACAGGATTCAATGTCAAGCAGCATTGAGAAGGGGGTATGCCATGTTCTACTTCACCATCTAACACCCTGATATCCATTCATTTTTGAAAGAGGCTACTGAAGTTTTTCACTTCCTCCAATAGCTGCTGTGTACAAGCTTGCCAATCAACTAAGAACCATGTGACATATTTTAGCTTCATCACTGACGTCTTAGGCTTCTATTGCTGTGAGAAAACACCATGACCAAAAGCAACCTGGGAAGCAAAGGGCTTATTTCTTCATACAACTCTCAGGGCACAGTCTCACACTGAGGGAAGTCAGGACAGGCTCAAGACATGAATCAGGAGGTAGTAACTTATACAGAGGCCATGGAGGAGTACTGCTTACTGGATTTCTCAGAATGATTTCCAATACACTCCAGGTCCAACTGCCCCAGGGAAGCACCACCCACAGTGGACTCTTCAATATCAAACATCAGCCAATAAAATGCTCCACAAGTTTAACCATAGGTCAGTCTGACAAGGTCATTTTCCCAATTGATGTTCATCTTCCCAGATAACTCTAGATTGTGTCAAATTGACAAAAAAAAAAAAAAAAAAAAAAAACTATTACAACTGAATGAGTTCCCTGCAATATATATTTAAATCTCCTGCAAAATTGTATTGTCTTCTCATCTTCAATACAGTGCTGGTGTATATTGAAATGATACAAAATAAACTGTACTATTTTGATGATGGATAAGAATTGTAATGTTTCTCACCATTCTGTGAAAAGTAAAAACTGATCATCCTATATATCCTGACTGCTCGATTATTAAATAATAGGATTGTATTCTCCACACAGAGATTTTAACATTTTTCAAAGACATGGGAAGACAGCTTACAAAAGTGTCAACATTTTTTTCATCCATTCATCTTCTCCAGATCTATTGTGTGTTTGTCATGGAAGCTTCAGGCTCACTACCTCTGGTTCTGTTTTCTATGACTCAGGGAGTTAATGAACTCTACTCGTAACTTGCTCCATGCAAGAAGTACCCTGAGTGAAGGGTCGACTACATGTTCTGCTCAGCATCCAAGCCCTGCACTGTCTCTTTTCTGGATTTCACTTTTTTTTCTTTTTGAGGTTATAGTTCATTAACATTACTCTCTGTCCATTACTCCCTCCAAGCCCTACTATACATGTATATATTCCCAAGTATACACTGTTTAATGTATATAATGTTACTTGTTTGCATGTTATCATGGCTGACCATGATAACCAGTCAGTGTGCCCTTCCCTGAGGAGGACCACCTCTCCCACTCACAGCTCTCCTTGGTGCCTATAGTTGTCTATGTAGGGTGAACTTGTGGACTTTTCCCAGTCCGGCTTGGCATGTTCATTGGTGTCATCCTAGTTCAAACTATGTCTAGGTGATCATGTTGGTGAGACACAATCTCACAGCAAACTCCCTTATATTCTGGCTCTTCCAATCTTTCTGCATCTTTTTTTTCAATGTTTCCTGAGCCTTAAGGATGGCAGTGCTTTGTAGATCTATCAAGTGGTGTTGTCCAGTTTTCTTGTAATCAGAAATAAGTGGCTAAATCCACTCTATACATTAAATCTTCCTAAATAAGAGTGTCAGCATATAACATTCTGAAATTTACATTTTTAAATACAGAAGTAAAGATTGCATGGTGATTTATACTTTTCTTTGACACTGTTTTGTCTAAATGCCATATCACACCTGGCATCCCTCATAAGCCTATTTTAAACCTTTACATGCCTCTGAATTGTCAATAAAATTTTTGTTTCAACAGCTATTTTCATTAATATTTTAAATTCTTTTCAATATTTAATAGTGTATGTTAACTGTTCTACTTCTTTCTTTCTTCTTTTTTTTTTTTTTTGTTGTTGTTTTTGAGACAGAGTTTCTCTGTGCAGTTTTGATGCCTGTCCTGGATCTCACTCTGTAGACCAGGCTGGCCTCAAACTCACAGAGATTCACCTGGTTCTGCCTCTTGAGTGCTGGGATTAAAGTCATGCGCCACCACTGCCCAGCATTCTATTTTTTTCTAAGGTGTACTAGGATTTACCATTTTTCCATGTCATTACTAGCAAAAACCTTGAATTGGCTACATTCTTAGTAACATTTATTATATTAGTCTAGTCAATAAGCACACCCTTTTTTGCATGTGACATTAGAACATCTTATCAACCAATATGCTCTATCTCTAGATATTTCTGGATTCATCTCATTGTAGCTGAGGACATTTAATTTGTCTATAGAATTTTCTAATGGCTTCCTTGCCAAGTAGCTGTGGCTGTGCATGTATTCAGGATTTGTGTTATTAATAAAGATGACATGGTGCATGTAGGAGTCAAATATTTACCCAAACTTTCTCTTCCAGGGAAACAATGGATGCTGAAGCCTCAGGAGACACATACCCACCTTGTTTTTATGCCCCTGCTTAGTAACCATCTCAAAAGGAGAACTTAAAGCTATGTAAAGGTGAGTGAGGCCTCAGCTCTTGAAACACTCAAACCACATAGTATTGCTATGTCTTCTGATTATGCATGGAGAGGTGGCTTCATTCCAACAACTTATTATCTGAAACAGTCCTTCCTATCTGCTTTGTACAACTGAGAATATACTCAGTGGCTTTAGCAATAACAAGTCAATAGTCCTGGGTCAATGATTCATGGAATAAACTCATACTTTGATTTGTTTATAATGGGTTAGATAGATTACAGTGATTCAGAGAATGCAACTGTCATCAATCCATTGAATACAATTCAATATATAATGAAGTGGCATTTCATTAACAGTAAAGAGGTTAAAGTCAAAATGGCAGATAGCAATGAGGTCAGTGATAACATGGAGAAATCATGAATCTCATCTTCTCATAGAACTATTTACTGGCACAGCAACTTAGCAAAGGAGTAAAGCATTTCCTCCAAAGAATGATGATATTTATGTTTTAGTTATCTATTGAAGATACTTGGAAATATATGCCCATAGAATATATTGGAATTTGAACACCAGTGTGAGAATGTAGAAAATGTGAGTCAGCATACCTTGCTCACATAACTGTGAATTTATCCAGCCACTTTGAAAAGGAGAAATTTCCACAATTTCACAGTGTTTCCTAGAAATTCTGGTCCTGGTTTTCTGTCCCCAAAGGGTAGAAATGTATGTACACAGAAGCACTTGAAAATTGTAGGTTGACGTCTATAATAAAAATGTTTATAAATACAAAATAATTCAAATCAAATACCTCTAATTTGGTTAAAGGTGGGCCACAAGTAGTGTACTCATATAATTCAAGTTAAAGATAGTAATTACCTGAAAGTACATAATTATGATTTGGCAACAGTTGGTCGCTTGCAAAGTATATCTCAATAAAAGATTTAAGATCCAACCACATGAAGATTGCCAACTGTCACTATCACAAAGGCTGATCTGTCCTCTGAGAACCAGATGTCATAACAGGGACACTGGTCCTCACAGTCACCCACTTCAACTGCTAGATTGCCATGGCCTAAGTAGGCTAGTGACGGTCAGAGGAATGTTTTAGTCTCAGTTCCCCATGCATCTAGAGCACTGTGTGAGCATTTGTGCTACTGTCCCATGTTGAACAGTAATAACTGGCCTCATCTTCAGGCTTGAGGTCTGTCATAGTTAGGTAATATGTATTGCTAAAGGGCCGGGAATAGCCAATTGTCACAAATTTGGGTACATCACCAGGAATTTCTTTGTGCCAGGATGCATCATATACTCCAACACCACCACTTCCAGTACAGATGAGGGTGACTTCTTGTCCGATAGAACCAGACATGAAGGCTTCCTGATTCATCCCAGACTGTGCCCAGGACCCTGGAATAGAGAAGATGGAAACACAGCAGGGTCAGTTTGCTCCCAAATAGAAAGAAAGTTTAAATTTCTAGTAACTCTTTAATCCCTACTGCTTTTTACAAGCCATCACCTGAGCAGAGAGTAAGGAGGGTGAGAAGGAGGGTGACCCCAGCCATCGTGGAGCTTTGTGGACTGTTGGTTCCTGAGGACCTAAATCTGCAGCAAAGACCATTTAGTGTCTCTGTACCTGCGTTTCCATAAATAGGACAGAGGGACCTCCCATGCAAATTATGTCCTCCCCTAGAAGGCCTCTCACCTCGGTTTCTGAGTCTTCTTTTGGGGGAGCTGGGCAGAAAGACCCTGAGCATTAGCTTTTCCCAGAGGAGTGAAGGGCTGATTTCCAAAGGGACAGGTATGCAGCACCCCCTATTGTCTCCGTACAGGTCACTCAGGACTGACTGCCTTACCTCAGGGAACTCTGGAGAGAAGCAGGGCCCTGCCCTCTTCCCTGCACAGGAGCCTCCTACAAAGGATGCAGAGACATTTACCAGGTGAAGCCCTGATTTCCAAGATGTGCTGTCCTTAGTGGTTGACCAAGGTGGCCTTATCTTTGTTGTGGGTTTGCTGGTCAGCACAGCAAAGGGTGCGGCACAGTGGCATAGCAAGGAGAAAGAGTATGAACTGTCTGCTCCCTGGGCTGTGTTCATTGTTTGCCAGTTTCTACCACGACAAGCAGGTGGTCCTCCTCTAAACCCTTTCTATTTTCCTTCTGCATTGACAGTGCAAGAAGGACCCTCAATAACAGTGAAAGACAGAGGGCTTGGTTGGACATCAGCCTTCCCAGAGCCAAGCCTGGTAGTATCAACCTGAGATGGCAGCAAAGGATTGATTACATCCTTTAACCATTTCAAAAATCAAGTCAGTGACATTGCCTGCATCCACAATGTTCTGCAATCCTTTTCTTAGAACAGACTAGGTGTTATGGGTAAAAACCCTGAGCCAACCATTCAGAAGGACCAGAGTTTAATACAGAGTTTCTGTATGAAGGTGGCTGGAGGAGCCTGGAGAGAAATGGTTCTCACAGAGCAGCTCTGAATACACATTACAGGGAACTTTGAAAGACAACAAAGAAACTGCATGCTGCTTTGCAGTTGCAGGGGGAATCATGCAAGCAGTTTAACAAGAGCCAAATATATGCAGTTATCTGGAGTATTTCAACCCTGAGTTTCTAGAATAGGATTGGGTGCTTTCACAGGGGACTCCCCAGAGTTGGGGATAGAAACCAAATACAGATTCATCTGACACAAGATGAAGATACCTTTAACCTATTACACTAGGTGTGTAACAAATGTCCATTTTCCTTTCTTTGGCCCTAGACATCCAATGTCTTTCTGCCTCTAAGATTATGGATTCCTGATAATCAGGCATAATACCCTGGATGTTCATATAGTTTTGGAATTCTTCACAGCTTGCTTATTTCTATATCAAGCAAACATCATATAGTTCATCATTAATTATGGCAGTCATTTTTCCCTTTTGATTTTGATTGCTGTTAAGAAGATAAGCATGCAAGCATTTTTAATGAATACTCTGTTTTGAATATATACTGCTAAAATTTGAATAATAAATGTTCCATCTAAACTCACATGTTAGAATCTTGGTTATCAGCTGACAGACATTTTAAAACTGAGTGAATCCTGAAGGATAAAACATAATAAATTTATTAATTCATTGATGAATTTATAAAGTGACAATATTTGAAGAAGGGAGGGATAAACCGGAGGCAGGGTCTATTCTGATAAGTGGGTCACAGGTGGTACATCCTTGGGGGACTTCTTCCTAGTTCCTTTCTCCTCCTCCTGTGATGCTCTCTCTGCCTGTGTACGCAGTGCTGAGAAGCCATGAAATTAAACCTGTACAACCTGAAGCTAAAGTAAAATGTTCTTCACTTTGGTTTGTTCTTTCAGGCAATTTGGTTGTAGCAATAACAGTCTATTATATAACTAGAGCAAAGCTATTTTTAATGTTTTAATTTTACAATTATTTCTAATTGTAAATAATATATACAATGTTGAGTTGGTAAATACAACTGTTAAAGTTTGGATGAACTCTGACGTACTCTGAATTTGGTAAAGAATTATGCGCTAGCACTTACATCGACTGGAGCCATGTTTGAGAGTCCTCATTTCTCCATGTCTTTCATGTTCCCGTTATTTTTAAATTATACCAACCTAAGGGTTTCTTGGCAGTTTGTCTATCTTTGTATGTGAAAGTCCATTTACATGCTCTGCCCATTTTCACTGGAATGCTTACATTTCTTTTTCAGATTAGTTGTAAAAATGCCTTGAATAGCAGAGACAACAAAACTTTTACACATGTATGATTTCCCATTCATATGTTGACTTTTAACTTACTTGAGAACATAATTTGGTATGTCATATCTTAGTTTTATGGTTATTTTTAGTAAAATTGCTTTTCAAACATTTTCCTATTATATATTTTTGTTACCTCAAATTATCCAATTTAATACTAATCTTACTTAGATCTGTCCCTTTGTTTTATCATGTATTTTATAGTTTTAATATCTGCATTTGTGATTTTATCACATCTTTGGAAATAACAGGAGGGATCTATGAGGTAGTACAGTAGGTAAGGGTTCTTGCAGGCAACGTAACAACCTGAGCTTTATTGATCCCCAGAGAGAAAACCAATTTCTGTAAGTTATCCTCCAAATTCCACATGTATGCTATGGTGTGCCTGCACACACACACACACACACACACACACACACACACACACACACACACACACACACACACACACACACAATTAAAGAAAAACGTTAAATGGTGGAAACCCTTTTAGTTCTGCCCAAACAAGAAAAAACATAAAGGATTTTCATTCTGTTTATTCACATTTAATATAGAATATAAGGTATTAGCTATTGTAGTTGGAAGATTTTTTTTTTGTGTACCAGCCTGCTGGTGCTTGGGACAAATCTCTCCTACTCATGTCCCCCAAGTAAACACACAGAGGCTTATATTAATTATAACTGCATGGCCATGGCCCCAGCCTTTTGCGAGCTAGTTCTTATATCTTAAATTAACCAATAACTATTAATCTATGTATTGTCACATGTTCCATGGCTTTACCTATGTTCCATTACATGTTACTCCTTGGGCTGCTTGCTGGCATCCTTCCTCTCCTTCTTTCTGTCTCTCTCTTTGAATTTCTCACCTGCCTGTAATCTGCCTTGCCATAGTCCAAATGGCTTTATCAACCAATCAGAGCAACACATACTCACAGCATACAGAAAGATATCTACAGCAAGCTATAATAATAAGATGGGTTGTCATGGTTTGAAGGTATTGTCCACAGTTTCAGGCATTGAATACTTGGCCTCCAGTTGGTATCACCACTCTGGTAGGTAGGAGGTGTGGCTTTTCTAGAGTGAGTCACTGGGATCAGAATTTGATAATTTAAAGACTCAAACATTTCTAGTTTATTCTCTTTGCTTTTGTTCTCGTAATTTGATATGTGAGCTCTTGGCTGCTCTTCCAGTCTCTATGCCTGCCCTTGTTACCTCTGTTCCACTATCATGAACTTTAGCCCTCTGGAACTGTAAGACTAAATAAAATATTCTACATCTTGCCTTAGTTGTGGTGATTTATCATGGCAATAAAAGAGTTAGTAATACAGACCCTGCTATGTTTTGTTTCTGTTTTGATTTATTTTGAAAGAATGTAGAAGACTTTGAAACTTTGCAACTAGAAAACCAATTGAATACTGTGAGTGGAGTTTAAGGACCCATCCTAGAAGCAGATTGGAAGACAGTACTACTAAGAGCTGTGGAGGCCCAGCTTAAGAGGTTTCAAGGAATAACAATTTTAGTAACTAGGTTCAAAACAATTTCTGTGAAATTTTGGCAAAGAATATGGCTGTTTTATGCCCTTGTCCTAAGAACTTGCCTAAGGCTAAATTATAAAATAATGGGGGAATTTCTTCAGGAGAGAATATTTCAAGATAGCTAGTATTGAATTTGTTTGTGGATGTCAGCAATAACTCATATGAAAGAAAGAACAATATGGCAGAAAGAAATTCAAAGTTTACAACTTGTAGAGGAAACAGACACTGGAAAACTTAATGTTACAGCTAAGGCTTGTGCAGAAGGATATAAAATTAGCACCATTAAGAGAGTCCCCCTGCTCAGACTGCTGAAGGCAGGGCTCTATCAGGGCAAGACTTCACTCAGCTAAGCTTCCAACTTGTGAAAGGAAAAAATCCAAAGGAGCTTTCAGCTCCTACAAAGAAGCTTCAAACAATAGCTGATAAAGGTTTCATGGGCTCTGGGGTCAATCACAAGCTGGCAGCAAAACTTGACAGTGTCATCCTGTGGTTCTAGCTTTACAATCATAAAGATGCACAAGTAAAAAGGTCCTGCAATCTTCTTTCATGACTTCAGACCCTGAAGCCAGGCAACATATAGCAGGAAAGTCCCTGCATAAAGGCTTTCATACCACAAGAGGCCCTAGGAGGCCATAGATTGAAACTGTGATAGTAAACCTGGCATTGCACTAGAGACACCAAGATGTTAGTCAAAAGCCATGAGATATCTGCCAAGGAATGATGTGCATAGTGATTGAAACTAATCACTATGTGTGTCATAGGCAGAAAATCTGCAAAGGCAAAGATATATAAGCCAGTTGATAACAGAAAGTCAAGTGTCATGAAATCACACCATAGAATGTCAGGTAGTTTCACCCCTAGTTGAATAAATACTGGCAACTGATAGTTGCTGGAAGGAGAGGATAATTTTCTTCAGGAGTGTGGACCCATGTTCCAGTAGAAGACCCTAAACTCACACACACATGCTGGCAATCACTTAATGGTATCAGACAATGGTATCCCCTCCACAACACACCCACTAATTCCCACCCCCTCCAAGTCAAGGTCTCCCATGGAGATTCATCAGAGCCTGGTACATTCAGTTGAGGCATTTCCAAGTCCATCCTCCCTGCAACAAGGTTGTGCAAGTTGTCTCACCATAGGCACTGGGCTCCAAAAATCCAGCTCATGCACCAGGATTGAGCATTTCTTGGGTATATGCCCAAGAGTGGTATAGCTATGTCTTCAGGTAAATTGATTTCCAATTTTCTGAGAAACCGCTATACTGATTTCCAAAGTGGCTGTACAAGTTTGCACTCCCACCAACAGTGGTGGAGAGTTCCTCATGCTCCCCATTCTCTCTAACATAAACTGTCATCAATGTTTTTGATCATGGCCATTCTGACAGGTGTAAGACAGTATCTCAGTGTCATTTTGATTTGCATTTCTCTGATGACTAAGGATGTTGAGCAATTTCTTAAATGTCTTTTGGCTATTTAAGAGTCTTCTGTTGATAATTCTCTCTGTTTAACTCTATAGCCCATTTTTTAATTGGACTGCTTGATATTTTGACATCTAGTTTCTTGAATACTTCATATATTTTAGAGATCAGCACTCTGTCAGATGGGTTGGTGAAGATCTTTCTGATTCTGTATTCTGTTGTTTTGTCTTATTTACCATTTACTTTGCCTTACAGACACTTCTCAGTTTCAAGAAGCCCCATTTATTAATTGTTGCTCTCAGTGTCTGTGCTATTGGTATTATATTTAGGAAGTAGTCTCCTATGCCAATGCATTCATGACTACTTCTTACTTTCTCTTCTATCAAGTTCAATGTAACAGGATTTATGTTGAGGTCTTTGATCCACTTGGACTTGAGTTTTGTGCATGGTGACAGATATGGATCTATTTACAATTTCTACATGTTAACATCCAGTTATCCTAGCACTATTTGTTGAAGATGCTTTCTTTATCCATTGTAGATTTTTTCACTACTTTTTCAAAAATCAGGTGTTCATAGGTGTGCAAATTAATGTCAGGGTCTTCAATTCAAGTCCATTGGTCCACATGTCTGTTTTTATGTCAGTACAAACCAGTTCTTATTACTATAGCTCTATGGTAGAGGTTAAGGTCAGGGATGGTGATGCCTCCAGAGGTTGATTTATTGTACAGGATTCTGTTAGTTGTCTTAGGTTTTCTTGTTTTTCCATATGAAGTTGAGTATTGTTCTTTCCAAGTCTGTGAAGAATTGTGTTGGGATTTTGATGGGGATTGCATTGAATCTGTAGATTGCTTTTGGTAAGATTGCCATTTTTACTATGTTAATTCTACCTATCCATGAACATGGGAGATCTTGCTTAGTGAGATACCCCAAGGTATTTTATATTATTTGTGGCTATTGTAAAGGATGATGATTCTCTGATTTCATTCTCAGCCTATTTATCATTTGTTCATAGGAGGGCTACTGATTTTTTTTTTTTAAATCTTGTATCCTGCCACATTACTAAAGGAGTTTATCAGCTGTAAAAGTTCCCTGTTATAATTTTTGGGGTCATTTACATATAGTAGCATATCGTCTGAAAATAGTGAAAGTTTGACTTATTCCTTTCCAATTTCTATCCCTTTGGTCTCGTTTTGTTTTCTTATTGCTCTAGCTAGAACCTCAAGTACCATGTTGAATAAATATGGGGAGAATACATAGCCTTGTCTTGTTCCTGATTTTAGTGAAATCACTTTGAGTTTCTCTCCATTTAATTTGATGTTGGCTGTTTTCTTGCTGTAAATCGCCTTTACTATGTTTAGGTACGCTCCTTGTATTCCTGATCTCTCTAGTGCCTTTATCATGAAGGGGTGTTAGATTTTGTCAAAGGCTTTTTCACCATCTAATGAGATGATCATGTGGTTTTTTTTCTTTCAGTTTGTTTATATGGTGCATTACATTGACAGATTTTTATATGTTGAACCATCCTTGCATCTTTGGGATGATGCCTACTTGGTCATGGTGGATAATTTTTTGATGTGTTCTTGGATTTAGTTTGCCAATAATATTGAGTATTTTTGCATCAATGTTCATGAGGGAGGTTGGTCTGTAATTATCTTTCTTTGTTGCATCTTTGTGTGATTTGGGTATCAAGGTAACTGTAGCTTCATAAAAAGAGTTTGTTATGTTTGGTAATGTTCCTTCTGTTTCTATTGTGTGAAACAATTTGAAGAGTATTAGAATTAGCTTATCATTGAAAATCTGGTAGAACTCTGTGCTGGGCTTTTATTGGTTGGGAGACTTAATGGCTGTTTCTACTTCCTTAGTGTTATTGATCTATTTAAATAGTTTATCTGGTCTCAACTTAACTTTGTTATGTGTTACCTATCCAGAAAATTGTCCATTTCTTTCAGATTTCCCTATTTTGTGAAGTATAGAGTTTTGAAGTATGACCTGATGTTTCTCTGGATTTCCTCATTGTTAGTTGTTATATCCCCCTTTTCATTTCTGATTTTGTTAATTTGGATGCTCTCTGTCTCTCTCTGTGTGTCTTTTTTTTCTTTTTCTTTTTTTAAATTTTTATATTTTTTTCATTTTTATTAAGAAATTTTCTACTCATCCTACATACCACCCACAGATCCCACCTCCATCCTCCTCCCATCCCCCAGCCTTCCCTCTCAAGCCACCCCCCATCCCCACACCCTCCAAATCAAGGTCTCCCATGGGAAGTCAGCAGAATCAAGCCCAGGCAGGTCCACGCCCCTCCCCTTCACATGAAGGTTGCACAAGGTGCCACACCACAGGCACCAGTCTCTCAAAAGCCCGCCCATGCACCAGGGATTGATCCTGATACCCCCACCTGGGTGTTCCCCAAATAGTTCAGGCTAAACATCTGTCTCCCATATCCAGAGGTCCTAGTCCAGTCCCATGGGGGCTCCACAGCCACTAGTCCAAAGTTCATGGGTCTCCACCAGTGTGACTGGTCATCTCTGCATGTCTTCCCATCATGATCTTGACGTCCCATGCCCGCAGAATCCTTTCTTTCTTCCATTGACTGGATTCCCAGAGATTAGCCTGGCACCTGGCTGCAGATCCCTGCATCTGCCTCCATCAGTCAGTGGATTAAAGCTCCATGATGACAGTTAGGGTATTCACTAGATCGGTCACCAGAGTAGACCAGTCCAGGCACCCCCTCAATCACTGCCAGCAGTCCAAGGCGGGGTCATCCCTGTGGATTCCTGACAGCTTCCCTAGCACCCAACCTCTTCCCACTCCCATGATATCTTCATCTATCATGGTATCTCCTTCCCGGCTCTCCCACTCTGACCCTGATCCAGCTCAACCCTCCCATTTCCCTATGTTTTCCCCTCCCATTCCTTGCCCCACCCCCAGCCCTCTCATGCAGATCCCATCCACTTCTACTTTGCTGGGTGATCCCTGTGTCCCTCCCAGGGTCCCTCCTAGGGTCCCTCTCTGACAGCTAGCCTCTCCAGAGCCATGGGCTGCAGTCTGGCCATCCCTTGCCCTACATCTAGTATCCACTTATGAGTGAGTATATACCATGTTTTCCTTCTGAGTCTGGGTTACCTCACTCAGGATGATATACTCTAGTTCCATCCATTTGCCTGAAAATTTGATGATATCATTGTTTTTCCCTGCTTAGTAGTACTCAATTGTGTATATGTGCCACATTTTCTTTATCCATTCTTCAGTTGAGAGGCATCTAAATTGTTTCCAGGATTTGGCTATTATGAATAATGCTGCTATGAAAATAGTTGAGCATGTGTTTTTGTGGTAAGATTGAGCATTCTGTGGGTATATGCCCAAGAGTGGTATAGCTGGGTCTTGAGGAAGATTGATTCTCAATTTTCTAGCAAACTGCCCCACTGACTTCCAGAGTGGCTGTACAAGTTTGCACTCCTACTAACAATGTTCCCCTTGCTCCACATCCTCTCTAACATAAGCTGTCTTCAGTATTTTTTTTTTTATCTTAGCCATTCTGACAGGTGTAAGATGGTATCTCAGAGTGGTTTTGACTTACACTTGCCTTTTGGTAAATTTGGATAAGGGCTTGTCTATCTTGTTGATTTTCTTAAAAAACCAACTCTTTGTTTCATTGATTCTTTATATTATTCTCTTCGTTCTATTTTATTGATTTCAGCCCTCAATTTGATTTTTCCTGGTATCTACTCTTCCTGGGTGAGTTCACTTCTTTTTTAATTCTTAACAACTATGCCCCAAACACAAGAGCACTGAAGTTTGTAAAAAGCAACACAACTACAGATTATATCACAGATTGACCTTCATGTGGTGACAGTGTGTAACTCTCACCAATATGCAGGTCATTGAAACAAAACTAAACAGGGAAATACTGGCGCTAACAAATGCTATAAACTAAATAGACCAAACATGTTTATAGACTACTTCACCCAAACTAAAAAGAATATACTTTCTCTGCACCTCATTTAACCTTCTCCAAAACTGACCACATGCTTGGACACAAAGCAAGTCTCAACAGATACACGAAAATTGGAATAACTCACTGCTTCCTATTAAGCCACCACAGAATAGAGGTTGATATCAACAGAAAGCTTACAAACATATGGAAACTGAACAACTCTGTACCAAATAAAAAATGGGTTGAGACAGAAATAAAGAAATTAAAGACTATATTAGAGTTTCTATTGCTGTAGAGAGACACCATGACCATGGCAACTCTTTTTAAATAAAAACATTTAATTGGGGATGGTTTACATTTCAGAGATTAGGTTGATTATCATCATGGCAGTAAGCATGGTGGCACACAGGCAGACATGCTATTAGGTAACTGAGAGTTCTACATGTGGTTTGGACAGGCAGCAGGAAGAGGCTTGCATTTCTGAAACCTCAAAGCCCAGTGAAACACTTCTTCCAAAAGGGCCATACCTACTCCTACCCGGCCAGATCAATATATAATGTCACTCACTATCAGTCTACATAGGCTATTTTCATTCAAACCACCACAGAAAAATTCCAGAATTAAATGAAAATAAATACACAACATACCCGAAATTATGGGATACAGTGAAAGTTATTCTCTCATACAATAATCCTGTCTTCATCTTCCACTCCATCTCCTCCTCATAATCCCTCACCTCCTTTCTGCTAGATCCACTGCTCCTCTGTTTCCCTTCAGAAAAGAGCAGACCTAGAGGTTTTAAGAGGCAAGTACATAGCACCAAGTACCCTCATAAAAAAATTAATTAAAAAAAAAAAAACTAAAGAGTGTGGGGGAAGGGCCTATGGAGCCAGGTACTAATAAAGCTGGCCCTGAGGGAGCGTGTAAACCCAAGTTGTTTACAAAAAAATATGATTGGTGCTTCAGGTCAAGAAAGATGATGTCAGTACATAAACATTCGCTGCAGCACTTGGGCATCCTTCCAGACCTTTTTTTTTTTTTTTTTTTTTTTTTTCTCCTAAAGATAAACCCCCTGCCTCATTTAACTTTTTTCACTACAAAACTGGACCGATTCAACTGCTTACTAGCAGGCCCTAACTCTCACTTTCGCCAAATACTCTGGATTTTTTTTTTGTATTTGTCCCTGCTCACTGGCGCCATCTGTGGGGGGCCATCCCACCACCACTTTTCCCCAGAGTGTAGACCTTTCCAAACACCTGATACGCAGGCCCGAGGTCCAATCATCCTATTTAACACAGGCCAAACAACCACACACACACACACACACACACACACACACACACACACACACACACACACAAATAATTAAAAATGAAGATAGCTGAGAGGTGGTGATGCACACTTTTAATCCCAGCATTCATGAGGCAGAGGCAGGTGGAGTTCTGTGAGTTCAAGGCCAGCCTGGTCTGAAAATCGATTTTCAGGACAACTAGGGCTACACAGTGAAGCCATGTCTAGGGAGGTGGGGGGAAAGTAGCTACCTCTGTGCAAGGAAATTTGGCAGTACCTAGCAAATTCACAAATGCTCCTGGGTATTTGACCCTTCAACCCCATTTCAACTAACCTATCTCCAAGACAGGTACCTGTATCACTGTACTGTTCATGATAAAAAAGACTGGTACCATCAACATCTGTTTAGGAAGGTACAGCAATGAGCCACAGTGTCTTAAATCACTCAGCAATAGGAAGGGACATGAGGAATAGGGCCTAGAACAGCTTATGTTAAATCAAGGGTGTGCATGGTTTATTATGCCTTCTTTAGGAAAGCAATAGAAAGACATGGAAGTCTTGGATGTATTTCCAAAGTCTGTAGGTCAACATGTGGGTGCTTCAGGGAGAACTGGGTGGAAGGGGCAGACCTACTATGAACATGCCTTGCCATGAAACTTTGCCCCAATCATTTGCTCTGTATAAGCAAAAACAGAGACAAAAGTCCCCAAACACAAATACAACTGTATAATGAATTGATAGCACAACCACTCATAGTGAACAGAGGGGTTTTTGGTGGCACTAGGGATCAAACTCAGGGACTCAGGGCCACAGCACCAGTTCTTGGGTTTTCAGATGAGTACTCTCATCATGACTCTAGAACACATCTTATACTGGGCTTAGTGGTCCTGATAGTAGAACACTGGCATTGAGACTGTGACTATACATATATGTTAGGACCAAGCAAAGGATTGTTGATGCAGAAGGCCACCCTCATGTGCAGTATTATGGTATAAGAAGAGAAACCTCAGAGTCTCAAATTTGAAAGTGAAATCAGTGAAAATTCTTCTCTTCAAAGAAAAGCATTTCCTCTTCTATTGCAAAGGTCTGGAAGTACCAATGCGTACATCCCTGGAAGTACAGGGATGAAAGCAACTGTACCCAAATATGGCTTTATAAATGACCTATGAAAATAAATCGGGACACCAATAGGAAATTCCAAGTTTAAGGCGGGGTCTGTGTGGTAACAAAACAATGACAATGAACTTAAGCCCCACTATGTAAAATACACACAAGGCAGCCAAATAGTTGGGAGCTTTTCCTTCCTAGAACAATTCAAGCTCATGAGCACAAGAGTAATGATGGAAACATAAAATCAGCATTTTGTAACTGTGAATAAAATAGCACATATGCAGACACATGCACACACACTTTAAGAAGGATTTATCAGAACTTACAACAGAGTTCATACTGATATAGCCTGTACAGCTGATCACAACCAGAGCCACATTCTAATATATTCTTAAAATAATCAGGGAGCTATGAAAGTGAACTTGATATTGGGATTTTTTAATCAATTATTTTGTTAAATGTGAAATGACTCTCTTTGTTGTGAGGGAGACATTCTGATCCATTTAACTAGAAGAACATAAAGGGTTTTGCTTGCCAGGTTTGACCATCACCCATTAAAAGAAAGAAATAGGTGAACTAAATCAGCATTTTTTTCTTTTGTTTTTTAGATAGGGGTTCACTATGTAGCCCTGCTGGCCTGGAACTCATTGTATAAATCAGACTGGCCCAGAACCCTGTTTCCCAAGTGCTGGGACTAAAGGTGTGCACTCCACACTTAGCAGAATTATTTGTACTTTAATAACTGCAGAACATATTTGCATAAAGGCTCATTATCCTATTTTTCTCTTTTTGTCTCTTCAAAATTTTATAAAAAATTTCTTGTAAAACTTCTGTGAAGCTCAAGCTATCCACTGAGATTCTATCCTGCATTGTGAACCAAATAAAGGCCCACCTGTGAAAAATGTAGGCATTAAATCCCTGGAGACACAGACCATTAGCCCATGCTGGAAAGGACAATCATTATAGTTCTGACGAGTGGCTACAGGCGTGTGCTACCATGCAGTTAACACACACCTAAGTGTTAGCCTAGACATCCAGCCTATGTCCAGCAGCCTAGATCTTCATGATTCCATTTTGTTCTAAGAGGAAAAGCTAAATATTGTATAAAATGTTATATGTAATGATATTACAGTTACCACCATAACTTAGATTGTGAAGCAATTATGACAGGGTCAATTGTCGAGATGTTGTATAAAAATAAAAATGATAAAAAGGTATCCTATAAGCACAACATGGTATATTTGTTAATTTAAAAACACACACACATGGGTTGGGGATTTAGCTCAGAAGTAGAGTGCTTGCCTAGCAAGCACAAGGCCATGGGTTCAATCCTCAGCTCAAAAAAAAAAAAAAAAAAAAAGAAAAGAAAAAAAGAAAGAAAGAAAGAAAGAAAAAACACATACACATAAGCATAAATATGGTGGAAGACAGCCAGGATATATGCCAAACAATATTACAAGCTAACTCTGGGTGGTTAAGTTGAGAATTTTTGTTCTTTTCTGTTTTCCTTTAAAAGTTTTTTGAGATTATAATTCAATTACAACATATCTCCCTTTTATTTTATTTCCTCCCTCTAAACCCTCCCATATACCCTTCCCTGCTTTCCTTCAAATTCATGTCCCGGTTTGTTTTTTTTTACTAATTGTTATTTGCATGCATATATGGATATGATATACATATCATTCCTAAGTAGAGTCTGCTCAGTCCCTATAATGCTACCTATGTGTGTAGTTTCAGGGATGACCACTGGGCACTGAGCCAGTTGGTGTGCACTTCTCCGGGAAGGCCGCCTCCCATTCCTAGCCATCCTCAGGTATCTGTATAGTTCTCTGTAGGGTTGAGGCCTTGTGGGCTCTCTATCTAGACTGTCATGCCCATTGGTGTCATCCTTGTTCAGCTCATGTTTGGACAGTCATGTTGGTGAGGCATTACTAGGAGACACAGTCCCACAGCAAACTCCCTGATTCTCTGGCTCTTACAACTTCCCACCTCCTCTTCCACGTGTTCCCGGAGCCTTAGGTGCAGGAATGGTTTGTAGATGCATCCATTGGGACTGGGCTCTATAATTTTGCACTTTTATTGTTTGTGGATTTCTCTGATAGTCTCTCTGTGTTGTGAAGAGAAGTTTTCTTGATGAAGGTGAAAAATACATTTATCTGTGGGTATAAGGACAAACGATTATAGGTTTTTGATAGAGATCATGCCAGTTTGGTAAATTAGTGTTTGTAGATTCTCGTCCAATAACCATGACTTCACTAGCACTGATTAGCTAGCTAGGTTTCCAGTGTCAGGCATGATTTCCCTCTTGTTGAACTTGTCAAGTCCAATGAGAGAGCTGCTGGTTACCACCAAGGTATGTGCCATTACTGTATCTTTAGGGTTATCCTGCCATGCTGGTCATTGATGTGGCTCACAGGTGTCATAGCTGGGTAGGACTGTTGGTTGTCTCCCTCCCTTGGAAGCTTGCATAATGCTTGAATCCAAACTGCTGAATTCACTAGAGACTGGCATAAACATTGAGAAGAACTTTGGACTGAACAGAATAAAATTGGTAATGAGATAATAAATGAATTAGCTGAATTAAGGCAAGCTGTTGTATTGTTAGGGGATCAGTTAGAGATTTTGAATGAGCAGATAAAATTAAAATGTGATTAGAATGTTTCTTATTATTATACCACACCCTTAAGATTTAATGAAAGCAAATATGATTGGGAAAAGGTTAGGATGCATTTGTTGGTCACCCTAATTCTTCTCAAATGGTTTTTGATTTACAGAAAGAAATCAAAGAAACTTTTGCAAAAAGGTTGCCTGATATGATAGGAATGGACATTATGGATAGTCTTGCAGACACTATAGCCTCATTCAACCCCTTGAATCACTTTAATAGACCTCTTATCCTAGCAGGTGTTGCCCTCGTATTAGCTATAGTGACTCTAGTGGCTTTAAAATGTGTTTTAGTACACTTGCGTAAGATTATAAGACAGATAGAAAGGCTGTATTTGCTGTAAGCCTACATAACCTTCAAGATAATTGATCTTTTTAAAAGAAAAGAGGGATCTGTAGTGCATTCCTACTGAGCTCCTGGTCTGGTTCCAGAGAGTAGCACCTAGCCCCACGCCTTCCTTTGTTTAACCACACCTTTGTTTCTCTTGTGAATCTTGTCTGAGGGTCAAGGGTCAGAGAGTCCCCCAAGGATCAAAGGCCTATGCAAAACTTGGTCCAAGAAACCCGGAAAACCGTGGTACCTGATAAATCAAATAATTTGCATTTGGCATTTGGTCTCTGGGAGCTCCTTTTAGGGTGCTTTGAAGGTATGAAAATTAACAGGCTAAAATATAATAGAGAGTGAATAAAAATACCCTAGGTGAAGGGAAAGTGCTTCAATCCTGCAGCCATGAAAGGCTAGATTCATTCTTAAGATGCCTCTGCATCTTCATTCCATGGACCAGTATGAACCCACACACCCGTGTCATGACCATTCAGTTACATTGGATGTTCAATTTTGTTCCTTTGGTCTACATGTCTGTTTTTCTTTTTCTTTTTTCTTTTTTTGCTAATACACATTGTTTTTATTACTATGTCTCTGTAATATACCTTATGACCTGGAATTGCTATCCCTCAGCATTAATTATTCTTTTTGCCAAAGGTTGTTTTGTCTATCCATGGTCTTTTGTGGTTTCATATGAACTTTAGGATGCCTTCTTCTATTTCTGTGAAGAATGAGGTACAGATTTTGATTGGGAATGAACCTATAAATAGCTTTTGGTAGAATGGTCATTTTCACAATGTTAGTTCTACTAATCCACAGACATGGGTGTCTTTCCATTTTCTTGTGTCTCTATCTCGTCTTCAGCAGATTTAAGTTTTCATGTAGAGGTCCCTCCTTTCCTTGGGTAGGTGTACCACTAGATACTGGATTTTCTTTGAGGCTATTGTGAATGAGTGTGTGTCTATAACCACCTTCTCTGTATGTGTGTTATTGGTATACCAATAGAAAAGCTATTGATTTGTGCAAATTGATTGTGTATCCTGCCACATTGCTGTGTTTATTGTCTCTAGAAGTTTTCTGGTAGGATTTTGGGGATCTCTCATGTATACTTATTGCTGCTGCTAGTGCTTCAAGCACAGCATTTAGAAGGAGTCGGGATAGTGGAGACCCTGTCTTGTTCTTGACTTCAGTGGGATTGCTTCAAGCTTTTCTCCATCAGGAAGGATGTTGGCTGTGGGTTACTTGTATAGCTTTTATTCTCTCTAGCCTTATATTCTCTAGTATTTTTATCAAGAATATTGGATTCTGTCAAGTATTTTTCTGCATCTATTGAGATGATCATGTGATTTTTGCTTTCAAGTCCATTTATGTAATTTATTTATCAACTTGCATGTGTTGAGCCATCCCTGCTTTTCAGGAATAATTCCGACTTGGTGGATAATCTTTTTGATGTTATGTCTGTATTCTGTTTGCAAATATTTATTATTTTTGAGTCTATGTTCATCAGGGATATTGGCTTATAGTTTTCCTTTTGTGTTTTGCCTTTACCTGGTTTAGGTATCAGAGAGATACTGACTTCATAGGAGGAGTTTGGAACACTCTTTGGAATGGTTTAAGAAGGATCTTCTTTGAATGTCTAGAATTCTGCTGTGAATCTATCTGGTCCTGGCCCTGAGTGTCCTGGAACTCATTTTGTAGACCAAGCTGGCCTCAAACTCAGAGATCCACTTGTCTCTGTCTCCCACATGCTGGGATTAGAGGCATGCACCCCCACTACCCAGCATCAATTTTAAGTTTTATTGCTTTGTGAGGTCAGATAGAATACAAGAAGTTATTTCAGTTTTTTTTTTTTTTGACTTTGTAATCATTTGTGTCCCAGGATGTGGCCTATTTTTAGAAAAGCTTCCATGTGCTGTTTAGCAGAATGTGTATTCTTTGGTGTTTGGATAGACTAGTCTGTAGATATGTTAAGTCCATTGAATGTATGATGTCAATTAATTCAGATGTTTATTTTTTGTCCAGATGATCTATTGAAGAAAGTGGGCCATTGAAATTGCCTGCTATGATTGGGTTGATGTATGGTGTGGGGTGGTGCAGACAGAGCAAAGGGTCTTATGGATGGATGTAGGTAGGGCAGGTCTTAGTAGATATCTAGAGGTTGTCTTCAGAAGACGAGAAGGTGGGACTGGCTGTGGGACCCTGGAAGATGTGGGAAATCTGGGTATGGAGTGGGGTAGTAGGTGGCCAGAATTTTTATTCTTTACCTTCTTTTTTTAAAAGGATTTATTTATCCATGTACTTTATGTATATGGGTGTTTTGTCTGTATTTACATTTTCCACCAGAAGAGAGCATTGGATCTCATGGGACTACAGTTGATGTAAGCCACCATGTGGATTACTGGGAATTGAACTCAGGACTTCTGAAAGAGTAGACAGTGCTCTTAACCCACTGAGCCACCCCTCTAACCTCTATTCTTTACTTTCTATCGGTACTTTTCTACCATAAGTACTTTTTATTGACATTATTAAATGAGATTATAAAAGGTATCAGATATTTAGGAATCACACTTTATGATTGCCATACGTGTATGTAACATGTTTAACATATGACATGTAGTGTGTGTGTGTGTGTGTGTGTGTGTGTGTGTGTGTGTGTGTGTGTGTGTTTGCAGCAGGGGTAGTAGAACTTTTCTTTATATGTTTGAATCACATGCCCCCAAGAACTTTGTAGTTCTGACAGTTTCATGTAAACAGTTCCATAGGAGTCTTGGAGACAAGGACTCAATATCTACATTTGAAAGATGCTAGGCTAAGACATTTAGCTAGGCATAGTTGTGCGTGCCTGTAATCCCAGTACTCAGGAGGCTGAGGCAAAAGAATTACAGCAGGTTTGAGGACAGTCTGGATTTTAAAGTGAGTTACAGGACAGCCTGAGTTATAGAGACCTTTCTCAAAACAAAATAAAAACAAAGACATAATTTGTTAATGCAAAACTTTCATGTTGGCTATGCATGTTCAGAAAGAAGACACACTTCTCAGCCAGGCTTCTTTGTGTTTCTAAATGTGAATATGTGTGTGTGTGTGTGCTGTGTTGGCGTTGCATATGGAGGTGAGAGGACAACTTCTGGATGGTGGTTCTCTCCTTCCCCTGCAGGTTCTAGGGAGTGAACTCGGCTGCTTTTTGGGCCATCCTGTCAATCCCAGATTCCCTGTCTTATCACCTATGTAGAGAAGTAACAGGACTTCCACTGGAAATGCCAATGTACAGAGTGATTGCCCTACAGATTTCCATGAAGGCTCTGGACACTTCTAGCCTGTTTGCCTAGGTTTAGATGGATCCCCTTGAATCAGCCTGTGCCTCTCTCCCACCCTCCTTCCCTCCCTCCCTCTTCGCCCATCTCCTGTTTTCAAAAACCTTTTATTTTGCTCTCAAGTCATTAAGAGCAGTGTTTTCAACTATGGCGGGGGAGTCTATGATAGCAAACTTTCCCAGCACACCAAAGCATTGGATTTGCCCCCAGCACTTCAAAATGAAAAATAAAACTTAAAAAGAAAATTTGGTGCTAGGCATACTGGTGCATGCTTTTAATCCCAGCACTGGTGAGGCAGAGGTGGGCAGACCTCTGTGGATTCCAGGCCAGCCTGATTTATATATTATAGGACAGGTGGGACCCTGTCTCAAAATTTTTATTTTTCATTATCTGTGTGTGGGGTTTGTTCATGTGAGTACAGGTGCTAAAGGAGGCCAGAAGAGAGCACTGGACCCCGAGGCTAAAGCAAGTGCTCTTTAACACTGAGCATCTCTCCAGCTGGTCTGACTCCTGTGTTTGTCTATGTGAGTGTATACCATGTATGAGTATACAGGGCCCCCAAGAGGGTGGTGGACTCCCTGAGGTCAGAATTATAGGCCGTTCTGAGCTGCCCAGTGTGGATGCTGGGATTAAAATTTATGGTCCTCTACAAAAACAGCAAGGGCTCTTAACTACTGAGCCCTCTCTCCAGCATGAAAAAGCAAACGTTTATTTTACAAAATAATTGTGTACATGTGTGTTATGTATTGACCATAGGATAAAATATGTTAATGAGTTTCAATACAACATCTAAAAAGCCACTTAAGAGATTAATTTAATGGTAAATAGATAAAAATTAGTATCTATTCCAACACACCCAAAATCATCCTTGTGCATAGTAAATAATTAAAAACAATAAATTAGCAAGCTAGCTGTATCTCTACCTTACAAATAAGTTCTAAAAACTTATTTGATATGGAGGTCTTCTCAAAATTAGCTCACAAAGCCATTTGAATAATGTGGGTTGACTACAGTATTTTATGTTGTTTTTGGGGTTTACTGTATGTGCAGGAAGACTCCCCACACCCAGCATCATGTGCATCTTCTCGGTGGAGGTGAATACCCATCATCCCCTCAGCAGTCCCCAAGTTGTGTCCAAGACTCGGTAGAGAAGGAGTGGGGGTTCTAACAGCCTTGACCAACTTGGGTAGGATACGAAATGTGGTGATATTTTATTTGTGCTTTAATAAATAAGGCTTGTCTGGAGGTCAGAGGAAAAAGCCAGCCACAACACAGAAGTCATGCAATGTTTGCACACACCTTTAATCCTATCACTTGGCAGGCAGAGATCAGATCTCTGTGCGTTCAGGGCCACACTGGAAACAGAGCCAGGTGTGGTGCCACATGCCTTAAATTCCAAAACTAGTTAACCATGGAGGTCTGGAGGTCTGTACAGACAGAAAGGAAGTGAAAGAGCTGTGTAGGAAGAGGAGGTGTTATAGCTGAATAGAGAGAGCAAATCAGATGACAGAACAGCAAGGCATAGACATGGGTAGACAGGAAGCAACTCACATTTGGAAGCTGCAGTGTTGGTAAAGTAAGGTTAGCTGTGGCTTTCCCTATTTCCCTGATCTCTCTAAGACTTTTACCCCTATATCTGGCTCCATGTTTTGTTTTTTTTTAATTTAATAAGACCATTTAGAAATTAATCTACAATGAAATCTGCAGGGGTGGTAGGACAGCTTTCCTCCACCCCAACTCCAGATAAAGCACAAACATAAAGCAGTTGACTGCAGAAAGAGAAGTCACCAACACTATGAATTTCTTAAAATTTACTCAATTTCAGAGACTGTGTGCTAAACAGAACAATGCAACACTTTTTCAGGCCCCCAAACTGAAATTTCACACACACACAAATCACTGGCTTTAACTTTGCTGACTCACTAGTTACACCAATAGCTGGTTTTGTCACCTATTTTTATTTCATGATCTGTCTGACTGTAACAATTCTATTACCCACACACTTCCTCACACCAAGGGAGACGTATCAGTGCCTCAAGAACTATGGGTTGTGGTGCCTTAGCTTGGATTCCTGAATTCAGGTGGAGTAGTGCAACTGTAACTGCACATCTGTACTCCCTATTCTGCTGTTCTGTAGACTTACTGTGTGTCTGCATGAGTGAGGTGTGTGCACAGGCCTGCAGATGTGGACACAGGAAGGCCGGAAGAGGGGTCAGTTGTCCTCCATCACTCCTCCTGATCCTCAGGTCCTCCTGCCTCTATTCCCTCAGAACTGGGATTGCAGATGTGAGCAGCTGCCCGGCTAATGACATGGGTGCTGGGCTGAGACTGAGTGTGAATTCTCTCTAGCTTCCTGTTCTGAACTAAGAATACCTCTCAAGAGCACACATGGGTGGAAAGCTCAGAGGATGCCCCTCAAATACCACGTCAACCGCAGCACCACTCACTCACCTGAGTGGAGAACAAATCGCCATCCAAGAGAACAAAGCCAACAGAAACAAACCTTATCCAAGGCCCTTAATTCCCTTTAAAATTTACTTATTACTGACAGTGTGTGCCAGTGTTTAGGTTAGAGGACAATTTGGGGGAGTCAGTTTTTCCTTCCATGGTAGGTCAGGGGATTAAACTCAGGTCAGGCAGCCATCGTGGTAGGTCTGTGCCATAGACTCTCGGGTAGAATTCTAGCATCCATTTTTCAGCTGTGTAGACACAGTCAACCTCTGAGCTCCTTTGGTTATACAAGCTGCCAGATCCCGGCATCACTGGCACAGTTCCTGGGGGCAGGAAAGGGTCTAGGCTAAAGGAGGGGATCCCTGGACAGCCTGTCCTGTGGAAGAAGAAGTACAAGCAGGTCACCCCTGAATCACTGGACCACGTGCTCTCAGGTCTGGCTAGGCCACAGGTCTCTCTGGGTAGGCTCAGCCATTTGGGTCCACACCACAGGCCCAGCTTCCATACCAAGGCCACTTCAAGTCTCAGAAAAAAACAGGTTTCAACAGCTACAACCTCTAAGCAGTTTGCCCAGGATTCTCAAGAGCAGGTATGTGCATCTGTATCTAACATGCATGCAGCTTTTCCAAGTTCTCTCTTCTTTTTGTTTGTTTCCAGAACAAGTTTGGAAAGTTGAAGCCAACAAAAGAGGAGAAATTATCAGCATATTCTAGGTTCTGCCAGTCTTCTATTACATGGCAAAAGCAACACTAGGCACTAGATCTTGTAAAATATGCTCTGACCAACTTTCTAAAATTAAAAATGCATAACCATATCTGTAAGATTTTTAATGAACAAAAAAGTTAAATACAAACTTTCATGTGAAAAATAGATGACTGTAAAATGGGCAATTCAGAGCCAGGTACTGAATCTCTCAGTGGGACTGGAGTGGGGCATGCTAATGAGCCAAGGACTTAATTTCAGCTTTATATATATTTATATATTAAAAAAAACCTCTGAGGAAAAACAGGCTGAAGAGCATCTTCTGAAATAGACAGTTCAGGCCAGCCCTCTACCATTGTGAGGGTCATACTCAACCTCACCTAGGATGAAACATTTATGGTCACAGTTACTTTGAATCCAGTTTCAAGAGGAAGCCAAGCTACTTCAGTTGGAAAAAAGAAAGTGTCTAAGATGAGCACGCACTGCTCTGAGGATGCAGAGACAGAGGTCCTTGGCCACATTTCCAGGAACTGTGTCTGTGTCATAGCAGCAGACTCCCTAAGAGGCAGCTAGAGCCCTACAACACAGCATCGTCACTTCTTCTGGCATTTTCAGGCCTCAAAAGGGAGAAGGGTAACTTCATGTCGGCAGTTCCTATTCCAGCATTAGAGAAGCTAGTCAACACTCCCTTCCGCCCCCGCTGAGGTCCCTCTGCAGCAGGGAGTGGCAGTTAGATTACATTCTTTTCAGAAATAAATAGTTCAAACAAATTATTTATAGTTAATTATAAAAGAGCAGTGAGAAAAGGGCACTGCCCAATGTTTGCAAATGAGTGAGTGAATGAATACATGTGAACAAATATACAGAAAAATCAATTCATAGAACAAATCCTGCATTTCCCACATTCATATGGAAACAACTCTTTAGAACAAAAAACATTAACTAGCATTTGTTCTTGTATGGGTGAACAGTCCAGAGCTCTGAGCAGGCACAGCCTTACAGACAGGGTTGCAAGCAGCCCCTCCACACCTCAAGTCAGGGCTACTGTGTGTGGAGAGGCCTTCATGCACTCTTGATAGCTCAGTACCTGTGAGAGAACAGAAATGATACAGGGACTTTTAACCCATAATGCATGAGGTATATGGAAACATCCATGAAAGAACCACCAGCAGCTAGAAGACCCAGGCAGGGCATTGTCACAGCAACTGCTGGTGGAGGATTTCCCACACCATCTTCTTCCGGAAGAGAGGCATCTGGTGCTGAAAAGAATCCCACAAACAACAGTATTACACACTTCTGTGCACAATATCACAGCATGACAGCCTTTAGGTGTCATCACATAAATAAAATAGGATGCACATGTCCATCAATCAGCTGGGCCATTTCATATCATGTATAAATTTCTGAAGCACAATGGGATTTAGTTTTAGCCAAGAAAGCTTTCTTGTCCTGATCTTCCTGCCTATACCTACAGTGCTGGGATTACAGGTATGTGTTGCCATGTTTGACGAAGGTTTTTGTTTTTGTTTATTTTGTTTGTTTGCTTAAGAAGGGTCTTGCTAAACAGCTTAAGCTGTTGTGGTCACAGGCTTCTCCTGCCTCAGCCTCCCCAGTTCTGGGATTATAAGTGTCCAACACCTGGCCTATATATATACATTAGTGTGTGATTACATGTGCATACATATGCACTTACAAGTTAAGAAAAACCAAGGCTGAATATAGAATCATATACTACAGGGACAATAATAAAGTGAGAAAAAAAGGAGGAGGAGGAGGAAGAGGAAGGAGAAGGAGAAAAAGAAGGCACCAAATGGAAATGTTCAAGCAGAGGCACAATAGGAAACGTTTCTAAATTCTAAGTAAACATCACTTTTAAAAAAATTTGCTTTTATATTTAAAAAATGACCTTAGGACATGATGGTATGGCTCACTGGGAGAGGTCTTGTCTAGTATTTAGGAGGCCCTGGTTTCAATTTAAATGACCTTTATTTAAAATACAGGAAAAATATGGGTGGTGTTGGCATGTCTTTAATCCCAGCACTCCAGAGGCAGAGGTAGAGGCAGGCGAATCTCTATGAGTTCAAGGCCAACCTGGTCTACAGAGTGAGTTCCTAGACAGTCAGGACCACACAAAGAAACCCTCTCTCAAAAAATTAAAACAAACAAACAAAAACTAAATAAATACAGGGTCCCACTTTTCGCCTATTTGCAATGCATTGCTATACATAGGGGAGCTATCTCTCTATTACACACTACTGGGTTTCCAAAGGATGTGTGTGGCAAAAGTCTTAAAACATGATCATACACTTTTTTTGAGATGAAGTCTTTCATTATATAGCTCTGGCTGGCCTGGCACCTACTATGCAAACCAGAGTGACCCGAAACTCACAGAGACCCTCAGGTCTCTGCCTCCCTAGTTCTGAGATTAGAGGCATGTACCACATACCCAGCCTTAACATGTTCTTGAGTTATTTTAAATAGTTCAAGAAATGAAGATATAATTCTAAACAGTCTTATTAAATAAGAAACACAGAGCCAAATAAAGAGTTAAAAGCCCAGAGACTGAGCAGTAGCCAAGAGCTAAGACCACCTTATCTTACCACTAGCTGCTATCCATCCCCTGAGAGAGAGACCTTCTTCCTGTGTCCTGTCTTTTTGTTGACTTTCTTTTCTGCCTTCTCCTTGGTTCTAAACCCTATCACATGACTTCTTTGTCACTGCCTGTCTATACAGACCTCCAGGTCTCTATGGTTGATACTGAGATTAAAGGCATGTGTCACCATGATGGCTATGTCCTCGAACACACAGAGATTTTTGCCTGCCATGTGACTTCTGCTTAATGGCTTTCTCTTAGCTCTGATCCCCAGGAAACCTTATTAACATACAAATAAAATCACATTTCAGCACAAAAAAATATCACCATAAAGACATTTAAGGGCTCAGTAGACTAGACTATTTGCCTAATATGCATAGTGGTACACACTTATAATCACAGCAATCAGAAGGCAGAGGCAGGAGGATGAGAAGTACCAAGGTAATCCCTGGCCACATAGTGATTTCCAGGCCAGCCTGTGCTATAGGAGACCTTGTCTCTCTATCTCTCTCTCAAAAAAAAAAAAAAAAAAAAACACATAAAATTCAGTAAAACATTACTTTATTCCTAGTAAAACTGTGAGTGTATTCGCTGAGATCAGAAAGATATGAATTCAGCAGGGCAGCCCTGGTTACTTCATGTTCCTCCAAAGCATTTAGTTCTACTACTCAATAAACTGTTTGTTTGGAATACAGGAACTATCAAACAGAGGTCTATGGATGAGAAAAATTTCTAATTGGGGTTAACTCTGTCTGTAGAAAGATTGAGAGTCCACATCAAACAGAAACTTAAGGGTTCCTGATATACTTGAATTTCCTCTCAAGTTTGACATCTTTCAGAAAGGAAAGCACGTTCATTTATGCTTCCATCTTGGACCTAGGGTTGAAGTCCTCACAAGGCCTGGCTTCCCCTCACTGTCATCTACTCTCACATGCCTCCCTTTAGCTGAAAACAGTAATACATATGAACCAATCAAAAATGGAGTTCAAGGATAAGCAAATTATACCACTGGTCATCAAGAATTGTTGGTCAAGTCCAAGAATACACCTCATGACCGAGCATGCACATCACTGATTCTGAACTTAGGCCTTACCTAAGGTTCCTAGCAACAGTCTGTCTGTTAGAAGAGCCTGTAGTGTGCCAGGCACTGCCAAAGTACAGGAACAAGTAAGGACATGAGAAGCAGCTTGGACTCACCTGAGTAAATGTGATAGGTTTGTCCCTAGAAATATAATCTGCATATTTACAAGTAAACATTCCACAATCACTCCCATTCAACTGCTGAGGAATCTCCTAAAACAAAACAAACAGGAAGAAGAGGTAAAATATTACATACACACCCCTAGTCTCTCTCTAAACATCACCGTAGAAAAACAGCATGATGATGGTGGACAAATCTGGTGTTGCACAAACACAGATGCACACACAAACAGAATCACTCTTATTCTTTGTGGTATAAAAACCCTAATCATGACACAGCATATGAGGCCCCCATAGAAACACCTGACAGAAAGAAGAAGTAAAGCAAGTGAGAGTTCTAAGCAAAACAGAACCCACCAAACATGACGGGGGGTGGGAAAAGAAGGAACAGCATTTGATTCATTACAAGAATACTAGTGATGATTATTTTAGATTATTATAAACTTTAAACATGCCTGAATATGAACCATTTTTACTTCAATATGAAGAGGCCTAACTTAACATTAGTGCAGCCATGACAGGCTGCAGACTAGCACTACTGGGACTAGGCCTCACCATTATAATAACCAGGAAAAGCCACAAACATTTTACCCTGTGGGAGACCAATCAGAATTGAGACAAACAAGTACTAAATGCTCTAGGACATAAAGGATAGCTTACATAATCTGTCTACAGATTTCCAGTTTCCTTGCAGCAATGCCAGTACCAATCCCTGTTTGACAGAGCTGAGCTCGAGGCTCTCCCTGATCCAATCGCTGTGTCAGAATGGATGGGAAGTCCAAGCTCGAGCTTGCAATAAAGGTTCTTTGCTTTTGCATATGAACTCAGACTCCTGGTGGTCTCTGGGGGCTCACGATGCAGGCATAACAAATACTGCAGAGGTTACAGTCTTAACAACCAGGACAACTGCCTGTTGCTTAGGATCCCTAAAGTTTCAAGTGAGATGAGAAAACCATCTCCGAGGTTTTAACCAACTAGGATCACTCCTTGAGTCATGTCCCTGAGGCAGAAACTAGGAGCAAGCATCTCTAAGAATATCAGAAGATAAACTCATATGGAGCAAGCATCTCTAAGAATATCAGAAGATAAACTCATATGGAAAAAGCTGTGTGCTCAGGTTTGTATCATCCCAATCTTGGCTTGACATGACTCTGACCATCTTGAACTGTGACCCTAACTGAACCTGAGTTGAATCTGGTCAGTTTTCCCAGCATATAGTTTCTTAGCATACTGTGGCAGGTAAAGCCATTGGAGTGGTATGTATGGGAGGTGTAGGACCAGACTTTGACATCGTGAATACACAGAATGTGCCTTTAGTCTCTAATATTAGCTCAAGAAAAACCAGATAATTATTGTTAGATGAGGCTATTTCTATTGTGACCTAACCTTCTGAGCCAATCAGAGGTAGCCACCGGCCTGCTGCCACTTTGTGCCATGCTTCTGTCCACATGGACTATACGCTGCAGTCTGTAGTCACCAGTCTGACTGCCTTTGATCTCACAGTACCCTGGGGGTCAGTTTCAGACACGAGACTGATTTTCCCAAAACAGTTTATATTTAAAGCAAGATAAAAGACAAGAAGCAAATATCTTGGCTATATTGATGGCTATAGGCTCAGAAATAAGCCACTTAAGAAATATAAGCTGGGGCTGGAGAGATGGCGCAGCAGTTAAGAGCAGTGACTGTTCTTCCAGAGGACTTGGGTTCAATTCCCAGCACCCACATGACATTTCACAACTGTCTGTAACTCCAGTTCCAGGGGACCTGACACCCTCACACAGGCATACAGGCAGGCAAAATACCAATGCACATAAAATAAAAAATAAATTATTATAAAAAAAAAGAAAGAAATATAAACCTTAGGACTGAGATTGTATCCACAGACCTTAAATTCAATCTTTAGTGTCACACACACACACACACACACACACACACACACACACACACACCAACCACACTTCTGGAAATTGTGTGCTTACAGAATGACTGAAACAAGAAAGAAACACAGACAAGTGTCACTTACATGTGGCGTCATGCAGTAGTGGGTGAAGGGGTTTAGAGCAGTGGTTGTGGCTGGCTGTGGCTATCCCAGCGGCCGCTGTGACGGAAGAGAGTGCTGGATGCTGAGGTGGTGGAAGAATCATGAGCCGTGGTTACCTTTTTAGAGCTTTATTAGGAGGAGAGAAAGAGAGAGACAGAGAGACAGAGACAGAGAGAGAAACAGAGGGAGAGAAAGAGAGAGACAGACAGAGAGAGACCATGAGAAGGACAGAGAGAATACAGAGAGAGAGTGGGAAGGCATGTCCGCTTTTTAGGGGGGGATGCCATTGCAGGCTGATGATGTAATAAGGACAAAATCCTTACATCCCAGACTTTTGCTTATTATAAAAAAAGCAGGTAGATGGGAATAGGGGCATTGTTTCTCTCAAAAGTTGCTTCCAGTTGACTTTTGGATGTTGGTTGGCTCTTGGGGGAATGGGGAAGGGGAGTCTTCCGAGGTAGACAGGCATTATGGGATACTGTCTGCGGTTCATTGCTCTGGAGACATGTATCCCTCTTGGCTGTGGCTGGGAACCTTCTGTCTGACAAGATGCTGGTGACACAGAAAAAAGCTTAGAGAGAAAAGAATCATCATTATTATTATTTTTTTTTAGTGTTTTTAGGCCAAGGGAGTTGGTACTTATTTGAGGTAGATCTGGCCTGCCCAGATGGATTTAAGCTGATTTTGAAACATGTTAAACTTTATCAGAGACAGATTATTATTATTATTATTATTATTATTATTATTATTATTATTATTTTGGTTTTTTTGAGACAGGGTTTCTCTGTATCCTTGGAGCCTGTCCTGGACTAGCTCTGTAGACCAGACTAGCCTCGAACTCACAGAGATCCACCTGCCTCTGCCTCCCAGTGATGGGATTACAGGCGTGCACCACCACCGCCCAGCTCAGAGACAGATTATTTTAAAGCACCCGTTTCCTTTACTAGTTCGGCATCCAGGGGACAGGTGATCAATTATTGAAAGCATCTTGTAGTAATAGATGTTTACATTAAAGTCTTTTTTGTAGTGCCCAGACTCTTTTGGGTCTGGGGGTTTAAATTCCTTTTAGCTGTTACAGTTTCTTACTTGATGATCTCTGGACTCCAGTTCTGTGGTGGTCCTGTACCATTAGCTGAACAGTGAGTTAGAACAGGGAACTGGGAAGAGAGAAGCTTGTGGTGCATGAGAAATTGTTTTTTGGAATTAGGGACAAGGCAAAGATCATGGCCCTGTCTGTATGCACATGAGAAACAAAGGTGGTAACTTTGAAGTGAGACAATGAGCTCTTATCTTAGTTGGAAATCTCTTTTTTCATTAAGTAACTCTGAAAGTGCAATTAAATCTGGTGAGGTAAGTAAGGCTGTCCTCTGTACACAACAATAGAAAGGAGAAGTGACATCCTAAAACTTCCAGGACTGAGTTATTGGCTCTGGTGTCCAGAAGGAAAGAAATGGATCACTTCCCTGCTGCATTCTGGGTTCCCTGCCATGTCTGTAGCCAAGCCTATATCTGCTGGAGGTCTTAGATTGATGTACCCATGCCTCTTGGCACCTGGGGGCAGTCAGCTGACTGGTTGTCTTTCTAGGCAGCACTTTTAACAAGGCTGTTGATGGCCTGGCAGGGCATTCGCTAGCCTGTGGCCTTTTTCCTCACTTAAAACAGGGACCCACCTCTTTTGGGAGTCAGCGAGTGCCAGCACTTGGCAATTTTGTTTTGGGGCTTTTATCTCTTCCTTGGCACACCTTAAATACCACAGATGACTCTTTTGCCTGTGGGTTCAGGAGCCTTGCTCTCCAGATGCTTAAGTTTTAGTTGGGGAGGTCTGGGGAACAAGAGATGGATTTTACTTTGTGTCCTGAATATTTTCTTTTTCTGATGATTGCTAGCTTAAGGACAGCTTTTGGAAGATCTGCCAGGAGGCAGACTATAAACCTATGCTTTTGGAAGACTTGCCTGAGGCTATAAGCTGATTTTTGGTTTAAGAGACATCCTGACTACTGTAAACTTACTTGTATGGATTTTAGCTGCTTCCTGATCTGCTTGTGCCTCTCGAGGCAGTTTGAGAATGAGTGGGTGGAATTAAGGTGAGTTAGGGTGACAGTCAGTAGAAGCCACCCAAGCCTGCCCATTTGAGCCTGCCCATTTGAGCCTGCCCACTGCCGGCAGAAGTCAGACAGAAACGGTCCACATGGCAGAGGAAAAGAAAACATCAGAAATGGGGAGGGAGAAGGGTTTAGAGCTTTAGCAGAAAGCTTGGGGATAAAGTAACTCTTTTATTTGCCCGATCACTGGCAGAAGTTCCCGCGAAGCTGTTATGGGGCCAAATTTACTGGTATCCGCCAATGTAAGTGGTAAATGTATCTGCCCCTTTGTCCCATGGCTGTAGCCAAGAGAAAAATAAAAAATAAATAAAATAACAAACCAGGATCAGACTCCAATCTCGGGCATCCCCAAGGAGAGAAGAAAGATCTATGAATCAGCTCTGATTAGCCATCCTCTTTGTCAGGGGATGCTAAGGGCTGAGGTGTATGTCACAGGTGGCACACCTGATGGACGGAGACAGCATTGACCCACTTGTCAGGAGCGAAAATGTGCCGATGCCAGCACAGCTTGAGAACAACTCCCAGGGTGCCCATCACAAAGAATATAGGTCAGACTACACCCATGAGAATGGCGTTGGGGACTCACTGTGTAGTGAAGAAACATGGCAGTAGCAGAAGCGATGTGGGGGTCCAGCAGAGGTGAGGGGGAGGAGGCAGCAGTGGTGGCTGCGGTCACAGCAGTTCCTCGGTGATCTTCCTGAGTCTGAATGGCACCAATGAAGGGGTTTAGAGTGGTGGTCCTGGCTGGCTGTGGCTATCCCAGCTGTGGCAGAAGAGAGTGCTGGATGCTGACTGACGTGGTGGAAGAATCATGAGCTCTGGTTACCTTTTTAGAGCTTCATTGGGAGAGAGAGAGAGAGAGAGAGAGAGAGAGAGAGAGAGAGAGAGAGACTCTTCATGGAGGACAGAGAGAATATGGAGAGAGAGAGTGGGAGGGCATGTCCGCTTTTTAGGGTGGGATGCCATCACAGGCTGATGACATAATAAGGACAGAATCCTTAACAGTGGGTCCACTCTAAGAGACTAAGATCTGTATTTCTTTTGGTCTTACTTTTATACTGCAAATACTGACTAAAGAAAACAAAAAATAATGAATGTATCATTGTGTTGTGCCCAGATTGTGATCCCCAGAAAGACCACCAAACCTGGAATGCAAAAGCAAGGTTTAATTTGGGATATCCTAAAGCATATCCAAAATCAATACAAGCCTAGGCAGGGACTTCGTTCAATATATCCAATGCAGTGGAGGCTGGAGGAAGTGTCCGCCTCTCTGCAAGCTCAGTTTTTAAAGCGAAAAAACTACAAGGTTACATCATTTAGGGGTGCTAGTACAAGTACAATTCTGATTGGCTCGCTTTTAGGGGCTTTCTAGAAATCATGGCTTAATCTTACTTCTAATGGGGTGTTTGCCCACCACCATTTCTCATTGGCTGCCCTCAGATGGGGACATTTCTATAGTCAGTTACCCTGGAAACCAGGGAGAGGACATTCCATAGTCTGGCAGTCATCTCATGACTGCCTTGTGACTCTGTAGTTTTTACACTTCCTGGCTTATGGAATCTGGACTGACTGGTTTCAGTAGCTCATGGCCTATTCCTAAAAGGAGAAATCTTAGGACTTAGTTTTAGGGTGAAAGCATTTTGGTCTTATTTCTAAAATGGCTCTTTTTGGTCTCACAATTGAAGGCCCAGGAGACCACTCACTGTGATTAAAAAGGACTTTATGATGTTCAGCAGTGATGTCATTCTAAAATCTGGATCTATTTGATTTTTAGAAATGTAATTATATTTTGATTTTGAGTTTTAGGTTTTCCTTTCCTGTTAGTCAAAAATTATACATGTTGAAAGGCAATCATCATGCATGCCTACTTAAAAAAAAACCAAAAACCTCTAAAACAAAACCAACAAAATTAAATAAAAAAATTAAGTAAGCAAGCAAAGAAATAACACCAGATGTGTAAACTCCAATGCATTAATGAGGAACAGAAAAAAAAAATTAAGACAGCATAACTCCTCTAGAAATGATTAACCAGACAGTAATGGTATCTAGTGAGACTGAGTTAGATGAAATCCCAGAAAACTCAAGATAATGATAACAAACATGTTCAAGAACACAAACAGATGAATAAAATAAAGGTGATTTTGGTGAGCCACAAGAATATATTATAGAGATTCAGCTGTGTATTAAAGCTATAATTTGAATGGCTAAGTGTCTGTCAAAAAGCAAGCCATTTATTATGAATAGTTGGTATTACCCAGCTTTTAATATTTCAGCTGTCTTCTGCTACAAAATTTGGGTGTGCCCAAATATTCTCAGACCATTTGGCAAACAGTTCAGCTCCTCAGACTTGGTGAACTTCTAGGTAACTAACTCTCCCACTGAGCCTAGGAGACAAGCTGACTGAAGACACATAGCTTTGTTTCTTGTGCAAATAAAGTTCAGACCATCCCCTAGCCTTGAGGCCTAGTGGCTTTCCAGAGCAGCTGACTGAGAACAAAGGAGGTTTTTACATATCAGTGTGGAAGGTAGGGTGGAGCAACATTCCTGAGCGGGCAGAGAACCCCATGGCCAGGGAAAGAAGGAACAGGCATTTTCTGTAGAGGAGACAGAGCAACAGGACCTGCGAGAAGGGAATAACACAGAGATTTCATAGATAGTAAGACAGAACTGTAAGAGTTTTGTCCTTAATTATGTCATCATCCTGGGACAAGGGCCAGCCTAAAAAGCAGGAGGAACCTCTGTGTTCCCCCCTTCTATCTTCCCTCCATTCAGTCTCTCTGTCTCTCTTCTTCTCTCCCTCTCTCTCCGCCCCCCTCTCCCTCTCTTCCTTTCTCTCTCAATAAAGGTCTAGAAAGGTAAACATGGCTTGTGACTTTCCTCCAGCACAGTCCTCTGCCGGCATGGCATGGCTGCACGGGAAGTGGCCAGCCACCAGCAGTGCTGATTTAACCAACAAGAACTCTTATAGAGTTCAACAGAGCCAGGAGTAGAGAGCAAGTAGAGATGGAGGATGAATAAACAGAGGATGAAAATGGGGCTGGAAGCACAAAAGCTTAGTTGTTAGCAGGACTATGAGAGGACAGTAAATGAGGGAATAAAGAGGAACTGAGTGCCAGGACAGAACTGAAGCTATGTAGACAGGATTTCATCCCAGAGAAATAAAGTGGACAGACAAAGAGCTTGATGTATCTAGATTTATTCCTGCCTGAATGCCTGATGGAGCTGTAGCTGAATTGATAGAATTTTGTCTTAGAGGAATAAAGTTAACAGACATGAGAGCATAGTGTACATAGATTTTTTTTCCCTTAGATATCCCATGCCAGACATAGCATCTTCCTTGGACTCTGGGCAATCCATAGGTGATGGATGTTATAAAGAAAAAGTCAACAAAGAGAGAGACACTGAAGAAAGCCAAACAGAAATGCTGGAAATAAACCCTGGCAAGTCAAAATTTAAAACTGTGGGAGTCTCAGCAACAAAATGAGTTAAGGAGAGGACAGAAGAGGAAACAAAACAATCCCACAAGGATAAAGATCAAACAATAAAAGGTACTGGTGGGAAGTCCAAGATACATGTGACATTCTGAAAAGATCCAATTTATGGATTATAAGTATAGAAGGAGAAATCTCATTCTAAAGGCACAGAAGCCATTTTCAAGAGAATCACAACAGAAAGTTTCCTAGAGTTAGGGAAACAAATTCCAACCTAGATACAGGAGGCATATAGGACTGAACAAACCCCAAAAGTCCCTCCCTGGTCATATTACAGCTACAGACACAGACAGAAGTATACTGAAGGTGGGCGGCAAGAGGAAGCACCAAGCTGCAGCCCATCTGAGTAACTGTGGGAGCCCACAGAGACTTCTTTAGTGAGAACTTACTCAGGGTCAGAGACTCTGAGCTGCTTCACCCAGCAGGGCTGCACAATGGGATGATTTCACCAGGGGCGTGATTACACTTGGCTGACAGTGTGCTCTGATCTTGCAAGCAGGAGCTCTTTTGCTCCACCCCTTGGCATGCTATAAAAGCCATTTTCAAGAAAGGACAAGGCTGGTGGGTATTGACCCAGGCCCTCCCAAAAGGTATCCTGTGTTTCTGTCTTTCTTCTTGTGATCTAGATCTCTCTTTCTATCTGACATTTCTTAATTCCTCTCTCCTCTACCTAAGAACCCTTCAAAAGGTAGGAGCTGGACCCCCACAAATAATACCAATTAGTCAACAAACTTTAAAATCCAGAAGGGCTTGAGGTATTTATCAAGTCCTGAAAGTTAACTGCCAGTGTGGAATAATATACACAGGCAAATTTACCTGCCATTGTTAAAGGAAAAATAAAAAAATCTGATAAAGATAAAGTAAGTTATGACTATACCAAGCCAACTCTGCATATGACAGTTAAAAGGATCCTGACTAAAGAGAAAAAAAATCTACCCATGAGGCTCAGGCCATATGAACCATGCTAGAATTAAATACTAAGGAGGGACAGCCCCAAAAGGTATAAAACAAATGAAACAGCAGGAATTCGATACCCAAGTTTAGTCTTAACAAACCTAGGAAAACGGAAGTAATTCCTTGTATCCTATTTCATCACAATGGAACATGTCTACAAGTGAACATCAAGAGAAACCCTAAAGCACAAACTGATATCGATGAAGCAACACACTATTGAACAATGAATTGGTCCTAGGACTAAATGTCAGTGAAAACAATGTCTCAGAACCTCTGGGACACAATGAAAACAGTCCTACAGGGACCTTTGCAGCTCTACATGTTGATGAAGAAATCAGAGACATTGCAAATACAAACTGAATGATACACCTTAAAAGATTTGGTTAAAAAGAAAAAAAATAAGCCAAACCTCAAGTAAGTAAATGGAAAGAAATCTTTATGATCAGTCCAGAAATTAATGAAATAGAAAGTAAAAGAAAAATATAATTACTGAAACTAAGAGTGGGTTCTTTGAAAAGATAAATAAGATTATAAACCCTTAACCAAACTAACCAAAAGAAAGAAGAAACCAATTTATACAATTAGAAGTGAAAAGGGAACCATCACACCAGATACCAGTGAAATGAAAAATATCAGGTCTGGAGGTCAGAGACAGCTCAGTGGGGAAAAGCACTGGTTGTGTTTCCAGAGGACCTGGGTTCAATTCCCAGCACCCACATGGTAGCTCACAGCTGATCTATAAGTCTAGTCCCAGGGATCTGATGGCCTCTTCTGGCCCCCTTGGGCACTGCAAAATATGATGCACAGACACACATTCAGGCAAAACACCCATACACATCAAACTAAAACAAACAAAATCCATAACTTACACAATATACCAGGTCTTGTGTTGAAAATATATATTCCACTAAGTTGGAAAATCAAAAAGAAATGGGTGAATTTCTAGATGATGTGACTAGGCAAAATTGAACCAATATGAGATGAATAGTTTAAAAAGATCTATAACATGCAATGGGATTTAAGCAGTAATTAAAGCTCTCCCAAAAAAAAGCAGTCTAAGCCCAGATGGAGTCATGGTGATGTTTATGAAACATTCCAATGCTTCTCAAGCCACTCCATAGAAATGGAACAAACACTTCCAAACCAAAGGCAGATAAAGACCTGGGGTGTGAGAATCAACAAACTAATTTTCCTGATGAATTTCAACTAAATACTTGCAAATACATCAAAAAGATCATTCACCATGATGAAGTTGGTGGGGCAACTTGATCAAAGATATAAGAAAGCAACAGGTGTAAACCAATAAATGTTCTAAGTTACACAAATGGAGCCAAGGACAGAAACCCCATGGACATCTTGACAGATGTAGAAAAAACACTGACAAAATCTACCATTCCCTCATGATAAAGGTTCTAAAGAAACTTGGATTAGGAAAAAAAACATAACATAATAAAGCCTACATATGACAGCCTACAGCCAACATGATATTAAATGGGGAAAACACTCAAATCATTTCCACTAAAATAAGGAAGGAGACAAAGGTGTCCAACTTTTCCATTCTTCTTCAGTAAAGTCCTGGAAGCCTTAGCTAGAGCAAGCCAAGGAAAGCACATAAAAGGATACAAACAGCAAAGGAAAGATGTCAAAGGCCCCTATCTGCAGATGTTATGATTTTATACATAAGACTCTGTAGTGGGTAACCATCCCAGCCTTGGCCTGGAAGTTTCAACCCCCATTGAGGCTTCAGTAATGGTCACACCCAAAAGGTGGGGCTGAGGGAGGAAGCTGAAGACCCAGGATAGAGAGGAGAGGCTTCTCTTGGTTCTGGGACCCTGGACACTGCAGGTAGACCAAGCAGAGTTCTCCAGATTAAGATACATCAGGTTTGATCAGCCAAGACCACCTGAAAGGTCTCTGATGACACCATGGCCCAGATGATCCAACATCCAGAATGGTTTCAAGGCAACTGGCTCAAAGGCTTACCCTCACAGACTACTCCATAATCCTAAAATTTTCTTTATGTCCCCATAAAATACAGCGCCCCCTTCCAGCAGGAAGTAGTAAGAATAACTATGCCCAATTTCCCAAAATTGTCAAGCTGGCTTTGGAGATGGAATTGGCTCACTCCCTCTCTAAATCCAGACATACTGCTAAAAGAAAAGGTTAAGAGATTTTTGTATCCCAAATCAGAAGAGCCCTCTGGTGTGGGACAGAAAAAAACCAATATTTTTATTTAAAGCAGTTGATTATAAATGTGATCTCTTTCTAAAGAAGAAAAGGGGATATGATATAGATATAATAGTCTGAAAGGGTAGATTAAGGAACTTACTTCTAAAGAGCAACAACTTGTTTAAAATGTTTTACATTGGTATAGATTTTAGTCTATTGATACAAGCTTAAAGTTAATTTTGTTATGCTGTGTGTATATTTCTACTCTTGTTTAAGGTATTATGTTTGTACAGCTCATTGAAAATTGTAATGGATAATTAAAAATAGATTAATAACTGGTCATCTATGATAATCATACTAATAGCCATGTTAGTTAAGTCTTCTAGGTATACATAGAGATATTTCAGACAGATAGGTAATCTTCAAACACTTCAAAGGCCTACAGAATATGGCATTTAAACTATTTTTAAAATTTAGACTTTCTGGACAGTGAGACATGTCTGCTCCTGGCAGCACCAATTTACTTCAGAGAGGAGGATGGTCATTGAAGACACTTCATTTGGAGTTTATCTTCACCTTGGCAAAAATAGCCATTTGGGCAAGAAACTGTTCTTGCCTGGACTGCTTGATTGACTGGACATGCAGGACCCATAGAAAGGTGACCACTGAACTTTGCTTGACAAAATGATCCTTCAGGTTCCTGCTTTGCAGAGGAAACTGCCAGACATTCTAAAGGACACTGAGAAAAGTGACTGAGAGACTCTAGCCCTGTGGGCTGAAGACAAATGCCCCAGCTTTACAAAGGAACATTAGGTGACTGTCCAGGCTGCCAGCTGTCTCTGTCTACTCTTGCAATACTCCCGAAAAATGCTTGCATCCTTTTTCCTGGTTCTCAGATAATATTATATCCTTCTGAGGTCTTTGATGTGGTTGAAGACTAGATAGTTATAATTTCCTCAGTTATGATACAAGTTAAGTTAGATACAAAACTTTAGACTCACAAATATAAGATAGATAGGATATCTTCCTTAATATTGTAACTATAGTTCTTGCTTGATAATTGTTTTGTTATCTGTAATTATACTATGTAAAAGTTAACTCTCCTTTTTTAACAAAAAAGAAGGGGGGAAGTGCTGTGGATATTGCTCTGTATAAATAAAGTGCTGATTGGCTAGTAGCCAGGCAGGAAGGATAGGGTAGGCGGGACAAGGAAGAGGAGAAGGCTGGAAACAGGAAGGCTGGGAGGAGTCACCGCCAGCCACCGCAATGAAAAGCAACATGTAAAGACATTGGTAAGCCACAAGCCATGTGGCAAAGTATAGACTAACAGAAATGGGTTAATTTAAGATAGAAGAAGTAGATAACAAGAAGCCTGCCACTGCCATACAGTTTCTAAACAATGTAAGTTTCTGTGTGCTTTCTTGGTTGGGTCTGAGTGACTGTGGGACTGGTGGGTAAGAGAGATTTGTCCTGACTGGGCCAGGCAGGAAAACTCAAACTACAAAACTTAATTTGCACAAGAAAGAAACTTGGCACCTATGCCTGCCTGGCCTTGAAGGCAATCTCCTTGGGCCAGTGGGAAGTGATTGCTTTAACTCAGCAACTAGCAAATGTCTAAAACATCATCCCAGGAATGTGAGCAGTAAATCTCTTAAATTAGGTTCTTGTATAAATAATCTGGGATGAAGATAAGGAGTTGAGGATTTAATTGTTAGCGGTCCTTTTCTCTATCTGTGGGTGAGATGAGCTAATGTTTATTTCTCTGCATTTGTCCTTGGAAAAAGGTATCTTTGCTGAAATACTTTTGTCCAGAGAATGGCCCTGGCCAGATATATGTTAATGAAAAATAGACACAGCTGGGGACAGTTATCCAATTACCCCAAATGTATAGGGAAATTTATACCCAAGATTGAGATACAATTGTGAGATTATGTACATATAACATGGAGATGCATGGTAAATAGGGAGAATCATAGGTGTTATTGCACAAGGAGTTTACAACAAGAGAGAGCCAGTTCATTCAAAAAGCAGTAATTCCACAATGCCTTGCATGATGGATTCCTCTAGCAGAAACTTAGTTCTCATCAAGTGACCTTCTGAACTCTAGTTCTCACTGCTGTATACAACATGGACTTTTGCTACCAATGGCGCTCAATAGAAAAGCAGACGTTAAACTCGTGCTCAACTTGTAATAGAATTATCCCTCAGGACTGGAAAGAATGAAGAAGACACAAGCAGAGGGAATGCTAAAAACAGAAAATCTGAGTAAACAATCAGGAACTACAGATGCACGTATAACCAACAGAATGCAAGAGATGGAACAGAGGGTCTCTGGTGTTGAAGACACAGTAGAAGAAATAGATTCATCAGTCAAAGAAAACACTAAAGCCAACAAAGTCATGACCCAAAATGTCCAAGAAATTTGGGATAACATGAAAAGACCAAACCTACGAATAATAGGGATAGAGGAAGGAGAAGAATGCCAACTCAAAATATATTTAATAAGATCATAGAAGAAAACTTTCCCAACTTAAAGAAGGAAATGCCTATGGAGATACAAGAAGCCTATAGAACACCAAAAAGACTAGACCCCCCAAAAAAGTCCCCTTGCCACATAATAATTAAACAACTAAATGTACAGAATAAAGAAAGAATATTAAGGGCAGCAAAGGAAAAAGCCCAAGTAACTTATAAGGCAAACCCATCAGAATAACACCCAATTTCTCAATGGAGATTTTGAAAGCCAGAAGGACCTGGATAGATATAATGCAGACACTAAGAGACCATGGATGTCAGCCTAACAGGTACCACATACCTATGTTAAATTAAGACCAGATAAACCATTTCAATTGTCCAATAACCCCTAAAGAAATAGAATCAGTGATTAAAAGTCTGCCAAACAAAAAAAAGCCCAGGACCAGATGGTTTCAGTGCAGAATTCAATCAGATCTTCAAAGAAGACTTAATACCAATACTCTTTCAGTTGTTCCATGCAATAGAAGCAGAAGGAATATTACCAAACTCCTTCTATGAGGCTACAATTACCCTGACTCCTAAACCAAACGAAGATGCAACAAAAAAGGGAACTACAGACCGATCTCCCTCATGAACATCAATGCAAAAATACTCAATAAAATACTGGCAAACAGACTCCAAGAATACATCAAAACAATTATCCACCATGATCAAGTAGGCTTCATCCCAGGGATGCAAGGGTGGTTCAACACATGAAAGTCCATCAATGTAATATGCCATACAAACAAATTCGAAGAAAAAAAAAAAAAGCACATGATCATCTCACTAGACGCAGAAAAGGCACTTGACAAAATCCAACAACCCTTCATGATAAAGGTCTTGGAGCAATCAGGAATACAGGAACCATACCTAAACATAATAAAGGCATCCTAGAGCAAGCCAACAGCCAACATCAAATTAAATGGAGAGAAACTCAAAGCAATACCACTAAAATCAGGAACAACGCAAGGCTGTCCCCTCTCCCCATACTTATTCAATATAGTACTTGAAGTTCTAGCCAGAGCAATAAGACAACATCAGGAGATTAAGGGGATAAAATTGGAAAGGAAGAAGTCAAGTTTCCCTATTTGCAGATGACATGACAGTATACATGAGTGAACCCAAAAATTCAACCAAGGAACTGATACAGCTTATAAACACCTTCAGCAACATAGCAGGATACAAGATCAACTCAAAAAAAAACAAAAAAAAAAAAAACAAAACAAAACAAAACAAAAAAAACAAAAAAACAGTAGCCCTCCTATATACAATAGACAAACAGGCTGAGAAGGAAATCAGAAATACATCACCCTTTACAATAGCCACAAATGATATGAATACCTTGGGGTTACTCTAACTAAGCATGTGAAGGACCTATATGACAAGAACTTTTAGTCCCTAAAAAAAGAAATTGAAGAAGATGTTAGAAAATGGAAAGATCTCCCATGCTCATGGACAGGTAGGATTAACATAGTAAAAATGGTGATCTTACCAAATGCAATCTACAGATTCAGTGCAATCCCCATCAAACTACCAACACAATTCTTCACAGACTTGGAAAGAATAATATTCCACTTCATATGGAAAAATAAAAAACCCAGTATAGCCAAAAGAATCCTTTACAATAAAACAACCTATGAAGTCATCACAATCCCCGACCTCAAGCTCTACTATAGAGCTACCATAATAAAAACAGCTTGGTACTGGCAAAAAAAAAAAAAAAAAAACTGACATGTGGACCAATGGAATCTAATTGAAGACCCTGACATTAACCCGCACACCTATGAAAATGTAATTTTGTGACAAAGAAGCAAAAACTGTACAATGGAAAAAAGAAAGCATCTTCAACAAATGGTGCTGGCATAACTGGATGTCAACAGGTAGAAGGCTGCAAATGGATCCATATCTGTCACTGTGCACAAAACTTAAGTCCAAGTGGATCAAAGACCTCAACATAAATGCAGTTACTCTGAACCTGATGGAAGACAAAGTAGGAAGTACTCTTGAACACATTGGCACTGGAGATCACTTCCTAAATATAACACCAGTAGCACAAGCACTGAGAGAAACAATCAATCAATGGGACCTGTTGAAACTGAGAAGCATTTGTAGAGCTAAGGACACAGTCAACAAGACAAAGCGACAGCCTACAGAATAGGAAAAGGTCACCAACCCCACATCTGACAGAAGGCTGATATCCAGAATATATAAAGAACTCAAGAAATTAGACATCAAAATGCCCAACAGTCCAATTAAGAAATGGGTTATAGAGCTAAACAGAGAATTCTCAATAGAGGAAGCTCAAATGGATGAAAGACATTTAAGGAATTGCTCAACATCCCTGATTATCCTGTAATTGCAAATCAAAACGACTCTGAGATACTACCTTACACCTGTCAGAGTGGCTAAGATCAAAAACACTGAAGACAGCTTATGCTGGAGAGGATGTGGAGCAAGGGGAACTCTCCTCCACTGCTGGTGGGAATGTAAGCTTGTACAGCCACTTTGGAAATCATTATGGCGCTTCCTGAGAAAACTGGGAATCCATCTCCCCCAAGATCCAGGTATAGCACCCTTGGGCATATACCCAAGGAATGCTCAATCATACCACAAGGGCATTTGCTCAGCTATGTTCACATCAGCAGTGTTTGTAATAGCCAGAACCTGGAAACAACCTAGATGCCCTTCAACTGAAGAATGGATAAAGAAAATATGGTACATATACACATTGGAGTACTATTCAGCAGAGAAAAAAAATGATACCATAAGGTTTTCTGGCAAATGGATGGATCTTGAAAAAATCATGCTGAGAGAGGTAACCCAGACTCACAATGACAAACATAGTATGTACTCATTCATAGTAGGATACTAGATGTAAAACAAAGATGACTAGACTGCTACACAACTCCAGGGAGGCTACCTAGAACACAGGACCCTAGGAAAGACCCAGGGATTGCCCAATGACAGAGAAATGGATGAGATCTACATGAACAACCTGGATGACAGTGGGAGTAATTTAGGGCAAGTTTCAAGGGAAAGAAAGCTTAGGGGAGCAAGAGATCCCAGCTGGATCAAGAACAGAAAGGGAGAACAAGAAATAACAGACTATGATACATGATGACATGAGAACAGGAATAGACAGAGTGTTGGAGAGGTCCCCAGAAATCCACAATGATACATCCTCTGCAGACTGTTGGCAGTGGTCGAGAGAAAGCCTGATCTGACCTAGTCTGGTGACCAGATGGCCAAACACTCTAATGATCATGCTGTAACTCTCATCCAATAAATGATGGAAGTGGATGCAGAGATCCTCAGCCAGGCCCCAGGTGGAGCTCCAGGAGACTAATTGTCAAGAAAGAGGAGGTACTGTAAGAATGTGAATTGTTGAGACCAAGATTGGAAAAGCACAGGGACAAATATCCAAACAAATGGAAGCACATGAATTATGAACCAAAGGCTTTGGAGCCCCCAGCTGGAACAGGCTCTCTGGATAAGTGAGACAATTGAATAGCTTGAACTGTTTGGAAGGCACCCAAGCAGTGGGACCTGGACCTATCCTTAGTGCATGAGCTGGCTGTTTAGAACCTTGGGCTTACACAGGGACACTTTGCTCAGCCTGGAAGGACGGGACTGGGCCTGCCTGTACTGAATCCACCAGGTTGAACTCAATCCCCAGGAGAGTTTTGACCCTTTAGGAAATGAGAATGGAGGGGAGGGGCTGGGGAGAAGGTAGGGTCGCGGGCAGGAGGAGGGCGGACATGGGAGCCCATGGCTGATATGTAAAATTAAAACACAAATATAATAAATTTAAAAAACAACAAATTGATAAAAGACCTACATAATAAAATTTATATTTTCAACCTTAAAAAAAAGAAAGTTATTACCAACAAATTAGGATATAAAGCAATGTAAGTTAGTAGTCATTACAATCAAACTTGTAGTCATACTAGGTATGTTTTCAAAGTTAAGCAGATGTATATTTTATATAGACAGGTCATCTTCAAATCCTTCAGAGCTCTACAGAACATGGCATTTAAGATGTTTTAATAACATAGTTTTCTTCTTTTTTTATGACTATGAGACATGTCTGCTCCTGGTACCACCAATCTACTTCAGAGAAGATGGGCATTGAAGAACCTCTATATGGAGTTTATTTTCACTGTGGCAAAAGTTAGCCACTAGGCAAGAAAGTCACCTAGCATCAAGTATTGACAGTATGCTATACAAAATGGACAAGCAGGACACAAAACAAAGGAATGCCAATCCTTGCCAAGACAAGGTAGGAAGGCTCTTTAGAAAACCCTGCTGCACAGATGAGTCTGTCAGATATGCTAAGCCTGTTGGCAAAAGATGATGCCCCAATGTTACAGAGAAACCTCGGGTGACTGTCCAGGTAGCTGGCTGTTTCTGTCATAACTCACATACTTTGGAAGTCACTTGTTTGCACTTACTAGGTAATATTATTTCCTTCTCAGGTCTTTGATGCACTTACTAGGTAATATTATTTCCTTCTCAGGTCTCTGAGGGAGTTGAAAATTAGATAGTTGTAGTTATGGTTTTACTCAATACCAATTTCAAAAAAGAAACAATAGGTGTAAAGTGTATAAGTTTGAAAGACATAGAAGATAGTTTTTGGTTGGTAACACAAGTTAGGATAGAAAGTGAATTAGGTACATTTTGGATTTACCAAAATAGGATAGATAATGTAATATTTTCTCTGAATTTGTCAAATGCAAATGGACTAGACATCATTAATGTATTTCTTGCTTGTATATATTGTATATAGTTATTGTACTTATTACATATAATTTTTCTTATAATAATTATAATTTTTATTTTTATCAGACAAAAAAGGGGAAATGTGGTGATATTTTATCTGTGTCCCCCCAATAAAGTTTATCTGAGGATCAAAGGAAAAGGCTAGCCACTATGCTAAACATAGAAGTCAGGTACATGTCTTTAATCCTATCACTCATGAGGCAGGGATCTGTCTGGCTCTCTGTGAGTTCAAGGCTACAATGGTAACAGAGCCAGGCATGGTGACACATGCCTTGAATTCCAACACTAGTTAACCATAAAGGTCTGGAGGTCTGTACAGATAGACAGGAAGTGACAGAGCTTGGCAGAAAGAGGAAGTGATGAAGCTGGGTGGAGAGAGGATTAATTCATAATTAAATAGTTCATAGCACATCATTTTTTTTCCACATCAGAATCAAACTAAGTTTGAAAATATCTTATACTTGAAACAACATAATATGGAACAGTGGTTCTCAACCTTCCCAATGCTGTGACCTTTAATACAGTTCCTCATGCTGTGGTGACCCCCAATCTTAAAATCATTTTTGATGTTACTTTATAACTGTAATTTTGCTACTGTTATGAATTGTAATGTAAATATTTTTGGAGACGGGTTTGCCAAAGGAGTCACAACCCACAAATTGAGAACCACTGATACAGAATGATGTGAATTCTTCTTTCTCTGACTAAAATCTTTAGTGGTTTTGTCAAACCAGGAAGAACATTTTTGTCCTTTCAGCTCTAAGATTAGAAAATGTTTATCTCCCTAAACAGCATAGTCAGTAGTTATTTGGTCATGTTTCAGTACATGTTTAATTGGTTCATTTTACTAATTCTGGGATGTTGCTGACTAGTTGATTGTGAGTTCAAAACAGGGACTAGGCTAAAAACTTCACCTCAGAGGACATTGTCATTTTTTTGTCCAAAATTTTTTTGGTCAAAAAATTTGGACAAAGCAATAGCCTACAGAACGTGAAACAATTTTTACCAAGTACATGCTTGATAGAAGGCTAATATCTAAAACATAAAGAACTAAAAAAATCTAGATATCAAGAAAACAAATAACCCAACTACAAAAAAATGGGGCACAGATCTAAAGAGAGAATTCTCAATAGAGGAAACTCAAAGGGCTGAAAAACATTTTTAAAATGTTCATCATTCTTAGCTCTCAGGGAAGTGCAAATCAAAATTACCTGAGATTTCATCTTATGCCTGTGTAAATGGCTAAGATCATAAAGTATGTGACAGCTCATGCTGGGAGGATACAGATTGTGGGCAATACTCATCCATTGCTGGTAGGAGTGCAAACTTGTATAGCTACTACAGAAATCAATGCGGTAGTTCCTTGGGAAAATAGGAATTGAGCTGCCTCAAGATCCAGTTATACTACTCTTCGGCATACACCAAAAGGATGCTTCATCCTACCCCTAGACACCAGTTCAACCATGTTCAATGCTGCTCTATTTATAATAGCAGAAATTGGAAACAACCTAGTTGTCTCTCAGCAGCAGAACAAATAAAGAAAATAAGGTGCATTTATACAATGGAGTATTACTCAGAAGCTAAAAAAAATTTTCAGTTAAGTGGATGGAACTAGAAAACAACAATCTTGGTGATGTTTCCCAGACCCAGAAAGAGAAATATGCTATATATTCACTTAATATGTGATATTAGCTCTTAACTCAATGATAACCAAGGTACAATCCATAGAACCACAGAGCTTGGGTAGAGTAAGGCTCCATGTCGGGGGTCATATAGATCATCTTAGGAAAGGGAAATAGATAAATAATTATGGATGGACATGGAGGCTGGAATGAAAGGATTAAGTGGGGAGGAGAGAAGAGGGGCACAGGGCTAGAATACAGGGAGAGATAGCTAAAATTAAGGGCCATTTGAGGGGTAATGTGGAAACCTAATACAGTAGAAGCTTCCTAAAATATAGACATATATAAAAGCAATCTTAACTGAAATTGCCAAATAATGAGAAGTCAGAGCCTCAAATAGACATCTCTAGTCACCAAATGAAGTTTCTTGCCTAAGGATTGGGTTACATCTAATTGATTTGTGGCCAAAGGGATCCTATGGGAATCTCCAAACAAGCCAGGCTGTTGCCAAGACTATAGGCTGCTCTCCACTAACTAATGGCAAGGCTGCATTGCTGGAGACAACACTTACACAAATCACAGAACATGGAGAAGTAAGCAGTGTCTACATAGAGCCTTCACCCCTAAGTTCCAGAGTCTTTGGTACAGGAAGTTACTCTGCAGGCTACCAAAAGACAAATGTAAATACCAACCCAACTACAAACTCCTTGATCTACAATGATGTCCTGCCTGCAAGTTATTCTAGTGCAATGGTGACACAAAGCTGTGGGAGTAACCAACAATATCTGTTGGATTTAAGGCCCATTCTAAGAAATGGAACCTGTACCCAACACTGTTTGGATGGCCAAGAACCAGAGACTGGATTGTCCAGAGACTTAGGGTAAAACCAAATACTACTGATCTTAAAAAAGGTAACAATAGACTTTTTAAAAATTTATCTACAAGCATTGTTTGTTGGACACCTCTGTCAAATATAACTGGCCTGCAACATCTCTTAGTGCCATTGACCTGCGAGGCAACTTAGGTCCCACTGTGTTTGAGTAGCCTCATCTTCCTCATGATAGCCTAAGTGGGATGATTTTTAACTGGATTAATTGTTTTCTTGATGTCCAGTTTTTTTTAATTCTTTACGTATTTTAGATATTATCCATCTATTATGTATACAGTTGGTAAAAATCTTTCCCCATTCTGTAGGTTGTCCAGTGATGGTGTCCTTTGCCAAACAGAAGCTTTTCAGTTCCCTGAGGTTCCACTTATTATTTATTGTTTTTAGTGACTATGCTATTGGTGTTTTGTTCAGAAAGTCCTTTCTCGTGCCTATGAGTTCAAGACTATTCCCCACTTTCTCTTCTATTAGGTTCAGTATATCTGGTTTTATGTTGATGAGTTTGATCCACATGGAGTTGAGTCATGTGCAAGGTCATAAGTATGGATCTGTTTTCATTGATCTACATACAGTCATCCAGTTTGACCAGCACCATTTACTCAAGTTCTCCAGTATGTATTTCAGACTTTCTTAAAAATCAGTTGTGTATAGGTTGTGGATATGTGTCTGGATCTTCAATTTGATTCCATTAATGAACATGTATGTTTTTGGCTAATAACATGCTGTTTTTATTTTTTGAATATAATACAAATGAATTGTGCATATACAATACAAATATATACATATCAGTAGGTTTTATATATTCACATTTATATATACTGAGTCCTTTGTATGCTACAATAATAAAGAAGAGGTCATGATTTTAGCGGAATCACTTTAAGTTTCTCTCCATTTAATTTGATGTTGTTTGTTGGCTTACTGTAAATTAATTGCCTTTATTGTGTTTAGGTATGTTCCCTGTATTCCTGATCTTGACCAAGACGGTTATCATGAAGGGGTGTTGGATTTTGTCACAGGCCTTCTCAGCATCTAATGTCATGAACATGTGTTTTGTTCTTTCAGTTTCTTTATATGGCGTTTTACATAAACAGACTTTTATATGTTGAACTAACGTTGTATCTCTGGAATGAAACCTACTTGATCATGGTGGATAATTTTTTTATGTGTGCTTGGAGTCTGTTTGCCAGCATTTTATTGACTATTTTTGCATCAATGTTCATGAGGGAAATTGGTCTGTAATTCTCTTTCTTTGTTGCATCTTTGTTTGGCTTGGGAATCAAAGTAACTATACCCTCATAGAAGGAGTTTGGTAACATTTCTTCTGTTTCTAAGGTGTGGAAAAATTAGAAGAATATTGGTATTAACTCTTCTTTGAAAATCTGATAGAATTCTGCATTGAAACCACCTGGTCATGGTCTTTTTTTGGTTGGGAGACTTTTAATGACTGTTTCTATTTCTTAGGGGTTATTGGTCCATTTAAATAGTTTATCTGGTCTTGACTTAACTTAGGTTTGTGGTACCTATCCAGATAATTGTCTATTTATTTTAGATTTTCCAATTTTGTGGAGTAGAGGGTTTTGAAACATGACCTGATGATTCTCTGGATTTCCTCATTGTCAGTTGTTATGTCTCCATTTACATTTCTGATTTTGTTAATTTGGATGTTCTCTGCCTTTTGGTTATTTTGGACAAGAAAAGGCTGTCCACTCTCCCTATATTTATTCAATATTGTACTTGAAATTCTAGACAGAGCAATAAGACAACAAAAGGAGATCAAGGGGATACAAATTGGAAAGGAAGAAGTCAAACTTTCACTGTTTGCAGATGATATGACAGTATACATAAGTGAGCCCCAAAATTCAACCAAGGAACTCATACAGCTTATAACACCTTCAGCAATGTGGCAGGATACAAATTAACTAAAAAAAAAAATCTATAGCCCTCCTACATACAAATGATAAATAGGCTGAGAAAGAAATCAGAGAAACATCATACATTACAACAGCCATGAACAAAATAAAATATCTTGGGGTAACTCTAACTAAGCAAGTGAAGGACCTGTATGCCAAGAACTTTAAGTCTTTCAAGAAAGAAATTGAGGAAATTATCAGAAAATGGAAAGATCTCCCATGCTCATGGATAGGTAGGATCAACATAGTAAAAATGGCAATCTTACCAAAAGCAGTTTACAGATTCAATGCAATATCCCAACACGATTCTTCACAGACCTGGAAAGAACAATACTCAACTTGGTATGGAAAAACAAAAAACTCAGGATAGCTAAAAGAATACTGTACAATAAAGCAACCCCTGGAGGCATCACAACCCCTGAATACAAGCTTTACTAAAGAGCTACAGTAATAAAAACAGCTTGGTAGTAGCATAAAAAACCAACATGTAGACCAATGGAAATGAATTGAAGACCTTGACATTAATCCACACACATATGAACACCTAAATTTTGACAAAGAAGCCAAAACTGTACAATGGAAAAAAGATTGTATCTTCAACAAATGGTGCTGGCACAATTGGACATCAGCATAGAGAAGATTGAAAATAGATCCATATCTGTCACCATGCATAAAACTTAAGTCCAAGTGGTTGAAAAACCTCAACATAAATCTAATTACTGCTAACTTGATAGAAGGGAAAGTAGAAAGTAGTCTTGAACGCATTGGCACATGAGACTACTTCCTAAATATACCACCAGTAGCACAGACACTGAGAGTAATGATTAATAAATGGGGCCTCTTGAAGCTGAGAAGCTTTTGTAGGGCAAAGGACACAGTCAATAAGACAAAATGACAGCCTACAGAATGGGAAAAGATCTTCACCAACCCCACATCTGACAGATAACTAATCTCAAAAATATATAAAGAATTCAAGAAACTTGACATCAAAATACCAAATAATCCAATTTAAAAATGCGGTACAGAGCTAAACAGAGAAATCTCAACAGAAGAATATCAAATGGCTGAAAGACGTTTAAGGAATTGCTCAAAATCTTTCATCATCAGGGAAATGCAAATCAAAATGATGCTGAGATACCATCTTATACCTGTCAAAATGGCTAAGATCAAAAACAGTGAAGACAGCTTATGCTGGAGAGGATGTGGAGCAAGGGGAACTCTCCTCCACTGCTGGTGGGAATGCAAGCTTGTACAGCTACTTTGGAAATCAGTATGGTGGTTTCTGAGAAAACTGAGAATCAATCTTCCTCAAGATCCAGCTACACCACTCTAGGACATATACCCAAGGAATGCTCAATCATACCACAAGGACACATACTCAACTACTTTCATAGCAGCATTATTTGTAATAACCAGAACCTGGAAACAACCTAGATACCCCTCAACTGAAGAATGCATAAATAAAATGTGATACATAAACACAATGGAGTACAAATCAGAAGAGAAAAACAATGACATCATGAAGTTTGCAGGCAAATGGATGGAACTAGAAAATATCATCCTGAGTAAGGTAACCCAGATTCAGAAAGACAAACATGTTATATACTCACTCATAAGTTGATACTAGATGTAAAGCAAAGGATAACCAGACTGCAACCCACAGCTCCAGGGAGGCTAGCTAGTAAGGAGGATCCTAGGAAGGACACATGGATTGCCCAGTGATGGATAAATGGATGAGATCTACATGAGCAAACTAGGGATGAAGAGGGGTTATGGAGGGCAAGGCTGGGGATGAGAACTTAGGGGTGCAGGAGGTTCGAGCTGAAACAGGAATAGAGTGGGAGAGCAAGGATAGAGATACCATGATAAATGGAGGCCCCATGGGAATAGGGAGAAGCAGGGTGCTAGGGAGGTTCCCAGGAATCCACAAAGATGACTCCACCATAGACTACTAGCAATGATCCAGAGGGTGCCTGAGCTGACCTACCCTGGTGATCAGATGGCTGAATACCCTAACTGTCATCACAGAACCCTCATCCAGTGACTGATGGAAGCAGATACAGAGATCCACAGCCAGGTCCCAGGCAGAGCTCCAGGAGTCCAATCAATGAGAGAGAGGTGGGATTCTATGAGCAAGAGATATTGAGACCATGATTGGAAAAAGTACAGAGACAACTAGCCAAACTATTGGAAACACATGAACTGCAGATCAATAGCTGAGGAGTCTCCATGGTACTGGACTAGGCCCTCTAGATAAGCACAACAGTTGTTTAGCTTGAACTGTTTAGGAGGCTCCCAGGCAGTAGGATCAGAGCCTGTCCCTAATGCATGAGCTGGCTTTTTGGAGCCTAGTGCCTTTGGTGATAAAATGGGCAGCCTTGGTGCAGGGAGGAGGAGCTTGCACCTGCCTGGACTGAATGTACCAGGATCTGCTGACTCCCCATGGGAGACCTTGCCTTGGAGGAGGTTGGAATTGGGGGTGGGAAGAGGGAGGACAGGGGAATCTGTGGTATGTAAAATAAATAGAAAATCAATCAATCAATAAAAAACTGGCATATCCATGGGGGGAAAAAGAGGTCATGAATTTGAAAGGGAGTAGGGGGCGTGGGAAGAGTTGGGGAGAAAGAAGCTAGTCATGAGAACAGAACTGAAGCTGTGTATATAGGGTGCTATGCCAGAGGAATTAAAGCAAGTGGACTATGGAGCTTGGTGTGCTGAGATTCTATTTCCTGAAAATAGTCCTCGCCGTTAGTAGTTCTCTCTCCCGAGCCCCTGGGATGTATAATATTAAGGCTGGTGCCTCTAATATTATACAAGAAATCACATTTCAGTACAAATGAAATGTCACCATATATACTGATTCCAGTTCATTCTCCCTCCCCTTCTCCCACTATACCTCCACCTCCCCCTATCCGCCCCCTATTCCACCATTGCATTCCTCAGACAGGGTAAGGATTCTGTTGGGGAGTCAAAAAATGTGACATACTAAGTTGAGGCAGGACCATGCCCCTTCCCCCTGTATCAAGGCTGAGCAAGGTATCTCACCCTATGGAATGTGTTCCAAAAAGCCATTTCATGCACCTGGGATAAGTTCTGATCCCACTGCCAGGGGCTCTCTAAACATATCTAGCCACATAATTGCTTCCCACATTCAGAGGGCCTAGTTAGGCCCCATGCATGTTTCCCAGCTGTCTATGAGCTCCTACCAGCTTGAGTCACCTGTCTCTGTGGTTTTCAACATCATGATCTTGACCTCACTTACTCCTGTGATCCCTCCTCCCTCTCTTGAATTGAAGTCAAGGAGCACAACCCAGTTCTTAGTTGTGGGTCACTGTATCAGCTTCCATCAGTTACTGGATGTAGGTTCTATGATAATTAGGGTAGTCGCTAATCTGATTATAAGGGAAGATAAGTTCAGGCACCCTCTCCATTAAAGCTAGGAGTCTTAGCTGGAGTCATCCTTGTGAATTTCTGGGGATTTCCCCAGTACCAGGTTTCTCCCTAACCCCCTAATGGTTCCCTCTACCAGGATATCTCTTTCATTGCTCTCCCTCTCTGTCCATCTCTCCACCTGGCCATCTCAGTCACTTCTGTTTCCATCCACTATCCCTTTCCTTCTACCCTCCCTCCCAGTTTCCCTAGGAGACCTTAACTAGTTTCCCTTCCTGGGGCCCTCCATGTGTGTCCCTCTTAGGCCCTCCTTTTTACCTAGCTTTTCTTTGGTTGTGGACTGTAGCCTGGTTGTCACAACCGCCTCTACCAGCAAGGAAGATGCAACACCGAGCTCTTCTTTCAGCAGTTTACTCAGGAACCTTGAACAATCTTCTGACCCCGGGGAAAGCCCACCCACGACCTAAATAGTCCCTGGGTGGCCAACCCCAGCCTGCCAAGTGGGCACTGTGGATGGGTCCAGGTTCATGGAAGCAAGCCAGATCCTAGGACTAAGCCAAATATGGAGTTGTTTACTCCCGAGAGCACTCACCATTGGGAAGGTGGGGGCGGAAGCCGGCGCCATCTTATGGGTGCAGCTGTGCGCAGCTCTCTACAGTTCCCCCTTTTTTATTATAGCAACAGGTAAGAGTAGAGGCCTGATCTCTGTAAGAATGAATCAGGGACAATGTACTGACTCTCACTTAGGCGTCAGCCACCCGAGGAGCGTCAGACCTGTCCAATACCCTTTTCACAGAGGTGGGACTTGAGGTATCTACCCACATGCAATCAGGCGTGCTCTCCTTAGGATCCAATGTGCAATGGACCCCAAGTGCAGTGCTCAAGCCTTGCATCCTGTGCTAAGGAACTTAGTACTTCATGGTGGCTAGCCATGCCTAGGGGAACTGTCCTCCCTCAACAGCTGTAAAGGCCTGAATGATCATGGCTGCATTGCGATGCTGGGAAACCTTAATCCGACAAATACACCACAGACAAACTAAGGAGACCAACACTAGAAGGCCCGTCAAGGCTCCTCGACCCGCCCACTCCTTGAGATGATTCATGGCATTAGAGATCCACAAAGACAATCCCTCCACCAATCCAGCATCCACCCGGGTCGAGTTCACCATGACAATATCCACCCTCAGCTGTTCCATCAAGTTGTCAAACTCTCCGGTCCAATTACAATGCTAAATAACTGTGGAAACAACTTGGCATCATGGCGAACTGGCATTGGTCTCGGGAACACGGACAGTATCCCCCATCTTTTTTCCAGCATTCCCGGCTGCATTGTCACGAGGAAGAGCAGGAGGATCGTCATTTCGACCATCGTGGATTTCCCCACACTGGACTCTTCTAGTGAGGCGTTCGGGCACCCACACTGGATCTTGTTGATCCTGAGGGAAAACACAAACAGAAGCTCGTGCCCATGTCAGCACAGGATCAGGCCCGCGCCAGACACATCTTTCCATTTTACCATTCCTTTAGCTGTACCATGAGACTCAAGATGCCTATCCACTGCGGAATAGCCCTGAGCATCCAAATTTAAAACAAACCTTATCCAAGGCCCTTAATTCCCTTTAAAATTTACTTATTACTGACAGTGTGTGCCAGTGTTTAGGTTAGAGGACAATTTGGGGGAGTCAGTTTTTCCTTCCATGGATGTGCTTCCAAATGGGAAGTCTTGCCTTCTTGTGGAGGTGGGGGGTGGAGGCCATGTTGAGAGGGGGAGGCTGCAGGGGCAGGAGGAGAGAAGAGGATGATCTTTGGTTTGTAAAATAAATGAAAAAAAAAACTTAATTTAAAAAGGAAAGAAAATGGTAATGCACAATACAAAAGGGTAATTTGGCCATTAAAGGCAAGATCAGCACCCTTGGAGGAATGGATCTGAGATACAATTAATATTGAATCTCATGACCATGATGATACTTGAATATGAGAGGTAATTTCCAGAGGTTGGAGGAAAAATAGTAATGTCAAGTGTTTTAATTGCAGTAGACAAAGTAATCAAAAAAGGGAATGTAAACAGGGCATTCCTAGGAACAATGTTTTTTCAAGTAATAATCCCAACAGAATGTCCCTCCCTTCTGGAATATGCAAAACGTGTGGTAAAGACAAACATTGAACTAATGAATATAGATCAACAAGGGACAGACAAGGTAATCCTTTGTGTTTGTCATCGGGAAATTCCCTGAGAAGTCTCTTTCATGCCTCCATGACAAATTCAGTTCAGTCCTTTCCTGCCATCATAAAAGAAACCCCTTCTTAGCGCAATTAAATAATCTAATGCCTATTGTTAAAAAAAAAAAAAAATACATACTGCTTGGGTTGATAGACCAGATATACAAGAAAGAAAAAGGTTCTGGAAAAAAACATGAAGCAAATATTTTGGAAAACTTCTATAAATGAACAAAAACAAAATTTAAAATATGAATAAATGTCATTCTCATTGAAGGTCTTGTTGACAAAGGTACAGATGTAACAATAATTGCACCAGAATCTTGACATCCAAATCGGCCTCTTCAGGAGGTAAATGTTCAGTTTTTATGGATTGGTACATTATCTTAAGTAAAACAGAGCATGAGATGGGTTGAATGTATAGGACCAGAAGGACAGAGAAGAAAATTAAAGCTATATGAGGGTAATATAGCTATGAATCTATAAGCATAAGATTTATTACAACAATGGAATACCCAGATTAAAATTCCTTCAACTCAGAAACAAACCAAAAAGTAATATATGTTTCCGAGAAAAATATTATAAGGTATAAAGAATAGTCATTGACCATTGTACAAGAACATGACACAACAGCTGCTGATCTTTCAAAGACACCAACAACCCTATCTTTAAAATGGTTAACAGACAAACCTGTATGGGTTCAGCAATGCTCTTTAACATAAGAGAAACTACAGGCCTTAGAACAGCTGATACAAGAGCAGTTAAATGCTCAGCATATTGAAGAATCAAACAGCCCTTGGAATTCTCCCATGTTTTTTATTAAAAATAAATCTGATTTATTAATTATTTATTTATAAATTAATATAATTTATTATTATTTATAAGTGGAGAATGATAACAGATCTAAGAGCAATTGACAAGGTAATTCAACCAACGGGCTCTCTACAATCTGGAATTTCATTACCTACTCTGTTATCTAAATGATGGCCTCTTATAGTTATTTATTTAAAACACTTTCTTTTCAATACACTTACAAGAAAAAGACAGAGGAAAATTTGCCTTTATGGTACCTACTTATAATAATCCCCAGCCAGTCAGGAGATATTATTCCCCACAGGGAATGTTGAATAGCCCAACTCTGTGCCAGTATTTTATATGACAGCCATTGAAAGTAATATGTAATCAATTTCCTAAATCTATACTTTACCATTACATAGAAAATATTTTACTAGCTGATTCAAATGCAGATACATTAGAAATAATGTTTGAAGAGGTAAAGAAAATTTTGCCTTATTGGAGCTTACAAATTGTTCCTGAAAAGATACAAAGAGGAGACTCTATTAATTTTTTAGAATATAAAATAAGTCTACAAAAAATTAGACCCCAAAAGCGTTCAAAGATTTCCTATCCATGGGCCACTATTGGGGTAAAAAATGATGAACTGAGTAATTTATTCAAAACATTACAGTATGACAAGAATTTAAATAGTCCAAGAGAATTATCAGCTGAAGCTGAGAGAGAATTCGCTTTGGTGGAAAAGAAAATGCAGGATACAGATGTGGATTGTGTGGATCCAAAGCATGATTGCATTTTGATTATTTTACCCTCTAAGCATTCTCCTACAGGAATTTTAATGCAGAGTGAAGATATTATATTGGAATGGATATTTTTACCAAATAAACAGAGAAAAAATTCAAAACTTATGTGGAAAAGATCTCTGAGTTAATTTTAAATGGAAAATTAAGACTTTGTACATTAGCAGGAATGGACCCAGCAGAAATTGTAGTAATTTTAACTAATGATGAAATTGAAAAATTATGGGCAGAAAGTGAACCTTGGTAAAGAGATTGCAGTAATTTTGGGGGAAAGATTAACAACAAATATCCCAATGTGATAGAATTAAACTTATAAAGAGAGCTAACTAGATCTGCCTCACATTGTATAGGAAACACCCATATATGGAGTCCCTACATTTTATACAGTTGCAAACAAGCAAGGAAAGGCAGGATACAAATTAGAAAATTTAAGTAAAGTTGTTCATAGTCCTTATAATTCTGTCTATTCTGATGATACTAATGGATTTTTTAGGGACCTCTCAAAATAGTTACTAACTCTCATTATGCTGAAAGAGTGGTCTTACATATTGAAACTGCAGAATTTATCCCTGCTGAGTCAGAATTAACTTTGCTATTTATTCAGTAACAAGAAATAATCATGAATAGGAAAATTCCTTACATGTAACTCAAACCCAATCCCACATGGGTCAGCCAGGTCCTCTAGCAAAAGGTAATGATGAGATTGATAAACTATAGAGATGAAATGTGCTAGAGGCCTCAGAATTTCATAAAAACAATCATGTCAATAATAAGGATTTTTCCATAACCTGGCAACAAGCCAAGCATAGTATAAGAAAATATCCTACTTATTCTGTTTATAGTTAGCAGGATGTAACCCAAAGGGCAATAAAATGAATGAAATCTCATGTCATCCTTTATCATGGTCTGTTATTCCTTGTGATCCCTTTCTGTTCTTGATCCAGCTGGGATCTCCTGCTCCCCTAAGTTTTCTTTCCCTCGAACCTTGTCCTTCATTACTCCCTCTGTCATCCAGGTTGTTCATGTAGATCTCATCCATTTCTCTGTCATTGGGCGATCCCTGAGTCTTTCCTAGGGTCCCATTTTCTAGGTAGCCTCCCTAGTCATCTTTGTTTTACATCTAGTATCCTACTATGAGAGAGTACATACCATGTTTGTCCTTCTGAGTCTGGGTTACCTCACTCAGGATGATTTTTTCTAGATCCATCCATTTGCCTGCAAACCTCATGATGTCATTAATTTTCTCTGCTGAGTAGTACTCCATTGTATAAATGTGCCATATTTTCTTTATCCATTCTTCAGTTGAAGGGCATCTAGGTTGTTTCCAGGTTCTGGCTATTACAAACAATGCTGATATGAACATAGTTGAGCAAATTCCCTTGTTGTATGATTGAGCATTCCTTGGGTATATGCCCAAGAGTGCTACAGCTGGGTCTTGGGGGAGATGGATTCCCAATTTTCTAAGGAGCACCATATTGCTTTCCAAACTGGCTGTACAAGCTTGCATTTTCACCAGCAGTGGAGGAGAGTTCCCCTTGCTCCACATCCTTTCCAGCATAAGCTATCTTCTGTGTTTTTGATCTTAGACATTCTGACAGGTGTAAGGTGGTAACTCAGAGCCATTTTGATTTGCATTTCCCAGATAATTAGGGATGTTGAACAATTCCTTAAATGTCTTTCAGCCATTTGAGCTTCCTCTGTTGAATTGTTTATTTCTATAGCCCATTTCTTAATTGGACTGTTGGGTATTTTGATGTCTAATTTCTTGAGTTCTTTATATATTCTGGATATCAGCCCTCTGTCAGATGTGGAGTTGGTGAAGACCTTTTCCCATTCTTTAGGCCCATGATAAATGATGACATGAGAAAAGGAATAGGCAGAGTACTGGAGAGGTCCCCAGCAATCCACAATGATACATCCTCCATAGACTGCTGACAATGGTCGAGAGAAAGCCTGATCTAACTTAGTCTGGTGATCAGATGGCCAAACACCCTAACAGTCATGCTGGAACTCTCATCCAGTAACTGATGGAAGTGGATACACAGATCCTCAGCCAGGCCAGAGGTGGAGTTCCAGGAGTCCAATTGTTAAGAAAGAGGAGGGACTGTAAGAGTGTGAATTGTTGAGACCAAGATTGGAAGAGCACAGGGACAAATAGCCAAATGAATGGAAGCACATGAATTATGAGCCAGGGACTGTGGAGCCCGTAGCTGGAGCAGGCCCTCTGGATAAGTGAGACAATTGAATAGCTTGAACTGTTTGGGAGGCACCCAGGCTGTGGGACCCAGACCTGTCCTTAGTGCATGGGCTGGCTGTTTGGAACCTTGGGCTTACACAGGGACATTTTTCTCGGCCTGGAAGGAGGGGACTGGACCTGCCTGTAATGAATCCACCAGGTTTAAATGAATCCCCAGGGAAGTCTTGGCCCTGGAGGAGATGGGAATGGAGGAGAGGGGTTGGAGGGAAGTTGGGGGCGGAGGCAGGAGGGGGGAGGACAGGGGAACCCATGGCTCATGTGTAAAATTAAAACACTAATATAATAAATTTTTTTTTTAAAGATGAATGAAATCTGGCAGATAGATGTGTTTCATTTTATAGATTGGGAAAATGGAAGTATATATACCACACAATTGATACCTATTCAGGATTTCAATGGGCCACTACTCTGAGTTCTGAAAAGGCTGATTCTGTATTCATGCATTTGCAAGAAGTTATGGCAACCATGGGTATACCTGTACAAATTAAAACTGAAAATGCTCCAGCATATGTCTCTAGTAAAATTAAAGGGTTGTGGGTTTTTTTTGGCTTATTACAATATAAAGTATATTACAGGTATACCACACAAACCTACAGGCCAGGCCGTCATAAAAAGGTCAAATCAAACTCTGAAGGATATGTTAAATAAATAGAAAGGTGCCCCAGCCAGCGGGGTTTCAATGGGGGCAACCTACCTGTGGGAGAGAATGAAAGGGAAGGGCAACACAAGAGACGGACAGCAAGACAGTATTCTGATCAAGCCGCCAATCTTTATTTTTCTCCACATGGCTTATATAGCATAAGAGGGGAAGAGGTAGGAAGGAGGGAAAGGGAAAAGGGGCATGTAGAACATGGAAGGGGTGCAAGACATGGGAGGCAGATCGTGCAGTTTATTCTGTTGCTAGGCTACCTAACCATGGCTCTTTACATTCAGTTGTCATGGCACCTGACTGTGGGATGTTCTCTTATCTTTGGGGGCCTCTGGTTACTGCTCTGGGAAGGGGCTTATGACTTGTTCTCTGGTCTGCCTAGTACTTTCCATGGTTCATGTTTGGTTCCTGACATCTTGGTCCCTAACATCTCCCCCTTCTCTACATAAGCAAAACAAAGAAATGAGGCCCAAATGTTTCGTCGTGATGGGGGAGGGGTGACAGAGGCTCCATCCCTCATAAGTTTTGAGTTCCTTTGTTGATCGATTGGTTCATGTAGGCATCCCCACATGTCCCAAAGGAAGCTGGAACGATGAAGTTTTTTACAGGGGGCAGGTTTTAATCCAGGAGGGAAGAATATAGGGTCTGCATAACCACCATGCATGTCATCCAAGGCACCCAGGATGATGGAGCACTTTAGTCTCCCTGCCTTCTGCAGTTTCAGCTGCACCCTCAATCCCCTAAGCAGTGGGCTCCAGCTCCCAGGCACAGGTGCATCCTCCCCTGGGCAGAGGGGTCTGTGCTGATATGGAGTCTGTAGCTGGTTCATTGAGACCATGTTCACAGAGGTCGAGGTGATGGTAATGAACCTGATTTTGTTTTGCCTGAAGTTCAGCCTGCTGACTGCACACAAATTGAGTTAGTTGAGACAAAGCCCAAGGGACGAATGTCAAGACAAGAATGAGGCTAACCAAGGGTCCCAGGAGGGACGGCAGGATGGTGGTTAGCCAGGGAGATGCAGAGAACCAATTTTGGAACCAGACTAGCTCTTGGTCCCTTTCTTTTTTGCGCTTCTCTAAGCCTTCACGGACCTTAGCCATGCTATCTCTTGCTACTCCTGTGTGATCAGTATAGAAGCAACACTCTTCCTTAAAAGCGGCACAGAGGCCTCCTTGCTGTAAAAAGAGGAGGTCTAGCCCTTGGCGGTTTTGGAGGACCACCTCTAAAAGGGAGGTGAGGAAGGATTCAAGGGCAGAAATGCCTCGCTCAAGCTGCGCTATATCTTCATCTATGGAAATTCTAAGCTCTGAATAATGTTGATTAGATAAGACCAGGGAGGCTATGCCCTTACCGGCCCCTTCAGCCCCCACCCCCAGGAGGATGGCTAAAGTGACTGCAGTCACAGGCTCCCTTTTCGAGCGATGAGGGGTGGGTGTGAGGGCAGCTGTCTCTGCCAGAGTCTTCTCTTCCCATCTTTCGGAGAATTGATCTGGAGAATAATAGGATAGCCTAGGAATAAGCTGAACCAATATGCAAAATAAGGGGGCAGAAGGATTATTTAAATGAAGGGAAATGCATGGTGTTTGGCCATCAGTACAGGCCCACCAAGTATCATTGGCAAGGAGAAGATATCCAGACTTAAGGGAGGTACTTAGGTTGTCTGTGACATTGCAAAGTGGTTAATAAACAGGGGGAACGATAGCGCCTCAGGTGACAAGGCAGTGGCCTGAGCCCATAACTTGGGAGAGTGTAAGGCGAGATGTGGGTGGCTGTTGCCAGCGACAATCGTGTGGGTCAGTGGTTAGGGAGAAATCTAAATCAACAGCCACTCCTTCATAAAATGGTGGGGCAGAATGATAGCAAAGCCAGCAGGAGTCAACAATATCAGGCTTGGCGGTATTAAGTACCTGGTAGGTTTTTGCGATAAGGGTGGTAATCATATCTTTGGTAGTTAGTGGGGGAGGTGGAAATGTGGGAGAAAAACCCATGGATGTCTGAGATATATTGGTTGTAAGAAAATCATTGTTGCCAAGAAAAGAGTTGGGACCGATAGCAACAGCATTAGGGGAATTAACAGGCTGTTTTAAAAGTTTGATGAAGAAGATGACACCTGAATTATGGCCATCTTGGTAGAGTAAGAGGCCCCATTCATAGCCCTGCTACCAATTGGTAGCCTTCTTTCCAGGGTCAGTAAATCGGATCCTAAGAGGATGACACAATGAATTAACACACTCAGGTCTAATAGTCCAGGGATTCTTAGGGTGGGAGTAATTGGCCCTAACAGTTATAAGATCCCAGGACGAGGAAGGGCTCCAGTATGTATCACTGGTGGTTTCACAGCCCCAGGCCTTGCAATGGCACTCAGGGTGACCACCACAGGTGTAATGACTGGAGCAGGGATGATGGTAACCGGGGCAGACATAGATGGTGGGCCTAGTGAGGCGGCAGCGACAGATGGCGTTGCTACATCCAGGTGGGGTACAGGCCTGTAGGGGGTGGTAAGGCAGTGTTTGGGGAGGCAGGGAGTGGTTTTCTAGACCCCAATGGGTCGTAGAGCCTGATGCGAGCTTACAGAGGTCCGGAAACAGGTCTGGCCACCAAGGTCCAGGGGTGACTAGGGAGGTTTGCCAGATGACATCCTGTCATCTGTCAGCACCTGCCAGGTATGGTTTAGGGGCTGGTGGTGATTGGTGTTTTGGGATAGGCTAGAGAGGCTGTGGCTGGGGAGGAGGAATATGAGACCCCAGGAAGCCAGCTGACTCACAATGGGCAGCTTCGTGGGTGATCTCCATCTCTTTGAGGTCTCGGTCTTTGATGGTAGCTTTAGCATCTGAAAGAGGAGAGTCCTCAGGCGGAGCAGCCGGTCCCCTGGGAATGTTAGGCAAATTTACAGATCGCACCAGGTGCTCAGGGAGCCAGCTTGGGGCGTCATGTGCCTGATCAAGGATGCAAGCAGAGCCACGGCCCCAGATAAGTACAGGATCTGGACCATTTCAAATGTCTGTAAGGGGGTCTCACCACATGGCCAAAGGGCGACTGGCGTCTGCTGAGGGGTGCCAATGGCAGTCAGCCGCTGATCGACCTGCACCATCCAGGGTGAGGAAGTTAAGGACAATGAGAGCATGGCTCAGGCGGTCTCGGGGGGGGGGGGGGGGGGAGGAGGGAAAGCTCGGACATCTTTAATTGAGAGAGCCATGTTTTTTAGGTCTGGTGTGCCCATTTTACCATGCCCTGACCTTGAGAGTTACAAGGAATACCAGCAGTGTGAGAGATCTCAAATTGTTGGATGAACCGTTTAAGTCCTCCACTTGTGTAGGCTGGGCCATTTTCTGTTTTTATGTGTTTTGGGACACCCAAAGTAGAAGAGCAGACCAGGAGGTGAGCAATAACATCCTTGACGGCCTCACCAGTATGAGGGGAGGCAAAAATAAAACCGATGAATGTATCAACAGAAACATGGAGGTATTTTTGTCTACCAAAGTCGGGAACATGTGTAACATCCATTTGCCAGATCATATTAGGCAAGAGCCCCCGGGGGTTAACACCAACATGGGGGACGGGATGGGAAACTACACAGGAAGGGCATTGTTTTACTATGTCTCTAGCTTGTTCTTTTGTGATTTTGAACTTTAATCGAAGGGTTTTGGCATTAAGATGGTGGAGGCGGTGGGCATGAGAAGCTGACAGGATGGGCTCCTGCAGCACTGGAAAAACCTGTCGAGTGGCTTTATCTGCCAAAGCATTTCCCTCTGTGAGGGGTCCAGGAACCTCCCCATGAGCACGAATGTGGCCAATGAAAACAGGATGGGGGCTTTCTCTAAGTTTTTGTTGAATTTGAGCGAAAAGGGGAGTGGGATTGGAGGTGGGCTTAATGAAGGGGGCTGTATCAAGAAGGGGTATCGAATGAGTGATATATGCACTATCCGTGTAAATGTTAAGGGGGGAATCATGGAAATTCTGAAAAACCTGTAAAACAGCAAAAAGTTCAACCAGCTGAACTGAACAAAAGGGTGAAGGGAAGGGAAATGAGCGACCTTGAAAGGCATAAGCCGCAGTGCCATTGGCTGACCTATCTGTAAAAAAAATGGTCGGGGCCTCAGGCAAGGGGCTGGGGGAAATGACTTTTGGGAAAATAAAGGGATGAGTGGATGCAGAATGAAGGACTGGGTCATCAGGGAGGTGATTGTCAAGAAGACCCAGGAACCCTGAAAAGGCAACACCCCAACAATCCAGTGTCTGAAACAAAAATTGAGTTTGTTCGTGAGTGTAGGGGGTTAAGATGGAATCGGGGTCCTTACCAAAAATCTGACGTGAGGTCTGGTGGCCACCCATGATTAGGGAAGAAACAACTTGGGGATAGGTGGGAATGACCTTAGTATGACCCTTGGGGGGGAGGTGGGCTCGCTGGGGCCCCAAAGAATGTCATAGAGGGGTAGAAGATCAGCAGTAGGGAGTTTTAGGTATGGCTGAAGCCACTGAATGTCCCCGAGAAGTTTTTGAAAATCATTAAGGGTGGTAAGGTTATCTGTTCACAGCTGGATGCAAGGGACCAAGACTCAATTAGTATGTAATTCAAGGCCCAGATAACTAAAGGGCTCAGAGCACTGGATCTTATCATAGGCAAGCTGTAAGCCAGCAGCACAAAGAACCTGTGACAGATCTTGGAAAGTTGCTTCTAGGATGGAGGAACTAGGGGCGGCCAAAAGAATGTCAACCATATAATGCAAGATATAAGTAGAGGGCCATTTTTGGCGTATGGGATTGACTGCCTGGGACACGAAATTTTGGCAGAGAGTTGGGCTATTTGCCATTCCCTGGGGTAAGACGCGCCAATGAAAATGGAGCATGGGGCCCTGAAAATTAACCCGAGGGAGGATAAAGGCAAAATAAGCTCGATCATCGGGGTGTAGGGGAATGGTAAAGAAGCAATCTTTTAAATCAATAACCATTTTATGATAGGCCTCGGGGATGGCGATGGGTGAGGTCATGCCTGGTTGGAGGGCACCCATGGGCTGCATAACCTTATTAATGGCTCACAGGTCTTGGAGGAGTTTCCATTTCCCAGATTTTTTCTTTATGACAAAGATGGGCGTATTCCAGGGGGAATTGGATGGTTCAATATGACCAGCAGTGAGCTGTTCCTGTACCAACATCTCTGCTGCCTGTAGTTTTTTTTGTGGCAGAGGCCACTGGTCTACCCACACAGGTTCTTGAGTAAGCCAAGTGATTTTATCTGCATGGTGTACAGGGGGAGCAGTGGCCTCAATTAAAAACCCTCAAAGACAAGACCAAGCCTATCTGTTTTATTAGTGGGAGTGACGGGTTGGGTTTGGCCCTGTTGAAGTTTACCAAGACCCTTTCCTGGGATGAAGCCCATGCTTAACATTTGTTGGGTAACCACCTCATTTGGGCTACAGAGAATGACCTTCATTTGGGAGAGAATATCTCGACCCCAAAGGTTGACAGGGAACTCAGGGACCACAAAGGGGGTGACAGTACCCTGATTACCCTCTTCATCTGTCCAGGCCAGGACTTTAGAGGATTGGAGGGTGTTACTGGATTGACCTATGCCCTTGAGGTCAGTGAGGGAGGGGGTAAGAGGCCAAGAGGTGGGCCAATGGTCTTGGGAGATTACAGTGGCATCAGCACCAGTATCCAAAATCCCCTGGAATTTTTTGCCATCTAGTTTAAGGGTAAGTGTGGGTCAAGAGTGATAAATAGGCTGAACCCAATAAGCCTCTGATGAGCCAATCTGAGCAGCTCCTCGGGGCTGGGCAGACTGAATGGGGTTATCAGACAAAAGCATAGGGAAAGTAACCAGCTGGACAAGGTGGGTGCCTTGGGAGATGGCAACAAGACCCTGGAGTGCTGAGGCCAAAATCTTAATATCTCCTGTATAGTCATTATCAATAATTCCAGGGTAGACCTGGACACCTTTTAAGGTGGATGAGGCATGGCCAAGGATAAGGGCATGGGTGTCTGGGGCCAAGGGGCCCCAAATCCCAGTAGTGATGACCTGGGGGCCCTGTAATGGATCTAGTATTGTGTTGGTGGCAGCACAGAGGTCCAGTCCTGCGCTGCCTGGAGTTGCCCGTTGGAGGGAGCAGACAGTTGGGGAGTGGCCTGTGAGGCCCCATGGGGCACTCCCCAGAGTGGAGGGGCAATGGGCTGGCCCCAAAGAAAGTTTCCCGACAGGCAGGGAGGGAGTGGGCAGTGAAGGAGCTGGCAGGGAGGGAGCGGGCAACCTTGAGCATCGGTTTTAGATTTACATTCCCTCGCCCAATGAAAACCATGGCCACATCTAGGACATGGGATGGTTGGTAGTGGTCAAGTGGTGACACTGAGCTGGGGCACCATGGGCCCACATAAAGAAGCTGGAGAATTCTCATGCTAGTGACTTGACAGCACACCTGAAAGCCCTGCAACAGGAAGAAGCAAAGTCTCCCAGGAGGAACAGACGCCAGGAAATTATCAAATTGAGAGCTGAAATCAATAAAATAGAAATAAAGAGAACAATACAAAGGATTAATGAAACAAAGAGTTGGTTCTTTGAGAAGATCAACAAGATAGACAAGCCCTTATCCAAACTAACCAAAAGACAGAGAGGGACATAACAACAGACAATGAGGAAATCCAGAGAATCATCAGGTCATACTTCAAAAACCTCTACTCCACAAAACTGCAAAATCTAAAAGAAATGGATAATTTTCTGGATAGGTACCACATACCTAAGGTAAATCAAGACCAGATAAACCATTTAAATAGTCCAATAACCCCTAAGGAAATAGAATCAGTCATTAAAAGTCTACCAACCAAAAAAAGCCCTGGACCAGATGGTTTCACTGAAGAATTCTACCAGATCTTCAAAGAAGACTTAATACCAATACTCTTTAAATTGTTCCACACAATAGAATCATGAAGTATATTACCAAACTCCTTCTATGAGGCTACAATTACCCTGATTCCTAAACTAAACAAAGATGCCACAAAGAAAGAGAACTACAGACCAATCGCCCTCATGAACATTGATGTAAAAAACTCAATAAAACTCTGGTGAAGAGACTCCAAGAACACATGAAAACAATTATCCACCATGATCCAGTAGGCTTCATCCCAGGGATGCAAGGGTGGTTCAACATATGAAAGTCCGTCAATGTAATACACCATATAAACAAACTCAAAGAAAAAAAAACCACATGATCATCTGACTAGATGCAGAAAAGGGATTTGACAAAATCCAACACCCCTTCATGATAAAGGTCTTGTAGCGATCAGGAATACAGGGAACATACCTAAACATAATAAAGGCAATCTACAGCAAGCCAACAGCCAACATCAAATTAAATGGAGAGAAACTCAAAGCAATACCACTAAACTCAGGGACAAGGCAAGGCTGTTCCCTCCCCTATACTTATTCAATATAGTACTTGAAGTTCTAGCCAGCGCTATAAGACAACATAAGAAGATTAAGGGGATAAAAATTGGAAAGGAAGAAGTCAAGCTTTCCCTGTTTGCAGATGACATGCTAGTATACATGGGTGACCCCAAAAATTCAACCAAGGAACTGATACAGCTAATAAAAACCTTCAGCAACATAGCAGGAGACAAGATCAACTCAAATAAATCAGTATTCCTCCTATATACAATAGACAAACAGGCTGAGAAGAAAATCAGAGATACATCACCCTTTACAACAACCACAAATGATATGAAATACCTTGGGGTTACTCTAACTAAGCATGTGAAGGACCTATATGACAAGAACTTTAAGTCCTTGGAAAAAGAAATTGAAGAAGATGTCAGAAAATGGAAAGATCTCCCATGCTCATGGATAGGCAGGATTAACAGTAAAAATGGCGATCTTACCAAAAGCAATCTACAGATTCAATGCAATCCCCATCAAATTACCAACACAATTCTTCACAGATCTGGAAGATTAGTACTCAACTTCATATGGAAAAACAAAAAACCCAGGATAGACAAAAGAATCCTGTACAATAAAACAACTTCTGGAGGCATCACAATCCCCGACCTCAAGCTCTGCTATAGAGCTACCATAATAAAAACATCTTGGTAGTGGCATAAAAACACCAGTAGCACAGACACTGAGAGAAACAATCAATCAATGGGACCTGTTGAAACTAAGAAGCTTTTGTAGAGCAAAGGACACAGTCAACAAGACAAAGCAACAGCATACAGAATGGGAAAAGGTCTTCACCAACCCCACATCTAACAGAAGGCTGATATCCAGATATAAAAAACTCAAGAAATTAGACATCAAAATGCCCAACAGTCCAAACAGAGAATTCTCCACAGAGGAATTTCAAATGGCTGAAAGACATTTAAGGAATTGCTCAGCATCCCTAATGATCTGGGAAATGCAAATCAAAACGACTCTTAGATACCACCTTGCACCTGTCATAGTGGCTAAGATCAAAAACACAGAAGACAGCTTATGCTGGAGAGGATGTGGAGCAAGGGGAACTCTCCTCCATTGCTGGTGGGAATGCAAGCTTGTACAGCCACTTTGGAAATCAATATGGCGCTTCCTTAGAAAACTGGGAATCCATCTTCCCCAAAACCCAGCTGTAGCACTCTTGGGCATATACCCAGGGAATGTTCAATCATACCACAAGGGCATTTGCTCAGCTATGTTCATATCAGCATTGTTTGTAATAGCCAGAACCTGGAAACAACCTAGATGCCCTTCAACTGAAGAATGAATAAAGAAAATATGGTACATATACACAATGGAGTACTACTCAGCAGAGAAAAACAATGACATCATGAGGTTTGCAGGCAAACGGATGGATCTAGAAAAAATCATCCTGAGTGAGGTAACCCAGACTCAGAAAGACAAACATTGTATGTATGCACTCATAGGAGGATATTAGATGTAAAACAAAGATGACTAGGCTGCTACACAACTCCAGGGAGGCTACCTAGAAAATGGGACCCTAGGAAAGACCCAGGGATCACCCAGTGACAGAGAAATGGATGAAATCTACATGAACAACCTGGAGGACAGTGGGAGTAATGAATGGCAACATTTGAGGGAAAGAAAGCTTAGGGGATCAGGAGATCCCAGCTGGATCAAGAACAGAAAAGGAGAACAAGGAATAACAGACCATGATAAATGATGACCACATGAGAACAGGAATAGACAGAATGCTCGAGAGGTCCCCAGAAATCCACAATGATATATGCTCTGTAGACTGCTGGCAATGGTCAAGAGAAAGCCTGATCTGACCTAGTCTGGTGATCAGATGACTAAACACCCTAACAGTCATCTTGGAACTCTCATCTAATAACTGATGGAAGTGGATGCAGAGATCCTCAGCCAGGCCCCAGGTGGAGCTCCAGGCGTCCAATTGTCAAGAAAGAGGAGGGACTGCAAGAGTGTGAATTGTTGAATCCAAGATTGCAAAAAGCCCAGGGACAAATAGCCAATCGAAATAAAGCACATGAATTATGAGCCAAAGGCTGTGGAGCCCCCAGCTGGATCAGGCCCTCTGGATAAGTGAGACAATTGAATAGCTTGATCTGTTAGGGAAGCAGCCAGACTGTGGGACCAGGACCTGTCCTTAGTGTATGAGCTGGCTGTTTGGAACCTTGGGCTTACACAGGGACACATGCTCAGCCTGGAAGGAGGGGACAGGACCTGCCTGTACTGAATCCACCAGGTTTAATTGAATCCCCAGGGGTATCTTGGTCCTGGAGGACACGGGAATGGAGGGGAGTGGATGGGAGGAAGGTGGGGTTGGGGGCGGGAGGGGGAATTACAGGGGCACCCATGGCTGATGTATAAAATTAAAACACATAATAATAAAAAAAAATTTTAATTTTTTTAAATCCCATACAGTTTGACTCAGTCAATAGAGTCCCGAATTCCTTACTGAAAGTATGTACTCAAATCATAGCTGTCTGCTCTATTCTTCCCACAAACTTGTTTTTACCAAGCACTGGTGTTCAACAAGGACTATAAGGCCATAGTAACTACTCAGAATCTATGTTTACTTCTGGGATTCTCTCCCTTTTAAAATTCCTACAAACCCTTTTATTATGAAAAACCTAACACAATTTGAAATTTGCATACAGGTTATTGCCACTACTTTAAACTCATGGCCCAGAAAGGTTAAAATTTCAACAGTCTTCAGTAAATATCTGATTATGTATCTGAGGTTCCTGAGATCCACCTGTTCCTCTGTGTGGAAAGAAGAGGTGGTACTAACTGTGTTAAGACTTATTATCTAGTGAAAGAATGCTCTAGGAAAATGCACCGTTTAGGAGAACATTTAAGAAATCATACTAATTTTGTTTCTTTTCTGGAAAATAAGCAAAGAACCCAAAGAAAACTATTTTAGAAGTCATTATTTGTATCTCATTAGTCTTTTAAAATTATGTACATATAGATTAGTGGGTTTCTACACCTTCAGAAAAATAAAATTATACAGTGTAGCTTGATTAAAGAATTGCATTGGAATCCTAGCCAAACAATTCTCACTGAACTGAAAGGAAACTGTCTTTGCAAAACTAAAATAATATGCTTACCACAATGGGGTCTGTTGGATTATTTTAAGCCAAAAGGGGAAGAAAATCACAGGGCAGTTTCAACTATTAAACTTACACTGAAAACTATTTTAAATTCAAATGGTGGTTGCTGTTATTTTAATAAACAAAACCAATATTCTTGGTCTGTCAGCAGGACAGCTATGGGTGAGATTACATCACCCTAAGCATTCCAAACTCTTCTCTGCCTCATTTTGACCAACCAATGCACAACAAATCCTGAAGGCAGCATGCACTATAAAACCCAAATGATCAACATAGGTCATGTAGACTAGTGGTTATCAACTTTCCTAATGGTGTGACCCTTTAATACAGTCCTGGGGATATGGTGACTGCCAAACATAAAATTATTTTCATTGATACTTCATAACTGTAATTTTGAATCTGTTATTAATTATAATGTAAATATCTCTGTATTCTAATGATCCTAGGTGACCACAGGGAGGTTGCAACCCACAAGAAGAGAAACAATGATGTAGGCCCAGCCTTCCAACATTGTTCTCTTCAACAGCTGCTAAGCTATAACAGTCTCTAATAATCTTAAACCTTACAACCCAAGCTAAAACTATTTTCACTGACTTCAGTTCAAGAAAGATTTGAACTAAATTAAAATAATCTGACAAAGGGGGATTATATATTAATTCTCATATGAACTTTTTATATGCATTAAGTTTGTTTGAATTACTACAAAAATTTGGTGGTATTTAAATATAGCCCAAATGGTCTGCCATACCAGGAAAAGCTATTAAAAACCTACAGTAATTTAATTAACATGAAAATGTAATGGACTTTCATTTGAAATTTTCCCTTGCCCTTTTCCCCATCTTTCTTCTTCTAGAAAAGTATACTAACTTTGAGTATGACCATGACTAAGAGTAGTGGGAAGAATGAGAAGACTCTGTGAATTGTCTAGCTACACCTATGAAGGATGACCAACTCTAGGACATGCTAGATGTGAGTCAAAGGGAAGCCCATAAATCAGTGATCCTTCAGGCTTAGTAGAACCAACCATGAGGTCTCAACTGAAGCTGTAATTACTAAGGAAGCCATGTAGTGAATAGATGAAACAAACACAGAGCAGGGATGGTTCAAGAGCTTTGTTACTCCAGTTTGCACCAACTTTCATAATTGGTAAGAGAATTAACAAGGAATCAACTGATGCACCAAAACAAAGTATTGGATCTTCAGTTTCTCACAGGCATTGCTACTCTTAGTCCAAGGCCCACAAAATGTAGGCACTAAGAGAAAAGAAGGTTTCCATTGTCATTTTAAGCCTGGAGTGGGTGGCACATAGGATGGAGAGCCAGGCAGAGCTCTGTGAGTTGGAGGCCAGCCTGATCTACAAAGTGAGTTCCAGGAAAGGGGCAAAACTACACAGAGAAACCCTGTCTCGAAAAACCAAAAAACCAAAAACCAAAACAAACAAACAGCAGAGGCGGTCATGGCACACGCCTTTAATCCCAGCACATAGGAGGCAGAGCCAGGCAGATCTCTGTGAGTTGGAGTGAGGTCCAGGACAGGCACCAAAACTATAAAGAGGAACTCTGTCTCAAAAACAAACAAACAAACAAACAAACAAAAGCATTCAAGATAAAAGCTGACAGTATGACCAAACAGGAAAAAAAAATGTGTAAATGCTAATTTACTGTAATGTACAAAATTAACCACTCTTCTTAAGTATGCCTTAATTATAAAGTACAAATTATATTTACATATTTAGACACTTTGTCTTTGACTTCTGTTTTTTCTTTTTACAATTTTTGCTCATCTTTTGTTCATATTTTCAAATTTTTTAAGTAAATGTATAAAACATTGTCAAGACTCTGTCTTTACTTTGCTGAAGTTTCAATAAATGGAATCTAGTCACTTCAGAACTTGTTTTGTGTCTACTCATCTAGAAGGCAAATCACATTTATTCAGTAATGGGACTATAGGTACATCCTCATAGTCTTTTACTTTTTAATTTTTTCTCTGTAATAGAAAATATCTTCAAATGATTTAGGTTTATTCATGTCAAATACATAAAGAAAGCCTCATATACTGGTCTCTGATTACATTGTACTTTTCTTGACCTGCTGTTTCAAGAGTATACAAGAGACAGGTTTCTCCATCAATTTCTACTTGCTCCTGGTAACAGTAACAATACTCTATTGTAGCATCATATTAATTCACAAAGTGATTCTGAATTAGCTGAATCATCAGGAAATTCTTGCCTATGCTACCAGCTCTAACTACAAAGAGTTTATATTCAATCATTTGAAGGAGGCCTCTCTTTGCTCCTCCATGCCTCTGGCTCCCTTCATTACCTATAGGACCATGCAGCTCTCATTCAGGAATCTGAAATGGCATGGGGGGTGGGTCTAGACCTCACCAGAAAGGCCTTTTTTTTTTCATTTTTCTTTATTGAGAAATTTTCTACTCGATCTACATACCATGCATAGATCCCATCTCCTCCCTCCTCTCACCCCCAGCCCTCCCTCTCAAGCCACACCACATCCCTATATCCCCCAAATCAAGGTCTCCCATGGAGAGTCAACAGAGTCTGGCACACTGAGCCAAGGCAGGTCTAAGTCCCTACCCACTGGACCAATGCTGTGGAAGGCATCATACCATTGGCACTGGACTCCCAGACAGATCCCAATCCCCCTGTCTGGGTGCCCCACAAACAGTTCAAGGCAAACAACCATCTTCTGTATCTAGATGGCCTAGTCCAGTCCCATGGGGGCTTCACAGCCACAGTTCATGGGCTTCCACCAGTGTGGGTGGTCATCTCCAACAAGGCCTTCTTAAGCTAACTCAGCTGCCACCAATTCTTTCTTCTACTATTTTGGTCATAGTGTCCATCACAGCAAAAGAAAAATAACTAATACAGAAGTTGGTACCAGACAGTAAGCTATGCACAGCTGCTGACAGGCCAATGATATATATATGGTTTGGTCTGTTTGATTGATTGGTTGTTGCCTTGCTTTGCTTTGTTTTGTTTTAAACAATGTGGAAGACTTTGGGACTTTGAAAGGAAAGTGGTCAAATGCTGTATATACTGCTTCATGGGCCAAACTAATATAGAGAGTAAAAAACAGTGATGATAAGAAATACATACACATTCATTGCTGGTGGGATTACAAATGGGTACAGACACTGTGGAAGTCAGTGTGGAGAATCCTCAAAAAGTTTAAAAGAAAAATACCATATGATCCAGCTATATCACTCCATGCTATGTGCCCAAAGGACTCAATATCCTCCTCCACAGATAATTGCTCAGCCATGTTCATTGGTAGTCTATTCACAATAGCTAGGAAATGGAAACAACCAAATGTCTTCCAACTGAGAAAGATGTAAGAACAATGTGTACTCTATGGAATACTATTCATGCATAAAGAAAAATTGCATCATGTAATTTGAAGGTAAATGGATGGAACAAGAAAATATCACATTGAGTGAGGAAACCCAGACTTAGAGAGATAAATACCACATGCTCCTGCTTACTGGGGGCCCCTGGCTCAAAATCTTCATATGTGAGTACATATTCTGAAAAATAAATAGGACTAATGCCTAGATTTGTAGTGGTGGTGATTGTGGAGCAACAGAGAGGGTCATGACAGAGAGGGTCGTGACAGGGTAAAGGGGGTCAGATAGAAATGGGAAAAGGGCGGCTCCTTTGGAAGGGAGAGAGAGAGGAACAAAGGGAGGAGGGCAAGGGGAAAGAGCAGAAGACAACTGATCTGATAGGAGAGAGGGAAACATGGGGCTTCTTAGAGAAGGGGAGCAAGGTAAATAGAGGAGAAGGATGGAGGTTGAAAAACAACAATAAGGATGTTTGGAAAAGCCACAAAGTCTCATATTATTAACTATTCAACTAAAATAATCTAATTCATATAAGTCAGTGTATAAATCCACATACAGTTTTAAAATTTTAATCATCATGGCAGACTGTGTTCCTCCAACATCCAAAGGCCACCTAAATAAAGCTCAAATTCCAGATGTAAGAAGCGTTCTTTGAAGTTGGTGGCCAGAACTGTCAAAAGACTCCTAAAACATACAACCTATTGATTTTGCCCTTTGTTACCTCCAGGAGTGGTAAGTCATTATTGTTGAAGCTACCACACACTTCAGAAATGCATCCACAAGACCCATTAACCAAACTGACCTGAACATTCCTTTCTAAGGTCTAATTTCCATGGTACCAGAAGGTGTTCTGCAAGCTTCAAAGGGAGGAGACAACCAACAGTCCTACCCAGGTATTCTGCCTATATATCATAACAATGTCCAGCATGGTAAGGTAACCCTAAAAATGCAATATTGACACACATACCTTGGTGTTAACAAACAGCTCTCTAATTGGAATTAAGGCCCACACAATACGAGGAATAACATACCATACATACCTAGTTAATTGCTCAGGGCTAAAGAAATCATGGTTATTAGATGATTACTACAATGACTAATGTATTATACCAGCATAATCTGTAACAACAATATATCTATAAACATGTATTTATATGCATAGATAAGTGTAATTTTCACCCCTCATCAAGGAAACTTCTCTTTGCAACACATGGAGACCATTACATAAAACCAAAATCAATCAAACCACAGAGTTGTGGAGTCCAGTCCTAATGAAAACATCTAGAAAACACTCCAGCATCTCAGGGAGCATTGAGTAAGAGACAGCAGAAAGATTGTGAAAGCCAAATAATTAGGGAGTTTGCTGTTAGATTTTGCCTCCTAGTACTATCAGAAGCCATTGACATAAAGTCTCACTAACAAGTCTGGACTTGGGGTAGCCCAAGGCTTCACACCCAAATAAAGAAATAAGTCAACCCAAGAATGCTGAGAGTTGGAGAAATAGTCTTTCCCATAGAAGAACGCACTAACTGGCTAATTAATATCAAATGATCAACTTTGCAAACATGCATACAAGTAATTTTATGTAGACTGAGCAGGTTATATCTATGTACATAGGAGTACATATGTATGCACATGTACATATACAACAATGAGAAAAGAGGCCATGGCTTGAAAAAAAACAAGGGCAGATATATAGGAGAGTTTGGGAAGAGGAAAAAGAAAGGGGGAAATTATGTAATTATAATCTTGAAATAATTTTTATAAAAAGAGATCTGAACTGTATTGAACTGGAAAACCTAGTAGCAATGGGTGAAATTCTAGATACGAATGAATCAAGAAGGTATCCACATTTAAATAGTGTTTCAAAATAAAAAGGGTGAAGCAGCACCAAAACTTTTACAACTCTAAAGTCGTTGGACACAGTTGGTTCAACACCAGAATTTTAAAGGATTTTAAAAGGACCTGTATTTCTTAATGTATCAGAAAAAAATGGAAATCAAAGGACCACTTTCAAACTCCCTCCATGAAGCCAGACTTACTGTACTACAGAAGCCATAACAAACACGCAAGCAGACAAAACTCTAGTAATTGGTAGGTAGCAGCAGTTTCCCCTTAGGGCCCATGACCTGTCCAGCCATGGATTCTTGGCTAGGTTTATAGTACAATGTATCTGTTCCATGTGGTTGATTTTGTGTCTAATTGGGTAGGTGTTGGCTATCCTCAAGATGCATGTGTTTCTATGGCACTATTGGGAAGTCTTGCTATTCTTTTTGTGTTGTCTCCAACATTTTCATCTGGGTAGTGCAATTGATAATATGTTCTCCTTGCACATTACATTCATAATTGTGAGGGCTATCTCTAAGGGAGGCAGGTTCCAGATCAATGACACTGTGTTGACCATAGGGTGTAGTATCCTCAGCAATAGCTTCTCACCCTGATGTTCTAGCAGGCAACCAAAGCAATGATGTTAGCGCCTATTGTTTTGAAGGTCTCTTGGACCACACTCAAAAACAACTCAAGGTGATGTTTTTCATAGGTGCCACTGTGTGCTTTTAGCTAATCTGCTGGTCCAGTGGTGCATTATCCCACTATGTGAAGCAACTTCAATGAAACAACATAAATGTCTATATTTCTAAATAAGAATATAAAATAATGGGTTTGCTATAGATTCTCAAACACCTTTTGTAGCTGGAGAGCTTTTCCCCAAGTCCCACCAAGGCCCCGCAGTCTGGTAGCCCACTTATACAATAAACACACAGATGCTTATATTATTTAAACTGTTTGGCCTAATGGCTCAGGCTTCTCACTATCTACTTCTTCTATCTTAAATTAACCCATTTCTATTAATCTATACTTTGCCATGTGGCTCATGGCTTACTGGTACCTTACATCTCCCTTGTCATGTGGCTGCTGGCAGGTCTCTCCTCCACCTTCCACTTCCCCAAATTCTCTTCTCTCTTGTCTCACCTATACTTCCTGCCTGGCTACTGGCCAATCAGTGTTTTATTTACTAACCAATCAGAGGAACACATTTGGCATACAGAATATCCCACAGCAATCTTTACTGTTGTTTTTGCCCCTTTCCCTCTCTGTATGCATTACTCTGCTCTTCCTTCTCTCTCACTATAAATTACCTCCCTCTTCTTTCCTATGCTATATAGTAGACCCTTCCTCTCCCAGGTTAAGTCCCTCTAATTTTATTTTTGCCTTCATAGCACCTGTGTCCTGCTATTTCCCCCTTTAAAGCTATCTCCTCCATCCACAATGCCTCCTTTCTACTTTCCTGGATTCTCAGATTACATGTTCAAACCAAGAAGACTTGGTTCTAGGATCTACAAATAAGAAGAAGCTTAAGACATTTGTCTTTCTGGACCTCAATATATCACTAAGTATAATTTTATCAGGTTTCCTTGATTTATTTGCAGATTTCATTTTTCTTTACAACAAAAAGATTTATACACTTACACCACATTTTCATGATTCATTAACCAATTGAATGATAGCCAGGCTGCTTCCATTTATTAGCTGTTGTGAATAGAATGGTTAGGGACATGGCTGTTCAAGTACATCTGTAGTGGAACAGCAAGTCTTTTCATCAAATGCCAAGGAATGACAGAGCTCAATCAACTAATATGTCTAATTTGAGCTTTTTGAGAAATTTCAATGCTAATTCCAAGAGTGGCTCCACAACTTTACAACCCCACCAACACTGGATGAAGGTTCCCCTTCCCATTCATCTTCACCAGTATTTGTTGTCAGCTATAGTGTATGTCTGAGGGGTTTTTTTTGTAAGTTTGATACTTTTGTCTCTATTATTTGATGAGAATATGGAATAAGTTTTTCGAGTGAATGTTTTCATTATCACTTACATTAATAATGCATGAATATTACAAGATAACAAAAACAGAACTGAATTTTTTTTGTCACAAGCTACAATTTTTACCTACCTCCCCATCTTCCTGTATCACTGTGAGACACACTATTTTCCCAGATGGAACAGTAATCGTCAGCCTCAACATCTGCTTGTAGCTCAGAGATGTGCAAATTTGCAGCATTTTTGGAGGTATCTTTGGATCCAGAGACTCTATCGATGACTCCAGGCCCCAGCTTCTTGTCTGAGTCTGAGTAGTAGTACAGAAAAAACTATGGAGAGCTCCCCTGCATCTGCTTATACCAGTAAATGTTTTTACTGCCAACACTGATGCCACTCTTCAGAATACAGGTGAGTCGGGCTGTTGATCTAAGAGCCTCAGAGATGGACAGCGGATGTTTCAGTATAGACTGAGAAAAGGAACCTGAAAAAGAGGACACCACAGTGAAGAGCAGAGCTGAGGTGCAAATTCTTGGGGATCTGAACCAGAATGGACTCACTGAGTTTAGGAGTCCTCCCCAGTACTCTTAGGTCTGTCCCTACCTGTACAGAAAGATAGAATCATGAAGATGAGAGGAGTCCAAGCCATGGTAGGCATAGCACAGCTTCTTCTTCAACCAGGATCTTCTGTCTGGGCTGCCTCAGTATCTCATCTCCAGTACAGTACAAGAGGGGCTTGTCATGCAAATGAGTTCTCATTAACTCCTCCTAGTGGTTGAATCACAGTATGAATTCCTGATGTAGAAAAGCAGGTGAAGTGAATTACTTTTTCTCACAGAATATAAAACAGGTGGTAACACACACATGACTGTGTGCAAAGACCTCTTTCAGATCCACAGTAGAACAGTTGCTGATTCCTCACAAAAAGTGATGTCACTGGGTCCCATGTCTGTTAGGGTTACCACATGTAGGCACCTGGCCTGCAGAAACTCCAGAGAGAGACTCAGTACTCTCCTTTAAGTCACAGGGCACTTATCATTTTTCATAATTATTCAATATATCAGTTCTGCTGTGTTTTCTTCACCTTCTATTTCAGACATATAAAAGGGAAACAATAGGGAGTATAGTGTTGTATTCTAGTGGAGCCATCACTGATAGATTTCTCTAATGAATGTGGACAGGCAGGAACAGCATGCATAAAGACATCCCAGGAGATCTTATTAGCCACTCAGGAGCTGAAGAAGACAGTGTAAGCTCCTGGATAAATATGCATTACATTTTTTTGTTGATGATATTTAGACAAAAATGAAGTTGATTACATCTGGCTGGGAAAACACTTCTAAACCTTGAGGAGAAGTGGGCATGTAGAAAGGAACATTGATGGATTGAGAAAGAAAGTCTCAGTAGTGATGGGAAAAGAGGGAAAGAAATGGTTAGTTTTATAGTATTTGACATGAGATTTGAGAATTTAATATTTCTTAAGGGACTTGTTCTTAGTTGACACAGAGGGGTAGCCAAGGACATATGAGGGATGTATGTCTAACTTTTATTTTATTTGCATCACTTTGTGCAACTGTTTCCACTGTTTGTGAACCTTTCTGCTAGAGTTCAGCTTACATGACAGCCTGAAGCAGAGATAGGCTTTTAGTAGTGGGAGTGTCTGGGTGGAATCACTAACTAAGACAGAGCCCCTTTTTCCCTGAACTCTAACAGGACAGGCTGATTCCACTGATGAGTTTCCTCAGTGAATATTGAGTAAGCCCTAAGACCAGCTTCTTTCAGTAAGTAGAAGAAACATCATATCACAGACCCACAATGTCCCCTGTTAGCCAAAGGGCCCTTAGTTACCATAGTGCAGAGACCTCAGAGTTCAGCTGGATTCTACTACTCACCAGATCATTGTCTTCACACACTCTGCTTTCTAAATGTGAAATGGATATTCTTTGATCTTCTGTAAAAGTTGTCACCATCCTGAAGAAATCTTTGACTTTCTTACAAAAATGAACAGAAATAATAATTATCCCACAGAAGAATGGCAAATATCAGGTTACTTGGTTGGTCTGTGATTTAAAATGAAGAGATATATTTTGGTAATACACACACACACACACACACACACACACACACACACACACAAACACATACAAATACTATTTAGCTCTAAAGAAAAATGAAGTTTAAAAGAAAAAGATAAAGGAAAATAGACAGACTTAGACTGTAGAATGTTAGGCAAAGTCACACAATATCAAATATTTTCCCATATGTGGAATCTAGCCAATAATATATGTATTTATATAAAAAACATATGGGTAGGTAATAACACAAAGAAAAGAAAATAATAAAGGAGAATTTAAGGGAACGGGGTGGACTGAATGCAGGTAGTAGATATGATTAATGAAAAAGAACATAAGGCTGAATGTTTTTCTAGTTTTGATTCTTCCAGGGAAATTTTGGTTTGGGTGGTGGATAACCACAAAAAATATATTTTCTACAAAAAGTGTTAAATATAATGTGAAACTTAAGAGCTTTTGTTCGAAGTGCTGAAAGACCATTACAAGAGAAACGAGGAGACCCCCCACCAGCTCTGCTAATTGTAGATTCAGTGGAAAATACTGCACTCTGCTCCCATGCCCTATATCGGGAAGTTAGCCTGTCATGCTGTGCTAGCAGGATGATTGCTTGCAAGAATGCTTGCAAGATCACCGCTTGTGAGATAATCACTTGCGGCTGTGCTTACAAGATAATTGCTTGCGAGAATGCTTTCGAGATAAGCGCTTGCGAGATAAGCTCGGAATTCGTTTACCCACCCAGATTCCGAGAAAAACCATTAAGATGACCCATTAAGATGACCAACCTGGGACCCAAATACCCCGGAAGGTAGGGAGCATCTGTCCCTCTATCGCCAGACTCTAATGGCAGGTCTCCGAGCGGCGGCCAGAAGGCCCACTAATTTGGCCAAGGTAGGTGAGGTTCTCCAAGGGCCTGACGAAACCCCCTCTGCCTTCCTTGAAAGGCTCATGGAAGCATACAGGAAGTATACGCCTTTCGATCCACAGTCTGAAGAACAGAAGGGGGTGGTAGCGATGGCCTTTATAGGACAGTCAGCTGCAGACATAAGATGCAAGTTACAGAGATTAGATGGTTTGCAGGGACTGAGTTTGAGAGATTTAGTCAAGGAAGCAGAAAAGGTTTATTATAAAAGAGAAACTGCAGAGGAAAAAGAAGCAAGGTTAGAAAAAGAGAGAGAAGAAATGGAAAGACAAAGAGAGAAGCGGCAAAATCGAAATTTATCACGGATCCTGGCAGTGGCAGTGAAAGACAACTCAGGGCCTTGAGGCAAAGGAGGTCGCCCACCTTTAAAGCCTAACCAATGTGCATACTGCAAGGAAGAGGGTCATTGGGCCCGAGAGTGCCCCAAAAAACAAAGAGGATGAGGCCGGTCAGTCTTGGCCCTTGAGGACTGAGGAAGTCAGGGTTCGGAACTCCTCCCCAAGCTCCGGGTAACCTTTGAAGTGGAGGGGACCCCAGTCGACTTTGAAGTAGATATGGGGGCAGTCTTTTCAGCAATACAACAACCACTCGGGCCACTATCTTCCCGCAAGTCTCTAGTCTAAGGGGCCAACGGGAGTAGAGAGAGACCCTGGACCACTCAGAGAACAGTCAACTTGGGGAAAGGTACTGTGCAACATTCTTTTCTGGTCCTCCCTGACTGTCCCGCGCCTCTCCTGGGGAGGGATCTCCTGACAAAATTAGGAGCCCAAATAACTTTCACTGCCCAAGGACCTGAATTAGTTTGCCCATCCCATGGTCGGGGACCTTCGCCTCCTCACTCTAGAACTCCCAGCAACAGAGGATTATCGGCTGTATGGGACCACCATCCCCGCGGCCCAACTGACCATGGTCCCCACAGGACTGGGAAATGAAGAATGGACCCGCAGGTTCCCGGAGGCTTGGGCAGAGATGGGGGGACCTGGACTGGCAGTAGAACAGTCACCCATTGTGGTCACCTTAAAACCCACAGCAGTTCTGGCTCGGGTAAGACAATACCCCCTCAGCCGAGAGGCCAGAGAGGGCATTAAACCCCACATAGAACGATTCCTAGAACTTGGCATACTAAGACCATGCCAATCGGATTGGAATACTCTGCTCCTGCCAGTAAGGAAGCCGGGAACTAATGATTATAGAACCATCCAAGACCTACGGGAAGTAAACACTCGGGTAATGGACATACACCCCACAGTGCCCAACCCCTACAACCTTCTAAGTACGCTGCCCCCAGAACAAAATTGGTACACAGTTTTAGACCTGAAGGATGCTTTCTTCTGCCTGCCCCTTCACCCGGACTCTCAGAAACTTTTTGCCTTTGAATGGTCAGACCCCGAGAAAGGAAGAACAGGGCAGTTAACTTGGACCAGGCTCCCACAGGGATTCAAGAACTCTCCAACCATCTTTGATGAGGCCTTGCATCGGGACCTCTGAGAGTTCTGAGAGACAACCCCCGAGGTCACTCTCCTCCAATACATTGATGACCTCCTACTGGCAACTGACAATCGAGATGCCTGTAGGCGGGGGACAGAGAAACTGCTGGGTCCCTTGGCAAAATTGGGATATAGAGCATCTGCCGAGAAGGCACAAATTTGCCAGAACCGAGTCACCTTTCTCGGCTACTCTCTTGAAGGAGGGAAAAGATGGCTGACAGACGCCCAAAAGAAAACGGTGGCGAACATCCCGGCCCCATCGGATCGCCGTCAACTGCGGGAGTTCCTAGGTGCGGCAGGGTTCTGTTGCCTATGGATCCCAGGATTCGCTGCCATAACTGAGCCATTTTCCCCCTTACTCAAGGAAAAGAACCCCTTTGTCTGGCAAGAGGAACACCAGACAGCGTTCAAGACGCTGAAGAAGGCACTCCTGTCAGCACCTGCCCTCGCCCTTCCTGATGTGAGTAAGCCCTTCACCCTGTACCTCCACGAGAAAAAGGGGGTGGCGGTTGGTGTACTAACGCAAGCTCTCGGACCCTGGAAAAGGCCTGTCGCCTACTTATCAAAACGACTCGACCCAGTGGCTAGAGGGTGGCCCACTTGCCTCCGGGCAGTGGCAGCAGCAGCTACTCTGGTGTGAGACACAGACAAATTGACTCTGGGGCAGCACCTGACCATTATTGCTCCCCATGCGCTAGAGAGCATTGTTCGCCAGCCGCCTGAACGATGGCTGAGCAATGCCCGGGCCACCTATTACCAGACAATGCTACTAGACTGAGACTGCATCACATTTGGGCCCCCGTCCCTTTTGAATCTGGCCACCCTCCTCTCAATCTCCCCGGAAGAGGGTGAGAGTGAACTAGTCCATAACTGGGAGGCCATCCTAGCTGAAGAGACCGAGGTCCGAAAGGACCTAACAGACCAGCCTCCAGCCCACTCTGATCTGATATGGTATACGGATGGCAGCAGCTTCCTGAGTGGGGGGCAGAGGAAAGCAGGAGCAGCTGTAGTGGACAAAAAATGGGTAATTTGGTCTAGTAGCCTCCCGGAAGGAACTTCAGCCCAAAAAGCAGAACTGATCGCACTCACGCAAGCTCTCACCATGGCTGCAGGAAAACGGGCCACAATCTATACTGACAGCCGGTATGTGTTCGCAACAGCGCATGTGCATGGGGCAATATATTGAGAGAGAGGGCTACTAACATCGGCTGGAAAAGAAATCAAAAATAAAAAAGAAATTGAGGCCCTATTGGAGGCTGTAATGTTGCCCCGAGAGCTGGCCATCGTACATTGCCCTGGGCACCAAAAAGGGGACTCCCCAGTTGCAGCGGGAAACAGGAAGGCCGATCAAGGGGCAAAGGAGGCTGCCCTCCGGGATCCAAGGAGCCTGGCCATTCACGCCTCGACTCTGGAGGATTCAGCTCCTGAAGAGGCTCCACCCCAGGAACTTCTGAAAGACACTCTGGAAAGGACCCACAAATTAACCCATCTGGGCAGCAGAAAATTGATCCAGCTGACTACAGAAGATAAGACCCTCTCCCCATCTGAGAAGAAGCAAATGGCAGAGAAGGTGGTAGCTGCTTGCTGGGCCTGCCAGCAGATAAATGCATATCCTGGGAGACTGGCCCCCGGAAAAAGGCTACGAGGAACCGGCCCTGGCCAGCATTGGGAAGTAGACTTCACCGAGGAAAAGTCAGCTAAATATGGCCTAAGGTATTTACTAGTGTTTGTAGACACCTTTACAGGATGGGTAGAAGCCTACCCCACCAAAAAGGAGACTGCAGCAATAGTCGCTAAGAAAATCCTGGAAGAAAACTTCCCAAGATTTGGACTGCCTCAGGTAATTGGGTCAGATAATGGCCCAGCGTTCGTGGCCCAGGTAAGTCAGGGACTGGCAAAGGTCCTGGGGATTGATTGGAAGCTGCATTGTGCATAAAGACCCCAGAGCTCAGGACAGGTAGAAAGAACAAACAGGACCATTAAGGAGACCTTAACCAAATTGACTATGGAGACTGGCTCTAGAGATTGGACGATACTCTTACTGTATGCCCTCTTTAGGGCTAGAAATACCCCTTACTTCATGGGTCTTACCCCCTTTGAACTGCTCTGTGGGTGTGCACCCCCAGTTAAGAACCTAACCCTCCAGCAAGGAAAAATCATGCCTTCCCCTCTGTCTGACAGGCTGCAAGCCTTAGCATCTGTCCAGCATACACTGTGGAAGCAACTGTCTGCTGCATACCAACGTGGCGGGGACAGCGCTGCCCATCAGTTCCACGTGGGGGACTTCGTATAAGTCCACAGACACTAGCATCAGACTTTGGAACCCTGGTGGAAGGGACCATACCAAGTCCTGCTGACCACCCCAACAGCAGTCAAGGTTGACAGGATTGCTGCCTGGATTCATGGCTCCCATCTCAAACCTGCCCCTGTCCCTGACCTGGATGCTGATCTGGACTGGACTGTGGAGCGGACTGAGCATCCCCTCAAGCTCTGCATTAGGCGCAGAAGCCGGCCAGACAAACCCCCACCGGCCACAACCACAAACTTGGCAAGTGATATCTGGGACGGGAGATGTGGTATGGACAGTGTCTAGCTCAAGCCACCCATTGGGAGCATGGTGGCCAACTCTCCAGCCAGATATCTGCCAATTGGCAGCCGGACTAGACACCTGGGACCTACCTGAACAGGAACCTGGTAGCGTCCTTCCCCTAACAGTTAAAGGGGGAATGTTTAATGATTTGCTGACCAGAGGAAGGATCCAGTGATGCGCCACCCCCCTGAGGAGGTGTCTCCTTAACTATTTACCTTTCTATGTATGCCCCCGAGATGGTAGAAAAAGAGGGGAGATTCATAGGTGCGGGGGACCAGAATCCCTATACTGTAAGGCTTGGGGATGCGAAACCACTGGAACCACATACTGGAAACCTAGCTCTAGTTGGGATTGGATCCGGGTAGGCCGAAATATCACTCATCCTGAACCAGCCAGCAGCCCTTTTGGCCCCCACAATCCCTGTCCCCCTGGGAACCTTGAATTGCAGGGTAGACATGTCACTGGATGCCAGAGCACCCCTTTATGCAATGTACTAAACATAACTTTCACTGCTGAAGGGAAAAAGTCCACATCCTTAGCCGACTGGTATAGAGGCCGAACCTGGGGTCTGAGATTCTATGCCCATGGAGATGATTTCGGGCTCCTCTTTAAGATAAGGTTAAGTAAGGATAGTATGCTAACATGCACAGCCGTCGGCCCAAACACAGTCCTTATGGACCAAAAGGGATTCCCACCTAAGGTCTGTCAACCAACGGTCCAACCTCACACCCCTACATCCCAGATCCTCCAACCCCGAGGTCCACCCCTCACCACAGGATATCCCAGACCCTCCGGTGAATCTCTCACCCCTGGGGTCAGGAGAGAGACTCGTGGACTTAATAAGAGGAGGATATCAGGCGTTAAATTTGACCTACCCCAATCTCACTAAGTCCTGTTGGCTCTGTCTTCAAGCTAGCCCCCCTTACTATGAGGGAATGGCTATAGATGAAAAATTCACTTACAATACCTCGACTAGCTGTAATTGGGGGACAAAACACATGTTAACCTTACCTGAAGTGACTGGCTTGGGAACTTGTCTGGGGCACCCCACTGCTTCAGAGAGAAATCACTGCACCCAAACAGAAAGCATCACCTCCACAGATCAGTCTCTTTTCCTTGTTCCAGCCCCTGGTCTTTATTGGGCATGCAACACAGGACTCACCCCATGTGTCTTGGTTGCTAATTTCAACCAGTCCCGAGACTTTTGTGTCCTTGTCCGAGTCTATCCAAGGCTAGTCTATTACCCAGCTGAAGAGTTCGAGGAGCATTTTGTGGGCAGGACTCGGTTCCCCAGAGAACCTGTCAGTGTCACCCTAGCCGTGCTGCTAGGAGCAGGAGTGCTAGCCAGGGTAGGGACCGGAGCAGCAGCACTAATTGAAGGCCCTAGGCAGTTGGGGATCCTAGAAGCGGTAGTCCAACAAGATCTGCGAGCAATCGAGACCTCCGTTACAGCCCTGGAAAAGTCTTTAACTTTGCTATCAGAGGTGGCCCTACAAAATAGACGAGGACTGGACTTACTGTTCTTAAAGGAAGGTGGTCTGTGCGCTGCCCTAAAGGAAAACTGTTGCTTCTACACGGATCATACGGGTGTAGTAAGGGAATCAATGACAAAACTTAGAGAAAGATTAGATGCCAGAGAAAAGAACTTACGAGGCTCTCAAAGCTGGCTTGAGGGATGGTATAATCAATCCCCATGGCTAACTACATTATTGTCAGCCCTCACAGGACCACTTATTGTATTAATTCTTGTCCTCATGATTGGACCATGTATCCTCAATCGAATCTCGGCTTTTGTACGATCCCAGGTAAATGGGGTTAAGATGATGGTCCTGAGACAACAATACCAGCCGGTATCTGGCAGTGGCCTTTAGGATTAAAGGTCGGCACAAGAGAAAGGGTGGAATGAAAGGGCCATTGTAAGGGAAACAAAGCCCCCCCCCCACTAGCTCTGCTAATTGCAGATTCAGTGGAAAATACTGCACTCTGCCCCCACGCCCCATATCAGAAAAGTTAGCCCATCATGCTATGCTAACAGGATGCTTGCAGGATGACCCCTGGGGTTGTGTTTGCAAGATAAATTGCTTAAGAAAGAATGCTTGCCAAATAACCCCTTGCTAGATAAGCTTGGAATTCGTTTACCTACCCAGACTCTGAGAAAGGCCGCGGAGACATCTGGCGTCCAGGTGTCTGCACTCGGGGTGACCCCACTCCCCTGCCCTGGTAGAACTGCCTCATAAAAGGCCTGTGAGCCTCAAACTCGGGTCACCAGCTACTCCTCGCGCTGGTGTCCCATGAGCTCGTGTTAAAGTAAAGCTTCATTTGTGACCCGATATCGGAGTGGAGTTCTCTGTTTTGAATGCCAACCCTAACACTAAACACTCTCTTAAAAAACTTAGGCTAAAGTCTTTTAGGACTTTCTTTCAGAAGAACAAAAATTAGAATCACCTGAAGATATTAGTATGGGAACCACCTGTAATTAGCTCTAAGGGAAAACAACAAACCTCTTAAGACAGCAAAACCTAAGTTTTGTCTTTGTTTCAAGCCAGAAAAAATCCTCCCTGCAATGAGGGAGGCAGTGCTTGAGTTCCTAAAAATCTCTTCTAAACTCTGTCTCTTCAAGCTAGTAAAAGACAATGGGTCAGAATACCCTGAGGGAAATGCTTGGGAGAGTAGGGTGAAAGGCCATAAACATCCCAATAGGGCAGGTAACTGTTTACCTGGGAAAAGCAAAAAGCCAAGCTTTTTAGTTACAGCTGAGCTGAGGCATCAGGGGTTTGTTTCTGAGTAAGCATTTCAGAATAAAAAGGTGCTCCTAATTGCCCTAATGCAAACATCCCCTGAAGCGATGCAAACTCTGTTAAGCTTTGTATCCTTGCTTCTAAGCAACAACTGAGAAGCAGCTAGCCAGTACCTCCAAGTTTGAGTGCATTCCAGGGATACTAGAGTGCCTGAAAAGCTTCCTGGAGCATAGAGCTGATGCAGGAAGATACAGGACCCAAGAGAAAACTGCTAATGAACAAAGCTAAAGCCAGTGAAATGGCACAGTTGCCCACTTTCCTGCAAATCCTGGGTTGATAGGTCCACAGCTGCAAAAAGAAATTTCTCTGAGAAAAGCTTTCCTATTAGACAAAAGACATTTCTGGGAAAGCAGTGAAGCTGAACTGTGTCTGCCAAGTCAGGAACACTGTCTGGGGAAAGAGCCCAGCCAGGGCAGAACAGAGAACTATCTAGGAATAAAGCTTTCTTTTCTATCAGAGAAAGCATCTTTATGACAAAAGCTTTGTTTCAACTGATTCCCAGTGAGAAGAGGGACTGTAGACCCAAGGGGTGATTGCCTCTGGCATAAGCTCTGTCCTTGAGTACACAGACAAACAAATGCAACTCGCTGGGGGACTGGGTTAGGTGAAAGCCTGATGAGGGGAGTACACCTTGTAATGCAAGTTTAGAGATGGCAAAAACCTCCCTCGTTAAAAAAGCAGAAGCTTGACTTTCAATCTGCACACAAACCTCACAGACCCTGAAAATAGAGACAGACTAAAGCCCCTCCCTTCAGTAGCAGGAAAAGCTGCCACTTTAGGGTTGGAAACTGTTTCTGAGGCAGAGGGAAGAAACTGAGACTAAACTGGGAACTGTCAGGGAGACAGACTCTCTGAGGAAGAAGAAATGGAAAAGGGACAGATTCCTCCCCAGAAAGCTGCTAGAGTTTGAGGCAAATTTGAGGGGGAAAAAAAGCTCCTACCTCCAGAGGTAGCTAGCAGAGGAACAGAGCTGCAGCCTGAGATATCTGAAGCTCTGCATCTGGGGGGAAAGGAACAAGCAAAATGAGATAAAGATCTATTAGTGGGAGAAAATCTCTCTGAAGGAACTATTTAAAAAAAAAAAAAAAAAAAGCTCTGTTGTAAATGTTTTGTTTTTCACTGACTGTCTAAGGCAAACAAAAGCCCTGAGGGAAGTTTGTAAAAGGAATGCCAGCCTCAATGCATGCTAATGAGGCAGGTGCAGTTCTGATCCAGGGCCAGTGTCAAATGAAAGAGAGACGTCTGTTGAAGCCAGCTCAGAACAGTAATCTCCCAATGTCCCATAATTGAAAACTCAAGCTTGGTTCAAACCTCCCAAGCAAAATCTTTGAAAAGCAAGCCCGGAAAAAGAGAACAGAAATCTCCCTATCTCCCATAGTTGAAAACACAAACAGCTTGGTTCAAACCTCCCAGGTAAGAATTTGAAAGTAAATCTGGTAAAAGAACTAGAAGTTGACTTTCAGACCTGAAAAGAATTATGGGAAATGAAGTCCATGAGGTAGCTTGTAATAAAGGACTGATATAAAAGAAATGCATTCTGGGAAAAGTAGTTTTTTTCACTAAAGATGGTGAAATTGCCCTGAAAGACTTTTGTCAACTCAAAGATACGTTCATAGTAAACTTAAAATACAGCTTTTAAAAGAATAAGAAGGAGGAAAATCATCTAGAGTTTCTGGAATGTCAGTTCCAAGGAAAGACTGTAAGAATACAAAACTCAGAGCTATGCCACTTTTTGGCTTTACCAGATCCTTGAGAAAATGCCTTATTTACCCTAATAGCTGTGCAAAGTTTTTACGGTAATTGAATGACAAAAAGCTGCTTATAATAGCAAACAAGCTGCTTTTAAATCCTTACAAAAGCAAGAGAAAGAAATTTATATACTGAACATTGTTTTAGATATGAAGACACTTATGTGAAAATAAAAAAAAAAATTCTTTGCCTTTTGGACAAACAGCCTGCAATGGATGATTCCTTTGAAAATCTAATAAGGAGACAAGGAAACAGGCATTCAAAAAGAAATGACTGCTTTCTGGATGGGAACAAACTTTAGAAAATCTAGCTGTCTTAAAAAAATAGTTGCTTCACACCTGAAAGTTCCTTATAAGAATATCACAACTGCTAACAACATCAGAGGTTAAAGCTAATGAAGTGAAAATACTAAATCATTAAAATGCTTTTCCTGAGAGTAAGCTAATGAAGAATATGTTTCATGAAAGAACAGCTATGTTCTTGACTCCTTCAAATCGTAGCAGTTTTGGTAAAAATATTGGGCTGATGAAAATCTATCAGAAACATCAGCAAGGTTAAAGAGCTCATGGCAAATGCAGCTTAAAAAATTAAGAAGGGGAAAAATTGTATCAGAGTTTGGTGATGAGTATAAAAAGCAACTAAATCAATTTTTGTGATATCAAGGCTCCATCTTGTAGTCTGTGGATAGAAGGAATATAAAGAGGCTTCCAGACTGCTGAGGAGTTTGAGACAATTGTAACTAAGTTTCAGCAATGTTTTCAGACCTGCTGAAAGCTGAAGGTCTGGAACCTGACTCCAATGTAAACAACTATCTTCTCATGTTGGGAAATTGACTGTTGAGTTGCCAGCTAAGCAATTCAGAAACAGAATATTCCTTACAAGATTTTTCTTTTCTCTTTTCTTTCTTTTTGGGTTTGCTGTAAACTGATGTAGCTCTTTTATAGAGTTACATCTGAAATGCATAGCAACAGAAGTCATTAAGCTCTGAGTTAAGAGAGAGCCATTGAAGAATTACTCCTGTTTCAATCTATAAGGAACTTTCAGAATATCAAAGCTATCTATAAGCTCTGAACTTTAGAAATGATTTGCATACTTTGTCTAGTTAAGAGAATCTTTCTAATAGAGGTAGTGATAATAAGAGTAAGAAATAGAAAATTACTCTGTCTTGTTAGAAAATATTAAATCTCTAAGTTTTAAGAAATCTTTAGGTGTTTGCTAAGTTAGCTATATGCTTAAGAATATAAGCTTGCAAGAAGTAACTAAGACAGTCTTAAGACAAGTAGTAATAAGCTTGTAAGAAGTAAAGATGCTAGGCGTTAAATAAAAATATACGAAGTAAATAAGTAAAGATGCTAGTTGTAAATGTAAATTTAAATAAGAAGTATATGCTAATGGTAGCCCTATAGAGAGTTTGCTTAACAGTTCTTATGAATATGTGTGTAAAATAGTTCTATAGAATTTCTTTAAGACATGTAAAAAATGGCCAAAATGTAAGTTTAAGTAAGAAGTATAGATAAGTAGATGTTAATATGTTATATGTGAGTTTGTAAAAATAAAGTATAAATGTTGAGTATGAGTTTATACTTAAGCATATATTATACATGAGTTTGTACAGTGTAAAAGTTAAGTGTTAGTCTATTCTTAATGTATATGGTGAAAGAACCTGAGACACAGAAGATAGTGTCCTAGTACACTGCAAAGGAGGCAGTCTGGGTGGTTTTCAAAAGCTCCAGAAGCTACTAAGAAGCTAAGAATGATGGACACGAGAACCAACACAACAAAGCATCTACAACTGAGATCCATGGAGAATCAACGCAACCCAGAAAAACCTGAGCTAACAGCAAAAACAGTGCAGTTTAAAATATTACTATAACTAAAAAGGTCTCTGGCTTGAGAATGAAAGTTGCAGAGACTCTTATTTGAACTAAAATTGTTAACTGCAAAAATGTTTGGTTGTAAAACGCTTCTTCATATTTGGAAGTGGAAGTCTGATACCAGAATTTATTTTTTTGAACTTTTTGAACTTAAAAAAAAAAATGAGATAAAACTACAAAAAGGTTTTTGTTATGGATTTCTTCATATTTGGAAGGCTGGCACCAGAATTTATTATTTAAATTTTGGGACTTAAGAAATGAACAACAGTGATTTCATTGCTATGGGATAATTTGAATTTACTTATAGTGATGACCTAGGAACTCTTTTCTGGAATTATTTGTGTTGAAAATGAAACTGTTTAAATGAAGGAATTTATTGTTTCTACCTAGACTCAAGATGCAGTTTTGTGTATGTATATATGCTTTATTAACTGATTCATGAATATTTCGTGTTAAAAATGGAACTGTTTTATGGAACTGTTCATGTAAAAATGGAATTACTTGTGGAACTGCTTTTGTGTTACAAATGAAACTGTGTAAATGGAAAAGTTTGGGTTTTCTAACTAGGCTTGAGATTTTGTTTTAAAAAAAATTATTAAAAAAAAGGAGTAATAATATTCCTTAGAGTATTTAATTTAAATAATATTTTCTTATTTGAGTGGATTAATGTTATGTTTTGTTAGTAGGAAATGCAAATGGGTATATTAAGATTACTTAGGGTTAGGGATTTAGCTCAGTGGTAGAGCACTTGCCTAGCAAGTGCAAGGCCCTGGGTTCGATCCTCAGCTCTGGCAAAAAAAAAAAAATTATTTTAAAGTGTAAAGAGTTTTATTATGAAACTGCTTTTAGATGTCTTGCTAAAAGTTTTCAAAGCATTAATGGTTAGATTGAGAATATTGCTTTTCAATATGATTTTGTAGGAATTGTCTAAGTATGGGTTTTTCTAACTAAGTTTGAGATTTTGTTTAAAAAATTAAAGAAAAGGAGGAGTTGTGAGTAAATTAAGGTTGAATTATGTTTGCAGAAACTGTTAACCTACTGATTAATAATTATATTATTAACAAGTAATTATTAATACTTAAGTTTGATGTGAAAACAGAAGTCTTCTTTCTTTCAGAAGTTTTTCCTATGTTGTTAGCAAGAACATTCAAATGGTTCTATTAAGAGTTAAAGTTGAGCAAAGTGTCCCTGTGTAAGCCCAAGGTTCCAAACAGCCAGCTCATGCACTAAGGACAGGTCCTGGTCCCACAACCTGGATGTCTCCCAAACAGTTCAAGCTATTCAATTGTCTCACTTATGCTCAGCCTGGAAGGAGGGGACTGGACCTGCCTGTACTGAATCCACCAGGTTTAAATGAATCCCCAGGGGAGTCTTGGCCCTGGCCGGGATGAGAATGGAGGGGAGGGGCTGGGGGGGAAGGTGGGGGTGGGACAGGAGGGGGGAGGACAGGGGAACTCATGGCTGATGTGTAAAATTAAAACACAAATATAATAATAATAATAATAATAATAATAATAATAATAATAATAATAAAACCTTTTTTTAAAAAAGAAGAAAACTTAGAGTATTTAAATAAATAAGGAAATGTGTTTTTAAAAAAAGAGTTAAAGTTGGAAGACTGAGAAAATTGTTAACTATATATAACACCGTTTATGTTAATTCAAATGGTACTGTTAAGAGTTTGCTTTGAGATTAAGATTGAGAGAATTATAACTATGTATAGCAATATTTATGTTAACCTGTTAATGGTAATGATGAAGCTAAGGGATTCTTTAGGTTTGCGATTGTATTAAGAGTTTTTGGTTTAGAAAGGACTTGATGCAGTTAAAGACTGATATCTTTTTGGACCCAATCAAAAAAAAAAATGTCATCTTTATTATCCTCTACTCCAATACAGGGAAGTGTAACAGCTATGGAGATTACAGTGAGCTCTTAATATTGAGTTATTTTTTATATATTAAGAAAGGGGGACCTGTAGAAGTCCATTTTCAGGTTCCTTGTGGCTTTACCCAGCAGGACCACATAGAAAGATGATTGGACCACAGGCCTGAGTGCAGGTGTCTGAAATGGTCTGCACTTACCTGTTCTGGGGGAGAGGTCTTTTGCTCAACCCCTTGGCATTTCTATAAATACCCTAGAGCAGAGACAGTCAGGGCTTGTAGGAATAGGCTCAACTCTTGAGGCTATCCTGTATTTTCTATCTGTTTATCTCGATATTCTAAATCCTTCTATTTTCTGCTTCTTTCGCTTAAGAAAACTATGGAGAACTGTGAGGTTCGTGGGTAAACACCCCACAGATCTCAATGTCCCTTGCTCATAGAATCCCTCCTCTCTCTCTCATTGGTTGGACTCCTGGAGCTTGGCCTGGCACCCAGCCGTGGGTTCCTAAATCTGCTTCCATCAGTCACTGGATGAGGACTCTATGGTAACAGGGTATTCAGCCATCTGATCATCGGAGTAGACCAGTTCAAGCACCCTCTCGACTATTGCCAGTAGTCTAAGGTGGGGTCATCCTTACAAACTCCTGGGAACTTCCTTAGCATTCAGTTTCTCCCTATTCCTGTGATATCTTCATTTATCGTGGTATCTCTTTCCTTTCTTTCCCACTCTGTCTCTGTTCCAGCTCAAACCTCCCATTCCCCTGTGTTCTCATACCCCATCCCTTGCGATCCATTAGCCCCTTTTACCCCCAGGTTGCTCATGTAGATCTCATCTATTTCTCCTTCACTGGGCGATTCTTACATCCTTCCTAGGGTCATCCCTGCTAGCTAGCCTCCCTGGAGATGTGGGTTGCAGTCTGGTTATCCTTTGCTTTAAATCTAGTATCCACATATGAGAGAGTACATACAATGTTTGTCCTTCTGAGTCTGGGTCACCTCACTCTGGATATTTTCTAGTTCCATCCATTTGCCTACAAATTTCATGATGTCATTGTTTTCCTCTGTTGAGTAATATTCCATTGAGTATAAGTACCACATTTTCTTAATCCATTCTTCAGTTGAGGGGCATCTAGGTTGTTTACAAGTACTGGCTATTACAAATAATGCTGCTATGAACATAGTTGAGCATGTGTCCTTGTGGTGTGATTGAACATTCCTTGGGTATATACTCAAGAGTGGTATAGCTGAGTCTTGAGGAAGATTGATTCCCTATTTTGTGAGAAACCATCACACTTATTTCCAAAGTGTCTATATATGTTTGCATTCCCACCAACAGTGGAGGAGCGTTCCCCTTGCTTCACATCCTCTCCAACATAAGCTGTCTTCAGCTTTTTGATCTTAGCCATTCTGACATGTATAAGATGATATCTCAGAGTTGTTTTGAATTGCATTTCCCTGATGACTAAGGATGTTGAGCAATTCCTTAAACGTGTTTTGGCCATTTCAGATTTTTCTGTTGAGAATTCTCTGTTTAGTTCTGTATCCCACTTTTTAATTTGATTGTTAGGTATTTTAATGTCTTGTTTCTTGAGTTCTTTATATATTTTGGAGATCAGCCCACTGTCAGATGTGGAGTTGGTGAAGATATTTTCCCATTCTGTAGGCTGTTATGTTGTCTTAATGACAATATCCTTTACCCTACAAAACTTTCTCAGTTTCCAAAGGTCCCATTTATTAATTGTTGCTCTTTCTGTCTGTGCTACTGGTGTAATATTTAGGAAGCAGTCTCCAGTGCCAATACATTCAAGACTACTTCCTACTTTCTCTTCTATCAAGTTCAGTGTAACTGGATTTATGATGAGGTCTTTGATCCACTTGGACTTTCGACAGATATGGATCTATTTGAAATCTTCTACATGTTGACATCAGTTATATCAGCATCATTTGCTAAAGATGCTTTCTTTTTTCTATTGATTAGTTTTGACTTCTTTGTCAATAATCAGGTGTTCATACATATGTGGATTAATGTCAGGGTCTTCAATTCGATTCCATTGAAAAGAAAGAGAATTACAGACCAATTTCCCTCATGAACAGTGATGCAAAATACTCAATAAAATACTGTCAAACCAAATACAAGAACACATCAAAAAAAAAAAAATTATCCACCATGATCAAGTAGGCTTCATCCCAGGGATGCAAGGATGGTTCAACATGCAAAAATCAGTCAATGTAACACACTGTATAAACAAACTGAAAGAAAAAAAAACCACATGATCATCTCATTAGATGCTGAAAAAGCCTTTGACAAAATCCAACATCCCTTCATGATAAAAGTCTTAGATCAGGAATACAAGGAACATTCCTAAACGTTAATAAAAAGCAATTTACAGCAAGCCAATAGACAACATCAAATTAAATGGAGAAAAATTCAAAGTGATTCCACTAAAATCAGGAACAAGACAAGGCTGTCCACTCTCCTCTTATTTATTCAATGTGGCACTTGAAGTTCTAGCTAGAGCACTAAGACAACAAAAGAAGATCAAGGGGATAAAAATAGGAAAGGAGGAAGTCAAACTTTTACTATTTGCAGATGACATGATATTTACATAGGTGACCCCAAAAATTCTACCAGGGAACTCCTACAGCTGATAAACTCCTTCAGTAATGTGGTGGGATACAAGATTAACTCAAAATAATCAGTAGCCCTCCTATATACAAATGATAAACAGACTGAGAAAGAAATCAGAGAAACATTATCCTTTACAATAGCCACAAATGATATAAAATACCTTGGGGTAACTCTAACTAAGAAAGTGAAGGACCTGTATGACAAGAACTTTAAGTTTCTGAAGAAAGAAATTGAAGATGTCAGAAAATGGAAAGATCTCCCATGCTCATGGATAAGTAGGAATAACATAGTAAACATGGCAATCTTACCAAAAGCAATCTACAGATTCAGTGCAATCCCCATCAAATTTCCAACCCAATTCTTCATAGATTTGAAAAGATCAATACTCAACTTCATATGTAAAAACAAAAAACCCAGGATAGCTAAAAGGATCCTATACAATAAAGCAACCTCTGGAGGCATCATGATCTTTGACTTCAAACTCTACTAAAGAGCTATAGTAATAAAGACAGTTTGCTGTTCTTATTCTTATAATTTTTAGTTTTGCTTTTTAGTTATGATTGTGGCTGAGCTTACTAGGAACAAAACTGATAACTTTTCTAAACATTTCTGTAAAGAAATTAAGCCTCTCTGCAGTCATTCATAGGAACCAGTTTCTCTGGTCATCCCTGACTACCTGTACAGTCATTCTGAATAAGCAGGAAGAACTCACTAAGGTTAATGACTCTTGCTGATTTAACTATCCTAAAAAAGAGATAAATACATTCCAAAGAATTTAAGAACTTGGTAAACAGTTTCTTAAAATATGACACTAAAACGTATAGGGACACACAAGGAAAGGGTAAAGGAAATGAAAGTTCAGACATCTCTCTGGTGCCAGGACATGAATTGTTAGTTATCTTTTCAGTTAAAACTCCCAGTTCCCTTGGAAGTAAAAAGTACACATAGAAGCTGCCAGGAAGAAGAGAAACTGGTCTCGGCAGTTAAAGACTGGTAATCACTGCCATTTTGAAAGTTTATAAAGAATAGTATTATAACTATTGTACACAAAAAAGTGATATACAGATTATTTATAAGTTGATTTAAACCTGAAAATTAAATCCTAGGTATGGTATCATACACTCAGTTGATTATAAAAATACAAAAGTATCACATTGTTAAGAACATACCATAGGCTTGAATCTCTTTTTTTGTAACCACATTTTGCTTCCAGCTAAAGCACAGTATGAATAAAATGTGCCTGGCTAGATATAATCATTTGGCTCAGCAATATAAAATTTAATATAAAAGTCAATAACATCAAGGGAGTGGAGAAGAAGAAAGTAAACTAAAATGAGTAATGTCAATAATACTTAGAAAATGATTAAGGAGAAATTTATTGCTCATGCTTGAATGCATTACAACTTGTATAAATAAAAACAGGTTGAGTTGTTCGATGCCATCTGTTTGAAATAAAATTGGTGGTCAGACTCATTTTTCACCTACTTCACACCTCTGTCCTGTGGCTCACAAGCCCACTAGAGCTGGAATCTGACACAATAGCAGTAGTTTCTATCATTTTGGAGGTCTCTTGGACCAGTCAGTCACCAACAACTCAACTGATGTTTTTTATTGATGCAATTGGGTGGTTTCAGCCAATCTACAGGTCCAAGGGATTCATATTCCCACTCTATGAAGTCACTTCACTAAAACAATATATATTTCTATGTATTTTTAAGTGAGCATATAAAATAGGTTTTGCTCTTGATCTCAAACACCCTTAGTGTTATGTCCCTTTTCCTCTCCCTATGCTACTCTCCCTTTTCTTCCCTCTCACTGTGTATTTCTCCCTCCCCTTCCCTCGCTCTGTGGAGTACTTCCTTCCTCTTCCCTAGTCAAGCCCCCACCTTTAGTTTTCCCTTCATAGCACCTGTTTCCTGCTATTTCTCTCTCAGAAGCTACATCTCCTTCCACGGTGCTCTCTTTCTACTTTCCTGGCTTTCATGATTATTCAAGGTTTTACATTCAAACCAAAAAGATTCGGTTCTAGAATCTACAAATAAGTGGAAAGAGTTGGCATTTGTCTTTCTGCACTTGGGTGACATAACTAAATATAATCTTTCCCAGTTCTACCAATTCATTTGCAAATTTCATTTTTCTTTACAGTTGAATAGAACTGTACACATTTCCATCATCCATTAACCAGTTGAATAATAGCTGGGCTGCTTCCATTTCTTAGCTATTGTGTCTACAATGGTTGAAGGGACTTGAATGAAGAAGTACATCTGTAATGGGAAATTATGTCTTTTCAGCATATGCTAAGGAGTGATATGGCTCAGTCATATAGTATTTCTCTTCTAAGCCCTTTGGGGAATTTTCCACACTGATTGCCAGAGTGTGTGCTACACTTTGCAAGCTCACCAACACTAGGTGAATATTCTCCTCCCCTTCATCTTCACCAGCATTTGTTGTCAACTATACTGTAGGTGTGAGGGGTGCTTTGATATTTTGACTCGTTTTTTCTCTATCATTTGGTGAAAACATGGAACAAAATTTCTGGATGAACTGTTTTATTATCTTTTTCTTTTGTAGTATACAAATATTCTAAGTTAATGAAAACACAGAACTTATTTTTTTTTATCATAAGCTAGAATTTATGCCTTACTTCCCCATCTGTCTGTATCACACACTACTTTCCGAGATGGAACAGTAATAGTCAGACTCATCATCTGCTTGTAGCTCAGAGATGTGCAAATTTGCAGCATTTGGGGAGACATCTTTGGATCCAGAGACTCTATTGGTGACTCCAGGCCCCAGCTGCATGTTTGAGTCTGAGTAGTAGTGCAGGAAAACCGAGGAGAGCTCCCCTGCACCCACTGGTCCAGTAAATGTTTTTACCAGCAACACTGATGCCACTCCTCAGGGTGCAGGTGAGTTGGGCTGTTGATCCAAGAGCCTCAGAGATAGAGGGAGGTTGTGTCAGTATAGACTGAGAAAAGGAACCTGCAAAAGAGGACACCACAGTGAAGAGCAGGGCTGAGGTAGGACATCTTGGGAACCTGAACCTAAAAGGACTCACTGAGTTTAGGAGTCTTCCCCATTACTCTTAGGCCTGTCCCTACCTGTACAGAAAGATAGAATCATGAAGCTGAGAGGAGTCCAAGTCATGACATGCACAGCACAGCTTCTTCTTAGACCAGGGTCTTCTGTCTGGGCTGTCTCAGTATGTCATCTCCAGGGACCTCTCAGAAGAGGGATTGGTCATGCAAATGAGTTCTCATAGCTCCTCCTAGTGACTGATTCAGTGTGAGTTCCTGAAACAGCAAACCAGGTGAAGTAATATATATAAAGCAGGTAGAAACACACCAAGGACTGTGGGCAAAGACCACTTTCAGATCCACAGTAGGACAGTAGGTCATCACAAAAAGTGGAGGACTCAGTCATTGGGCCCCATTTCTGTTAGGGTTACCACATATAGGTATCTGTCCTCCAGAAACTCCAAAGAGAGACTCAGTATACTCCTTTAAGTCCCAAAGCAACCAACACCTTTCACAATTGTTTAATATATTAGTTCTGCTGTGTTTTCTTCACCTTATATTTCAGACACATGAAAGGAAAACTACAGGGAGCATGGTGATGTGTTCTAATGGAGCTATTACTGATATATTTCTCTGATGAATGTGGATAGGCAGGGAGATCACACAGCAGTCAACCCAGGACAGCTTGTGAACCACCCAGGGGCTAAAGAAGGGAGAGGAAGGCCTTTGATGGATGAACATTCCATTTTTGGTTGTGGCATTATTTAAATAAATGAGGTTGCTTATGTCTGACTGGGCAAACACTTCTAAAACTTGAAGATGAGTGGGCACTTAGTAAGAGACATCATTGATGGAAGTGAATGGACAGACAAGGTTTGTTTTACAAAGAAAGAAAGACAAGAAAGGTGAGAAGTTAGTATTTATTATAGGACTGCTTCTTATTGAATAGAGGGGCAGCTAAGTAGATATGAGGGATGATGTCTGACTTTTGTTTTTCATCATTGTATGCAAGAGACAATAGAACTGATTTTGATGCTCAAGGTGTAGGTAAGTCAGCAAAGTTAGCAGAGATGCAGAGGGCAGGAAGGTTGACTGGGAAAGGTTACTTGCAGTAAATAGGTACTAACAGATGACAGGTGAGGTGCTGTGGGAAAGTGTTGAGTGATCTGTGCATAAGAGCAGATATAGCCAGGGTGATACCAGAGCTCTTAGGCCGGTCTCTACCCCTGCAATGAGAAAGAAGCAGTTCAAGAGAGAATAAGTGGACCCAGACCCTGGTCTCCACAGGGAGTCTAGGTTTTCCCAGGCCTCCTTTCCCACCTCCTCAGAGAAGTGGCTGTTCCCTCAGTCATGTCTCCACTGTGACTGAGAAGAATCTGTGATCCCTACCATGGGGCTTAGCTCACATCACAGCATGGGACAGAGATCATTAGGCTTTCAGAAGAAGGAGAGTCTTGGGAGGTATCACTAGCTAAGTTAGTATCACTAGTTAGTATCACTAGCTAAGACTGAGCTCCTTTCTCCCTGAACTCTGACTGGCCAGAATGATACTACTGCTGAGTCTCCTCAGTGAGCACAGGCTGAGCCCTGAGTAAGTGGAAGTGGTATCATGCCACAGTCCCACAGCACTCCCTGTTAGCCAAAGGATCCTTAATAATCATAGTCCTGAGATCTCAGAATCCAGCTGGATTCCACTACTCACCAGATCACTGTCTGAACCCAGATAACCAAACTCTGATTTCTAAATCTGAAATGGACACCATTTGATCTTGTGTAAAGGTTATCCTATCCAGAAAAAAAATCGTTGACACCATCACAAAAATATACAGAAATAATGAAGTGGTAACTCTCCCACAGAAAAATGGCAAATATCAGATGACTTCATTGGTACATGCTTTAACATGTTAATATATATTTTTGGTTTCCTCACGGCACTCATTATTAAGGAAATATATTCCAGTTACTATCAAATAAATTAACTTTACTACAATCTCCACTTTTTGGCCTTTACAAGAGTGAAACTTACTTTACACCTCTGAACTTCCCATGTTCATATGTGCCAGAATAAAGTCCAGTCCTTCCCATGCATGATCAGCTACTCGTTTGTATGTTTCCTGAACTTATTTCCAGTGTCTATATCTTTATTCATTGGATGTAGAAATTCCAAAAACCATTACTCTTTCTTCTCTAATACTACCCCCTCACATACACATCCTATCACTTTGTCTCAACTAGCAACACCAGAGACACACTCTCTCTCTGGAAATACACTTGCAATCCTGAGTAAGGAATCAGGTAGGCAAGCTTTATCTCTTTCCCATCCAACAGTACTATTTCCCCCCAGTTGTATCTTCCTCTTTATAGCAGGCCACCTGTTCTCACCTCTTCTTTTTCCCTGCCCCCATTCCTTTGAGAGTAAACAAATCTTCTCTTGCAACATACTCTGCTGTGGATACTGCTCTGTATGCTGTGAATATGTTGCTCTGATTTGGTTGATAAATAAAATGCTGATTGGCTAGTAGCCAGACAGGAAGTATAGCATAGGCAGGATAAGCAAAGAGGAGAACTCTGGGAACAGGAAGGGTGAGTCAGGAGTCTCCAGCCAGACACAGAGGAAGTAAGATGTGAACGTAGAACTGAGAAAAGGTACTGAGCCATGTGGCTAAACATAAATAAGAATTACGTGTTAATTTAAGTGTAAGAGCTAGTCAGTGGTAAGCTTGAGCTATTTGCCATACAGTTTGCAAATAATATAAGCCTCTGTGTGTTTACTTGGGTCCAAGCAGCTGTGGGACTGGCAGGTGAGAGAGATTTGTCCTGCCCACCAACAGGCTGGGACACAGGAAACCTTCTAGCTACAATACTCCTGATTCCATCCCTTTGTCTCAGCCACCTGCACCAGAGACAGTCTGTCACTGCAACTTCACTGGCCATGCTGGCCAGGGAAGCAAGTAGGCAATCTTCACTTTCCTTCCTGTCTTCCATTTTCAAATACCCAGTCTCATGCCCAGCCAATTTATCAGACCAACCCTGAGGAGGCACCTGACTTCACCCTCTTCCCCCATTTCCTGGGTACTCTATAGATCCAGCTAGTAGACCCAGTTTTTCTCCCTCCCTGTGTACCCTCTCAGCCCCTTGCTAATTTAATCCATCCCATTCTGTCTTGCAAGCTCCCAATACCTAGAAACAATTTCTTGCTGGGACCACTGTAGGGAAAAGGTGCTGGCTAAAGAATCCCACCCTGACCCTGGAGCCTATAACTAGGGAAAGATAGCTCAGATCAGGGCAGAATGAAGCACAGTTTGGCTCTGTCAGATCAGAGCCATCTCTACCCCTAGCCAACTTACTTGTGAAACCAACCAATCACAGAGCAGGACAGTAGAAACCTTGGCCCCCAAGTCAACCCCTGGTTGACTCCACCCCCAAGACATCCTATGTAAACCACCCTGCCTGGTCAGTTAAAAAAGGCTGTTCTCTCTACCCTGGTAGATGCAGCTACTCTCCTGGACTCCTCCTTCCTAAATAAATCTCTTTCTCAAAAGAGTTTTGGGTGTGAAAAATCTTCATCCACTGGCATAAAGAGGATCCTTGCTGAGATGTCCCCCAGTGGACAAAGCAAGGGAGAGCTGAAAGAGCAAAGTAATAAGGCGCTAAACGGAAGATCTTTGCTGAGATGTCCTTCAGTGGACACAGAAAGGGAGAGCTGAAAAAGTAACACTTTTCTCCAGAGCCAGAGGAGATGGCTACATTTTCTGCAGGGGGTTCCTCTTATGCAGAGTGAAGCAAAAGAAGCAACATCTTAGGCCAGAGCATCAGAGCTCTGCTAGGAAGCCCCCTTAAGTGGGGGCTGAGCAAAACTCAGCTGTAGTGGCTCACCAGGAGAGGAGCAGGATTGCTATATCCTTCGGGGAAACAATCCCCCATCACACTAAGTATACCCTGACTTTCCCAAACCATCAGGATACCCTTCCTTGATGAGGCAGTTCAGGCCTGACTTTCCCTAGAAGTCAGAAAAATTTCCCTTCCAGGGCTGAACTGTCTCCTTGCAGTTCCAGTTGTCAGAGCTGTGATAAACAGCTCCAGGTGTCTGGGACACTTCCAGGGCAGAGCTGTTGTTCTGAGCAGCTCAAGATGTCCCAGATATCTCACCTTCCAGGGCTGAACTGTCTCCTTGCAGCTTCAGCCGTCAGAGCTGTCCTAAGCAGCTCAAGGGGTTGCCTGACTCCCCAGATAGTCAGGACACCTTTCCCCAGAGTTGCAAAACTCACACTTTGGTGCTGAAATCTAGGACCAAACCCACAGAGTTGAAACAAATTTACTTACAACCACCAGTGGCCACACCTGGCAGAGACTCAGAGGACTCCCTACAAGGCAACCTACAGCTACCACACACCTTCCAAATATCAGGGGAGGACAAAAGAAACTAAGGAATGAAAAGCCTACTCAATAGAAACAAGACCAGATATCAACTTCTAGAAGTGCTATCCTCCTAAACCCAGATGCCTAGATGCCAACATAAGGACACAATCAAAACAGTCATGACACTGTGTCCCCACTAGAGCTCAGTAACACAACTACACTGGTTCCTGAGAAAGGCAAAACAAGGACTTCAACACAGTTATTATGAACATGGTCAAGGACCTTAGGAGGACATGAATCAATCCATTAATGAAATCTACTGTAACACAAACAGTGGATTTGAATAAAGAAAACTATTCAAGAGGTGCATGTGAAAATAGAATCAATAAATACAAATCAAACCAAGGGAATACTGGAAATGGAAGCATCAGGAAATTTAACAGGAATACCAGAGATAAGCCTTACCAACAGAATATAGGAGATGGAAGAAAGAATCTCAGGCATTGAAGACAAGATAGAAGAAATGGATTCCCCAGTCAAAGAAAACATGACATCTAATAAAATTCCAAGAACAATGCACCCAGGCAATCTGGGACATTATGAAAAGATCAAATCTGTGAATAATGGAAATAGAGGAAGGAGAAGAAATCAGGGTCAAAGACACAGGAACTATTTTCAATAAAATTACTGAAGAAAATTTCCCTAACCTAAAGAATGAGGAACCTATTAAGGTATGAGAAGTATACTGAACAACAAATAGACTAGACCATAGAAGAAATTACCCTCAACACATAATAAAAATAATAAAAGAAAGAATATTAAAAACTGTAATTGAAAAACTACAAGTAACATATAAAGGCAGAAATATTAGAATAAAATGATGACCCACTGTAATATGACTGTTACTAGGGCTGGCAGAGCAAGCTTCCATACAGAATTTGGCCATATCTACAAGTTGCAATAGATGGCCAAGAAAGTGGTCCATACAAATTGATATACTGTTTAAAAAAAAAAAAAAAAGACTGTACTCCCAATAACCATAGCCTTCAGCCTCTACAGAGAAAAGAGCTCATTATGGATGGTTGGTGTACATCAAGACCAAAATGCAGAACCTCATCTTCCACAGATAAACACAAAGTTACTTCATCTTAATGTTCCTGAAAAATTAGACCCCTGCATTCCTTGGTGGTTCAGCTGCCTCTCCTAACCCAAGGAGATGCCCCATGTATGAAACGTGGGCAACAGAAGACTACAGACACCTCACTCAGCAAGGCTGCAGGCAATACCACTGGATGTTATCTGTAGGTCCTTGGCAATTATGTTTCATTCTAATCCTAACTCTGAACATGGCACTGGGCTCAAGAAGTCACAAAATTTCTGGCCTTGTCTGAGCAGTGATGTTCCATAGGCCTGTCAAGCCCTGCTTACCTATTCATGGTAGAAAGAATGTTCTTGCCACTAACTCAAAGTCAAGGAATCCTCCATGGGGACATGAAATTTACATGTTTGTATAATCCTTGAATGAGAAAACTGAACCATAGGGCCTGAAGGAAAAAGGCTGTGAAAACAAAGACAGAGATATAACCAGATCAATCAAAGACTCAGTCAAGCAGAAAGAGGAAGAGGCTCCTGGGAACCATGTGGCTTCTCTTCTCTACAGCCATACTTTGCCTGAGCACCCCAGGACAAGAGCAGATTTCCCAGGCAGTATTCAACTGCTGCACCTTAGAACAAGCTGGGACCCACAAGGAACATATTTCTCCTCTGTGTACCCGTACCCCACAAGCCCCAGCTTTCCTCTTCAGGAGAATTTTGTTCCTTCTTCTGCTTGTCTGTGGCCATGGTCACCACCCCTCACAGTCATCTCTTCATTCTCTGCTGCCCAACTAGTATTTCCTATGGACAAACTCACCCCCTCCTTCACCCAACTTCATGCTCTTTCCTCCTCCTCCTCTTTCTCCTCCTTCTCCTATTGCTTTTATCTCTTGACATGTCCCACTTGCCCCTCTCCTGCTTATCTCCTTCCCTATTGCTGTGCCTCTTTACCACCTCAGCATCAGGAGTACCAACACTCTTTGAATCTGGTCCTTGATTATATTGATGGAAAAGAGGGAACAAGCTCTTGAAGGCCCCAAGGCAAATGGGGCACTTACTTCCTTCATATGGACTACAGAAGCAGGGTGTCTGCCTCTTCATAACAAGATGGTTATGTGGCTGGTTTCTCTGTCCAGTCACAAGGGCTGGAGGATCAAGGAGCTTCCGCCATAGGGAACTATATAGCTCACAGAGGTATCTGTCCTTGGGAGGTGAACATGAGCCATGTAAATTGCATGAGAGGAGCAAATCAGGGGTCCTCTATGGAACAGCAGCACAAAAAAATGCTTCTTAGAGAAATAAAATGGAATGAAAGGAACTCTTCTCAAATCTTCCTAGGAAGTTCCTGTAGGGACGATTCCATAACTCTTCAGAGAGTTTTCCTGAATCGTGTCCATGAGGAGAGAAATGGGGCAACATTTCTGTACTCTGAAAATGGAAGCAGAACACAATGGGGGACATTTCAAAGGTGAGAACCCAATGTGATCCTACCCTAACTGGGCTCCTCTTCCAGGTCCCCTGATTGTATGAGGGAGTTGGATAAAAATGCCTCCCTTAGACAAATTGTTTGAACACACTGATGTCCAGCGGTGAAGTTGCGGCTGACTTCTCTGTTTAGCCACTAGTGCTGGGGAACAATGAATTTAAGGCTTGGGGAACTGATGCTCACACTCTGCAGGAGAGGAGGGTAACAGAGCTACTGCCCTGGTTGCTGGAGTTGTCTAAGAGGAAACAACAGGTTTGGGGCATACCTCCCTTCAAGTTCTGGCCTGGCTCCCTCCTGAGGCTGTCATGCCCCTCCAAGCCAAACACAAATGTGTGGTTTTGGAACCAAGGGCCTGGGCCTCATCTTCAACCCTTGAAAGAAGACACAAATGACTGGGTTAGTGACTTGGACAGAGTAGGACTTAGGAAAGAGCTACCCTGTCAAACCACAGCTCCCCACACCTACTCCTCTTCCTTGGTACTCCATCTTTCCTTATTCCTTACCTGGATGCTGTCTTTTCTCCTTGGGTGAGGAGGCAGCAATGTAACTCCTCACCCCCTTCCACTACCTTCAGTTGTTTCCACTAGAGGCTATGGGTGCCTCCTGGGACTGCTCCTTGGTGGAGATAGATAAGAACTCCTCAATGACTATGTCCTTGCCATTTTAATATTCATTGCTCCTATGCTGAGCAAGAACCATAGCATATATGATATTACATCTTGTCTTACTAACAATTTCATTCAAGTCTGCAGTTGTGTTGATGCTTCCTATGATGTCAACATCATCCTGTGGTCCAAGGTTCTTGTCTTAGTTTGTGTCCCCCAAGAACCACTCTACATCGAGAGCTGTGTGACTGAAAGTGATAGTACTGCCAGTCTCCTCAATCTCAGCCTACACATGTGTCCCTCAGACGTGTCACTAAATGAGACAGCATTCTCTGTCTCTTCTGACTTGTTTAATGCCTTCACACCATCAACCTGTGGGGTAGAATTCACAGGTGAGTTAATATCTATTGTGTAAATCAGGTGAGCTGGACCTACGGAAGCCCTTGTTACTTTTTTCATTGGCCCCTTTTCCTTTGTCACTTATGAGAAAGTATAAGAAAGATTAGAGCTGGAAGTAACTAGATAGATACTTAGAGGTTGAAACAAAGGTCACAGAAACAAAGATCTGGTCTGTTTTAGTTGGGGTTTTAATTGCTGTGAAGAGACACCATGACCATGATAACTCTTATAAAGGGATACATTTAATTGTGGTTGTAGCTTACAGTTCATAGGTTCAGCCCATTGCCATCATGGCAGGGAGCATAGCAGCACAGGCAGACATGATGCTGGAGAGGTAGTTGAGAGTCCTACATCTTGCAGGCAACAGGAAATGGTCTCTGTGTCACACTTCCTCCAACAAGGCCACAGCTACTCCCACAAGCCACACTTCCCAATGGTGCTATTACCTATGAGCTCATGGGGGTCAATTACACTCCAACCAGCACATGGTCCTTTCAAAGGATGTACACATCTGACAAGCCCTTGACATGAATCACCCAGAGAGAAGGCACAAATTATTTAAATGTGAGACAGGGAGAGATGAGTAGGATCCATGGGAACTCTAGTAACTTCAAGGTAATCTTGTACTCCAGAGTGTTGACAATCCTTAGAAAAAGAGATTGGTCAATTCACAAAACAGACACCAACATTGATATAAGAGGTTACCAAACATGCACCACCTGCTGCCTTTCCACTGCTGCATCCTGAGTGTGATGATAAATTCAGGAGCTTATGAGACATGTAAAGAGATCGATATGAGTACAAGATTGAAAGAGTAATGTAATCCCTCCCAGCAATCTCTTTTACCTTAAACTCATCACCTAAAAGATGGTAGTATAGCACAAATTGTTAGAAGGTCTTATTAATCAAAACAAACCCAGGGCCTGGTAATGGGGTGAAATGCTGGAATATCAGAGAAGCAGAACAAGCCACAGCCACCTCACTTTGCCAGTTCTTCAGCTGATCCTGTTTCCTCAGACTGGAAGCCTCTGAGTCCTCATCCAGAATGAATCCCAGCTGAACTGCTGCTCAAAAGTCTAAAAGCTTAACCAGGCTCTATATCCAGATGGATCTCTGCCTCTGGAATGCTAAAATTAAAGGCCTGTGCTACCAGTGCCTAACCACTATGTTTAATATTATGGCTGTTCTGTCTCTGACCCCGGATAAGTTTATTGGGTGCACGATATATCAACCATAGGGTAGCCCTCATTTGACACTGCAATGCTGTATAGTTGTGAATAGAATAGAATTGTGTGTTAGAAAACAAGAAACTAAAATAAAATCACAAATTAATCCAAAAACCAGTCAAGAGATAGAAATCAAAATCAACAAACCAGGAAAAAACCTCAAGCTCTAAAGGTCAAATCACATCAGTTATGTCTGTTTCCATGTGATCAATAATAAGAGTCTTTGTTACCTAATTTCTGTGTACAAACTCCCTGCAGCCAACAAAACAACACCTTCTCTGCAGTGTGAGTACAAGACCCAAGTCCCAGGGCCTTCAATGGGCATGCGTGCAAGTCCTCACAATGGCACCAGTAAGGTCATTGCAAGAAACCGATCATGCTATTTGCAACCACAAGAATTCTTTTCCACTTTTTCAACTCCCAGCACCGTGTTACTTTTCTCACAGCCATGACCAAATCCCTAAATAGGAGCAACAAAGCACATAGGTTTTACTTAGGCTCCAGCTCTCAACGGACAGGAAAGCCATGGGCAGAAACAGGAAGATGGGTCTGAAGCATGCTTGCATAGCTTTTACAGATCTCATTGCCTCTAATGACCCCGTTTTTCCTCCTGGGTTCTACTGCCTTGGTGTTTCTTAACCTCCTCAAACAGTACCCACTGATATATTCTAGGAATTCAAAGGTATGAGATGGTGTGAGACCTCTGTCATTCAGTCTTTAAGGAAGATATTTTGTCTGTGTATAGTATGGGATTTAGTTGTACATTTGCTTCAGGATTTTTATTATCATGCATTTTTATATTAGTATCTACTCATTGATTCTGACTACTGAAAACCTCACTTCTACAGTCATGATACTCAATCCCTTTATCATAAACTCATATTTAGGGGAAACTAAGGGGTGGTAACCTGTTCTTGATAGTGTGATTTTATAAGGATATGTGCTGTCCTCAAGATCCCTCAGGGCATGTTTTGTCTTATGAATGGCATGGTAGCAGGGGAAGATTCTTACTATGATAAAGGAATTGATAAACACAGGGAAATGCTGTGGGAAGTAACAAAGCTGGTGATAGTATCCAAGTGCATGACACAAACTCCTGATTTTTACAGCTAATATATACTGACAAAAGTTTTAAGGTATAGAAATAAACCAATGTACAAAAGATAAATGAGTAGATAATAGAAAAAGACTGTTAATAAAAAAAGCTGAAGCAAATGCACAAAATAAATCCAAAACTATAAACAGTAAATCAAAATCCAGGCCTCCAAACCAACCTACCAAAGGCAGACTTATTATTCTCAGGTCACAGGTGTTGATGGACAATAAAGAAATAAAGCTTTCAGATCAAAAGTCTGAGTCCAAGTGCTTTGTAGCCTACCAACAGCTTCACTGCAGTAAAAGGACAAGATCCAAACCCAGATTGTGCTGTATATGGGTGGGGGGACTCTCATTCCTCACAGTGGCTCCCTGTGAGATCATGTAAGCTGTGTGGATCTATTACAGAGAGCCAAAAGACATTACCAGTCTTTTTATGGCTCCTCCCAAATCTATGCCATTAAACAACTTCAGAGAAGCAAAGGTTGTTTTACCTTGGCTTTCAGAGGACCATGCACAGGGTTCAGGTTCTGGCACTGGCATCAGAGTATAAGGCAACTGTTTTCACTGCATCAACAGTCTCCAAGCTCTCTTAAGGACTCACCACCTCCAGCCAAGCCACATATCCAAGAGCTCCCTACTTTCTCAAATAGTGATTCCTAAAGTGCCCAAGGCTTCAATCAAATGAGACAGTACAGGTCATATCACCTTCAACCCATGACGAAGACCTTTTACCCTTAAAAATAATGATCAATAATTGTAAGCACCTACTAGTGGCCAGGCCTCTCTGAAGAGGACCTCCAACTGCCAGTTCCACCCACAGAACACTCTAACTGCCCTAACAGCTGGACCCCGCCCCCACCCTACAGAGTAAAAAGCCCAATCTCTGGATTTCAAATCCTACCAATCTGTACCCTGAAAAGTGCCACCCCCTTCTCCAAGAACTCTTCAGAAGCCCTGCCTTCTGCTCAGTTCCCAGCTGTTTCTCACCCAAGCAGAGACAGTCACCCTCCCATTTTCCCCCTCCAAATTCATCTCTTATGTAAGGTTTGTTGTGTGGTGTGACTCTGTGGTATTCCTTGGCTCCTAACAACCCAGATACCTTCCCATACAAGCTGTAATGCTTAAATTTTGTGCCCAAACCCAGGATAGTCTCCTAGTGCTTGTACTCCCCCTCTAGGTCTAAGCTGGGTCTCTATCTCTCATCTCCAGTCCACCAGCAAAAAACTTACCTTCTGGCTCACTGACTGCTCAGCACTCCATTCACCACATCAATTAGGTAAGTTTCCCCTTTGGTCAGGGTAAACATTTCCCCAAGTCTGGGGAAGTGACCTTTGAGTGTCTGGCACCGCTCTAGTACTTTGGAGGTGGAGGTACCCCCAACCATGGTCTTTACAGCTGGCCCTCTCACCTTCACCTGACCCCATCCCCCCACCGACCGAGCTGCAATCCTGTAGTTTCCTTCAGTCCAACTGGCTTCTGACATTCTTGGGTTCTTTCCTTCTCTCTTCTCGACCACCCCCTGTTTGAGATGGTCCTTGGATCCTCACACAAACCCCCTCTTACACCCATTGCTAAGCCATTTTGTAATCTTCAACAAGCCCTCCCCCAGGCTCCAGCCTTCCATCTTGTGGACTTAGCTCACCCCTCCTTCCTCCAGGTTACAGAAAAGGAGGGATATGCCCTCAGGGTGCTGGGTCACCCACTGGGACTTTCCTTTGTACCCATTGCATACTTACCAAAAATTAAAACACTGTCTAAGAATGGGCACCTTGTCTCTGTGCTCCTAACACACAAGGGTCTCCAAACACCACCCACTTCCAAAGTTCTCTCTCTTCAGGTATCATTGGTAGAGGAGGCTACACTTAACTTTCAGCCATGCCCACATCTCAGCATTTCAAACTGACTCAAGCTGCTGATCTGACTCTCCTAAGATATGAACAGATCATTTGCTTCTGCTGCCTTTTGCCACCCACCAAATTTGATTCTATAGTCTGCCTCTTCATCCACTACTTGCCACCTTAGCTAACCATCTATCTCCCCTTGCCTACTCAGTAAGTGTCCTCTTTCCCAGCTATGCACTTTTGGGCTGCCCGCCAAGTGGGCATCTCCCTGCTATGCCTTTTTTGGGCCAACTGCTACATGAGCATCTCCCTTTGAGCTGCCCATCAAGTTGGCACACTCCCTGCAAACACCCTTCAGGACCCCACCATGTGGGCAATTCTACTTACTAAGACATTTGCATGTCTCGAGCTGTTTTGTCCTCTGCCTGCTTTAACCACATGTCTCTCCCCTTCTGCTGTGTCACTATGGAGCTTCCTGCTTTGTTTAGTTTTACTATGAAAGCCACACTGTTACCCAGGAAGCATCCTCTTGCCCTACCAGATCCCCATCACATGGAAAGGGATACCGCTCCTGTGTGATTTGGGACATTTCTCTCTGACAAGCCTCTCAGTCTGCTTGGAGATGCCCAGGATTGAAATTCTTATTACCACAACACTGACAGCCCTCTGCTTCCTCTCAGGTCCTTCTGGAACTTTCTGAGATCCCCCCCTAGGATCCCTGTATGCTCCACGTTCCATGACTTTCTTTTCCTTGCCCCCTTCCCCTGGGAGCTACCTGTTCTCTACCCTCAATGTATGTTGCCTTGCCTCTCAAAAGAAGCTGCAGCTTCCTTAAGCCATTCTGAGCCTCCTGTCTGGAGGTCTCACAGCTTCTCTATGCCCTCCTGGACTTCTTATTTGTCTCCCAGCTCCCACTTGGAGCTTATAGAAACTCCCTCCAGTGGAGTTTGTTTGTGACCCTTCCAGTCTTCCTCCATGTACTTGGATTTTATTAAATCCTCACTCTGTTACTACAGACAGCTTGGATCAGTACGTTTCGATGGCCTAAACTGGCATGCTCAATTTTTGATGGTGGCAACTTCTGCCACTGCACAAACAAAGGATCTGAAAATTTTATAGACAAACTTGTTCTTTCTTCCTCTGTTTCTTTCTAACTATACCTGCCCATGGTAGCTCTTACATGTGCAGAACCCCCACCTCTAACCAATATCCCATCCTAATAGAGTAGGGAAACGGCTCTATATCAGGCTGTCAAAAGCTGATTCAGTTTTCTATAACTCCCTTATCTGCCTCTCCTTCACTGATGCTTACTCCTGTGCCTGTTTTCTCTAGTTTTTATATGATAATTTCTGTCCAGAAAACAAAAATGATGAGATTTTAAAAAACAATGCTTGTTTAATAAGGTATTAAAGCTGACATCCATGTACTCATACAAGAATGTACTTCATACCAGCAGCCAAACTTTGTAATATAAGAGTCACCTAGGTGGTATTAGTTTTAAAAATACATGAAGAGGTCATGAAGAGAAACTGAGACTGGGCACTGTGTGGCAAGATGGAAGTTCCCAAAGAGAACACAGGAGAGGCTATTAGTGAAATTTCAGTAAGTTCTGAAGGTCTAATGAAGTGGATAAAGTTTAGAGGTTATGAAGGCCTAAGAAAATTCTGAAGGTATACTGTATAAATTTCTGAGAATACAAAAGCTTAAGAAGGTTCTGAAGGTATAATAAAATGTTTTAAGGCATATAAATGAAAGTATAAGAAAGTGATTTAAATAATGAAAAATGTTTCAGAATTCTTTCTTCCTCTATGCTATTGTTACATTAAGATTTCAAGAGTTCAGGAAATCTATAATTAATGGTTCAGACAGAGCACTCATGTAGTGGGCTCTAGAGACTGCTAGCCAGCAGGTTGCCAAAAGGAGATAATTGTCCCTATAACACCTAAATTGACTTCTAAAACACCTGTCCCCTATGCTTGCTTTCTCTGTGGTCAAACTAGAGATTACTGTAGATGTTGACCAGAAACTTATGGAGGCTACCCTTATTGGTCCTGTAGGAGATATGAGGCATATTCAAGATGTTCTACCTTTTATGCAAAATGACCAATCTTGTATATTCTAATTAATGACCAGTGATACCTCATATGGGAGACAGGTCACTGGTAAACTTTACAATAGCACTTTTTACAGCTTTCCACCAGGCACAATCCAAATACAGAGGGTACACATCCCACTCTCTCAAACTCTAGGTATGAGCACAGTAGAATCTCCTCAATGGTCCTTACATCCCTAATATCAACCCTTTTAGATGATATTGATCCCACATCCCTGTCATACCACCCCTATTTCAGACCTTAACCTCTGCATATCAGCTCTTATTCTCTCTGCCTGACTGCTTTGGAAAATTCTGGTTGTATGTCTCTCCTGCGTCAAACTCATGGCCACCATTTGTGCCCTCACCCATAGTCTTATTAGATTCTCTTACCTCACCTTTCAATAATTGTTCTAAGCCAAATATAACTACAATACGTTATCTCTCCCACATCTCTCTCTTCAGTATCACAGACTTCTTCAGCTCCTTGGGAACATGCTATGTGGGAAGGCTGGATTCCACAGAATTCGATAGTATCTTAACCCTTAGTACTTCCACTCAGCCCCTATGCCCAAATATTCACAATGCCTTGATTCTCTCTGGCCCTCAAATTTATTGCTGTCTACCTGCTGGTGGTCTGGAATTTGTGCCCTTGTTTCCCAAAACTAGAGGATAGTACCTGTGAAGAGTCTTTGCCAATTCCCATCACAGGGTTTATAGCAGCACAGCATGACAAAAGATCAGTTCAGGTCATACCCCCTCTAGCAGTCCTGGGTATAATCACTGGCATCAGCACTGGAGAGGTAGGACTGACAACTTCCCTGACTATTTACCATTGAATTTCCTCTCTTTTCATCCAGCATCTCCAATGGGTGGCTCAGACCATCCTCACTCTCCAGGACCAAGTAGACTCACTGGATGCCATAAATGCTACAAAATTGTTGAGGATTAACTTCACTAACAGCAGAAAGATGTGGTCTTTGTCTCTTCCTCAGGGAGGAATGTTGCTTCTATGTCAACCAGTCAGGTATAGTAAAAGACAAGATCTGACAACTGCAGATGGAACTCCAAAAATGTACAAAAAAGCTTGATGCCTCTAGCCAGTGGCTCATTGGCAGTCCAATATGGAATTGGATAATTCCCTTCTTAACCCTCTTTCTCTTCCTTGTCTTAATTCTATAGTTCCACCCTCCCTTATAAACTTCTTGTCTTCTTCAACAGAGTCAAAAGATTTCTAACTAGACTTTTAATCAGTTGTTATTTTAAGATTACCAGCCCTTAGCTACAGAGTCAGAGATCAGCAGCTCCCAACTATTCTCTGATGGTCAAGATCAAGTTCACCCAAAGGACTTCAACTTCCTGATTCATCAGGAAGTAGTCTAATGACAATATTTCCCCCTTTCCTGTGACCTGATTGTTTAACAATAATAAAAAAAAGAAGGAAATTTAAGCCCCTCAAGCCACATAAGTGGCCAGGCCTCTCCCACCAAATTCTAAATTCAACCCATCAAATGTTCTAACTACCCTAACAGCTGAACTCTCCCTCTACCTTACAAAGTAAAAAGCCCAATCTCTGGACATGAAATCCCACCAATCTCCACCCTGGAAAGCTTCACCCTGAAAAGTTCTACCCCTTCCCCAAGAAACTCTATGTAAATCCTTGTCCTCTACTGAACAGAGGCAACTGCCCTCCTGATTTTCCCCCCAATACATCCCTTGTGTAAGATTTGTTGTGTGGTGTGAATTTGTTGTATTCCTTGACTCCCAACTGCCAGGACGTATTTCCATAGAAGCTATAACACAATAATGACAAAGAAAATTATAGACTCAGGAAGATTACTGGGCAATGGACACTGGTTTTTACTAGTCAAGAAGTTATGTAGGATTCTTTAATTGCCTTGAGACTTGAAACCTAAAATTCTGTGTTGTTGTTTGGTTTTGCTCATTCTTGGGAGGCCTGAACACAACTCCCAAATAAATCACACATGGAGGCTTATACTTACTTATAAATGCCCAGCCTTAGCTTGACTTGCTTATTACCAGCTTTCCTTAACTTAAATTATCCATCTACCTTCTGCCTTTGGACTTTTCCCATTTTCTTGCTTCTGTGAAAGGAGGGATGCTTTTCCTCTCTGTGATTCTATTTTGGTCCCCTGCATACTCAATGGAAGGATTAAACTCTGTCTTTTATTATTTATCTTATGTTCTGTTTATTCTGTTACATAGGTTTTTCCAAAGCATTGATTTCTACTATGCCCTGCATGGAGACAAAACTATTTAAATTGCAGGAAGATCATAAAGGAGATTTCCTGAAAAGCTTCCACCTTGTCACCCTTGTATGTTTTGAGGATTGACATATGGAGAGCTCCTGACTGTCCCTAGTGCTTCTGCTTGATTTAGTTCCTGTCAGTGACGTGGCCTAATCCATGGCCATAAACCTGTATTTCCCCTTATAGAGCCTGATATCCATCTGTCTGCCTAGTCCTTCATCCGGACCTTGTCCTATTTTCTTGCTTCTGCAGATGGACTCAAGTCTGCAGCTCTAATCTCACACTCAAGCTGCTTTTTTAGCTCTGCTCCAGCTTGATTTCCATTTTTCTGTTATCACTGCAGACTGTTCATATTTCTAATATCCTACTTCTGAAGATGAAGTCTGCTGTGGCCTCTTAAACCTTTAATGTCACTGTGTAACATAAGAACAACTAGCAAGCAAGCAAGCAGAGAGAAAGATAAGAAAAAGATATATCAGAAAAAGCAATATATATATATATATATATATATATATAGAGAGAGAGAGAGAGAGAGAGAGAGAGAGAGAGAGAGAGAAAGAGGAGATAGATGGATGGATGGATAGATAGATAGATAGATAGATAGATAGATAGATAGATAGATACAGAGAAAGAATGATAAGACTGATAGAATTTCTGCATGGTATGTGATTGATCACTAGTATTCCTAATTAAAGTTGGAATAAGTGAAGCTGTTCATCTCAGCAGAGCAAAAGCGGGAATTTATGATGAATTTTTGTATTTGAGACATTCACACCTTATGAATTTGTTACTCAGTAAATTGTGATATGTGGAAAGACACAAGTGTTTCTTTTTGTTTGTGGAGTAATGTGCTTAGGAAAAACTCTCTCTTTAGGAATGTATAACTGCCTGTGGGCATGTTCCACTCAGCTGAGCTGAGCCTTGGCTTATAGCTGCCCACTACTCTATCTTCAAATGCTCCTAGCTCCACTTCCACCCCCCTTCTCCCCCAAATCCAATCCCTTTCCATTTCCTCCTCAGAAAAGAGCAGGTCTTCAAGGTATGACAGTCAAACAGGACAAAGCAAGATAAAATAAGACAAGACAAAAGCCCTCCTATGAAGCAGAAAAAGAAAACACAGTAGGAGGAAAAGAGTCTCAAGAGCAGGCAAAAGTGTGAGCATTGCATCTTGGATGGAAAGGGATGCTGGCAGTCAGGAGCCAAGGAGTACCATGAAGTACTCTCTGCTCCCCTCCATTCCAGCAAAAGGTCTCACCCAAACCTTATTCAAGAGATTTATTGAGAGGGGAGAATCCAGGAGGGTGGCTGCCTCTGTTAGAGTGGAAAAAGGCAGCTCCCAACTGAACAGGTACACTCTTATAAAGGGCTTCTTATATTGAGTTCCCAGGTGTAGAGAGCTGCGTGTAGCCGCACCCTAAAGATGGCTCTGGCTTCTACCCTCTGCCTTCCCGATGGCAAACACTCTTTAGGGTAAACAGCTCCTTATTTGGCTGTGGCTGGATTCGTGTGTTGCTGGCATATGCGTGAACCTGTGGACAGTGCCCACGTGGCTGCTTGGGGTTGGCAGCCCAGCCCTACTTAGGTGCTGGGAGAGGCTTGCCCCAGCGAGAGAGACACAATGCAACTAATCAAAGGTCTGAATAAACTGTGATGAGAAGGATCCCGGTATCGCGTCTTCCTTGCTGGTTGAGGCGGGCGCGACAAGTGGTGGCCCATACGGGGACAATTACCACGGCTCTCTCCGGATTCAGAACTCATTACAGTCAGGCGGTATACCGGTAAGTCCTCAGAAAAAACTGGGGATCCGCGACAAAAGCGGGTAACGCTCACCTGTAGAAGGGAGAGCGGGATAGCAGAGCTGCGATAAAAGCAGACGGGTAATTCTAGAGCCGCGATAAAAGCGGACGGGTAATTAGACAAAACAAACAGGGAAACCGGAGGGCTGGAGCAATTCTGCAGAGGCTCTGAGAAACCTCCGAGAAACTTCTCAAATTGAGAAAAGAAGAAAAAAAAAGTATACTAACATGGGCGCTTCCTCCTCGCACCCAATTTTTCTGGCTCTTAACGAGCTGCTTCTCTCTAAGAAACTGAAAATAAAAAAACACACCTTAGAGCAATTTCTGCAACAGTGTGATGTAATTGCTCCTTGGTTTGCAATTTCAGGAAGCCTCACAGTGCATTCCTGGGAGAAATTGGGAAGAGACCTAGATTTGGATTGCAGGTGCAGATCGCAGTATCATAGCTAGCAAAGATTGGCCTTGAGGTTGGCCTATACAGGCTTCCTCACAAACATTGCAGGGACTGGGTTATGCCAGTGTTCCAAATGTTAGTGCAAATTTGTTAAATTGGCAAGATTCCGAAGGTCACTCTGGCGTTATGCAACCCTATGTCCTTGAGCTTCCAGTGTCCCTCTGGGGGAGGGATCTTATGAAATCCATGGGCTTTCAGTTAAGTAATGAATACTCCAAAGAATCTAAAAATATTATGAAAAACATGGGGTGTCATCCTGATTTTGGCCTGGGAAAATTTTTGCAAGGCAAAAAGGAGCCAATACAAACAGTACCTAGGAAACCCAAACAAGGGTTGGGTTTTTCCTAGGGGCCACTGAGGAGGGCATTCCCATGACCTGGGTAACGGAGGAGCCAGTTTGGGTTCCTCAGTGGCCACTCTCCTCTGAGAAATTACATGCTGCATATCAATTAGTGAAAGAGCAATTGGAGAAAGGGCACATTAAACCCTCTCTTTCTCCCTGGAATACACCCATATTTGTCATCAAGAAGAAATCAGGAAAATGGAGATTGTTACATGATCTTAGAGCTATAAATGAACAAATGAGAATTATGGGACCTGTACAGCGTGGTCTTCCATTGCTGTCAGCCTTGCCTGAAAATTGGCCTATTATTGTGGTAGATATTAAGGACTGCTTCTTTTCCATTCCACTGAATAGCAAGGACAGTGAGAGATTCGCTCTCACTTTACCGTCCACTAATCATGAGGAACCTGATAAAAGATATCAGTGGGTTGTATTGCCACAAGGCATGGCCAACAGTCCTACAATGTGTCAATTATTTGTAGCAACTGCTTTAGAACCTTTGAGAGGACGTTTTCCAGGCTTAAAATGCCTCCATTATATGGATGATATACTGTTAGCCGCTAAAGAAGAGAGCATTCTTCAAGAAGCATATAGCTCACTTGTAGAACTGCTAAAGCAAAAGGGACTCTGTATTGCCCCTGAGAAGGTGCAACAGAGCAAAGTTGTCAATTATCTTGGCTCTAAAATAACTAAACATTATATCATGCCACAAAAGGTAGAGTTAAGGAAGGATCATCTTTGCACATTGAATGATTTTCAAAAATTATTAGGAGATATAAATTGGATAAGAGGAAGTTTAGGAATGGCCAATTATGAGTTAAAACCATTATATGATATTTTAATTGGAGATGCAGCCTAGGATTCACCAAGGCAATTAACCAATGCAGCCCGAGAAGCCTTAACAAAATTAGAAGATAAACTACAAAGAGCTTTTCTTCAAAGAGTACAAAATAATGAGGATATTACCCTGTGCATTCTGCCTACCCAGTTACAACCTACGGGAATTTTATGGCAAAAAGGACCCTTGTTACAATATTTTGGGACATCATCACAAACGCTAGTTGTTCCTTATGATTCTACTCAAGTCAAGGTATTATGTGCTGCCATAGATGATTGGGCAATTCTGCGTTGTACCTATCCAGGACACATAGATTGCCATTATCCTAAACATCCACTATTAACTTTCTTTAAAGAACATCCTGTAGTTTTCCCTAAAGTAACTGCTTCAAAGCCCATTCCAGGAGCAAGTGTTATATTTACAGATGGGTCTAAGACAGGCTGTGGTGCTTATATGGTGGATTCTAATGAACCTGTAAAGCATCAATTCTTGCCAGGTGCACCTCAACAGGTAGAGCTTTCAATAGTTCTTGAAGTTTTCAAGGCTTGTCCATTTGCATTTAATTTAGTGTCAGATTCTAGTTATGTTGTTAATGCTTTGAAAAGCCTTGAATGTGCAGGGCCCATCAAATCGTCTAGCCCGGTTAGTTCATTGTTTGGCCAATTACAGAAACTGATCTGGCAACGTAAAAATCCCTTTTTTGTGCAACACATCCGTGCACATACTAGTCTGCCAGGTCCATTGGCTAAAGGCAATGATATAGTAGATCAGTGTACTAGACAGGAATGGATGTTTGTGGCTTCTGCCATACAACGAGCACATGCTTTCCACAAAGAATTTCATGTTAATGCAAGGACATTACAACAAAAGTTTTCTATCTCACGTGCAGAGGCACGAAAGGTGGTACTAGATTGTTCCCAATGTGTCATTTTTCATCATCCTTCTAGATTAGGAGTTAACCCTCGTGGTTTGCTCCCCCTAAAAACATGGCAAATGGATGTTACACACATCTCTGAATTTGGACGTGTCAAATATGTACATGTATCTGTTGATACCTGCTCTGGAATCATTCATGCCACTCCAATGGCAGGAGAAAAAGCCTCTCATGCTATTGCTCATTGCTTAGAAGCTTGGGCAGCATGGGGTAAGCCTCAACAGTTAAAAACAGACAATGGTCCTGCATATACCGGACAGAAGTTCGCTTCCTTCTGTCAACAGATGATGTGCAACTTGTACATGGCCTACCATATAATCCACAAGGTCAAGGCATTGTGGAGCGTGCTCATCGCTCCTTGAAGGAGTTGCTTCAAAAACAAAAAGGGGGAATAGGCTATGGCCGTACCCCTAAGGACAGACTTTCTCTTGCATTATTTACCCTGAATTTTTTGAATTTGGATGCTTCCAATTGTTCTGCTACAAATTTATCTAAAAAGTTGTCTAGTTATCTTTTAGGCAATTGGACCAGAGAGTTCGATAACCTGATGGACCAGCTGAGAGTGGCTATTGTCACGGTGAATTCGACTCGAGTGGATACCGGACTGGTGGAGGGATTGTCTTCCTGGATTGCTACAGCCATGGATCACATGAAGGAGTGGGCGGGAATAGGAGCCCTAGTAGGCTTACTGGTGCTCACCTCCCTAGTATGCTTGTGGTGCATTTGTCGCATTAGGATCTCACAGCATCGCCATGCAGCCATGATTGTCCAAGCCTTTATGGCCATTGATGCAGGACAGTCTCCCCAAGCCTGGTTGGCTACTTTAAAAGATATTTAGGCACAGGATGCGAGGCCTGCGCACTGCACTTGAGGTTATGATACGCTGACCTCAAGAAGAGCAAGTCTGATTGCATGTGGGTTGGTACCCTAACTCCCACCTCTGTGAAAAGGGTATCGGACGGGTCTAGTGTTCTCTGGGTGGACGACGCCTGGACAAACATTAGTACATGTTCCATTTTAACAGAGATCAGACCTCTACTTTTGCCTGTTGCTTTGTAAAACAAAAAGGGGGAAACTGTAGAGAGCCGCGTGTAGCCGCACCCTAAAGATGGCTCTGGCTTCTACCCTCTGCCTTCCTGATGGCAAACACTCTTTAGGGTAAACAGCTCCTTATTTGGCTGTGGCTGGATTCGTGTGTTGCTGGCATATGCGTGAACCTGTGGACAGTGCCCACGTGGCTGCTTGGGGTTGGCAGCCCAGCCCTACTTAGGTGCTGGGAGAGGCTTGCCCCAGCGAGAGAGACACAATGCAACTAATCAAAGGTCTGAATAAACTGTGATGAGAAGGATCCCGGTATTGCGTCTTCCTTGCTGGTCGAGGCGGGCGCGACACCCAGGGTCTGGGGGCTTAGCTTTATCTGGCATGGGATATCTGAGGGAAAAAAATCTGCGCACACTATGTTCTTACGTCTGTTAACTTTATTTCTCTAGACAAAATTCTATCAATTCAGCTATAGCTTGGTCAGGCATTCACGACAAGAATAAATATACATACATCAAGCCCTTCATCCATTTACTTTATTCCTCTGGGATGAAACCCTGTCTCCATAGCTTCAGTTCTGTCCAGTTCCCTAGTTCATAGTCCTGCTAATGACTAAACTCCTATGCTTCCAGCCTCATCTTCAGCTTCTATATTTTCTTTCTCCATCTTTGCTACTCTCTACTTCTGGCACTTAGAAAACTCTACCTGAGGTCCGCTTACCCTCTACTGAACCTCTGTTGTCCTCTCTTCTCTCTCACCATGGCTGTCTGTCTGTTTCTACAGAAAATGCCTGTCCATTCTCTCTCTGGGCATGAGGTTCTCTGCCTCCTCAGGAAGGTTGTTTTACTTCCCACCTTGATATGTAAAAACCTCTTTTGTTTTCAGTCAATTGCTCTGGAGAACCACTAGGCTTCCTCAAGGCTAGGGGATGGTCTGAGCTTCATTAGCGCAAGAAACAAAACTATGTGCCTCCTGGCTAGCTTGTTTCTTAAGCTCAGCAGGGCCTGAACTGTTTGCCAATTGGTCTGAGCACACAAGGATTTCATAGCAGAAGACAACTGAAATATTAAAGGCTGAATAGCACTAAATATTCATAATGAGTGGCTTGCCTCTTGACAGACCCTTGGTCCAGTCAAGGTATAGCTTTAATACATAGCTGAATCTTGATGATATATTCTTGTGGCCCACAAGATTCTTAGGGGCAGAGTTTTTCCAGGGTGAAGATTTTTAGAGTGTGAATTGGAAGGATTTCAATCCCTAAATTGGACATGCTCAGAGTTGGCTGGATTTTGTGCTCAGGGATTGGTTGATTTTTTTGCTCAGTCTAGTTGTTTTTTGTGCTGAGTTGGTCAGGGGCAGGGTATTTCTCTGGCTCTGGTTTCAGGGCCCAAGTGTTTCTTTCACTGGCTCTGGTTTCAGGGCCAGGGTGGGTTTCTTTGGCTGGTCCTTTTACCCTATAGTAAGAGTCTGAGAAACAACCTACTCCTACTGTTAGGAATCCCATAAAAACACCAAGTTAACAACCATAACATATTCACAAAGGACCTACTGGAGACTAACACAGGCTCCATGCTTGCAGCTTCAGTCTCTGTGAGCCCCTATGAGTTCTGCTTAATTTCCTTGGTAGGACATGTCATATTTCCTTATTTCAATTAATTATTTTCTTACATAAGAGTTGCTTTGCTTTTAGTGTCTCTTCAACAGCAATAGAAGTGTGACAAAGACCCTAAGCATTTGACTTTCAATCTTGATATCTGGGCTAACATCTCTTATTGGTAAAAAGATATTCAAAGCGTATACCTCAGAATCAAAGAACAGCAGCCTCCATCCAGCCTGACACTAAGGAAGCTGAATATCAAATACCTATAGATGCAAAGTCCACCACCTTGCTATGGCTGACCACAGATTATTCCTGTTAGTTACTTTGGCACTCTTACTCCAAGAGGAACACATCCCGAACACGACAAATCCACAGAAGAGCTGTTTATTAATATAGGATAGGAAGAGATAGACGTGACAGGCCTGTGTGAAGCACACACGTGGTTAAGGAGACAAGAAGAGGAGGAGAGAAGAGACCTGTGCAAAATGGCACCGGCATTTTAAAGAGTGGGCCGCACATGCAAACAGGAATGCATGTGGCGACTCCATGCATGCATGTAGATTACATGGCCATGCATTCTTTACGCAACCATGTAAAGCCATGGAGTCCTAGCCACGCGAGATGTTCTGACCTGGAAATGGCTATTTTGAACCAGAAATAACTAGGTGGTCTACCAGGCAAGCCCAACCGAGTGGGCATGTTGTGACTTCCTATCATTCATGGCTTGCCCAGAGGACCACCTAGTTATTTCTGGTTCAAAATAGCCATTTCTGGGTTAAAACATTTCGCATGACTCACGCGGCCATGTAATCTACATACATGCATGGAGTAGCCACATGCAGTCCTGTACGCATGCGCAGCCCTCTCTTTAAAAAGCTGGTGCCATTTTACACAGGTCTCTTCTCTCTTCTCTCCTCCTCTTCTCCTCTCTTCCTTTTCTCTTGACCTTGTGGCCTGTCACGTCTGTCTCTTCCTATCCTATATTAATAAACAGCTCTTCTGTGGATTTGTCGTGTTCGGGACGTGTTCCTCATGGGGTAAGAGCGCCAAAATAACTAACAATTCCACTTATATATTTGGGAGGTATATCCCAATTACTTTTCTTATTAATGTCACAAAATACCTGACTAAAGCAATACAAGCAATGTTCACTGTGGCTCACACTGAAGGCACAGTCTGTGCCATTAGAGACCATGCCCAGCTGCTGCCACTGCTAAGGCCTTAGAGCCTGCAGAAAACCTTCCCTTCTCACAGGCATCACCAGGCTTCTGCAGAGTTCCTGCGTGAGATTCTCCAACCAATACATTTCCAGCAACCATGGTTTTTTCCTGGGGATGAGAGTTTACATCCTAGAAGATGATGGCCACAGTGCTTTCTTCCCATCCTTTCTAAATACTGTTTCAGAATCAATAAGAAAGGAGTCTGCATATGCTACGAGGCCCAGATTCCTCTCTTCAGATCTCTCACCATACTGTCTGTCTCTGGTACTGCGCTTTAACCCTCCTCAGAACCTCTGCTGTACTCTTGACTGTCTGCTGACCATGATGTAGGTAACACTTTTACTAAACTTCTTACTGCCCCCACAGTCCATTACAGTGAACCCATTGAGTCCCCATCTGTGACCTGTCACAGTTTACCATTGTGAGGGAAGCATAGCGGCAGAGCATGAGATGGCTTATCACTTTGTATCTGTAACCAGGAGGCAGAGAGCAATGGATGCTGGTGCTCAGATGGCTTTCTCTTCATTATACATTCCATGATTCCAGCCCATGGGATAGTGTCACACCAGATGTTAGCTATTTGGCAGCACTCTTACCCTGCGAGGAAATGTCACAAAACATGACAGAATCCACTAACAAGAGCTTTATTAATTTAGAAAAGAGAGAGACAGACGTGAACAGGCCTGTGGAAAACACATGATCAAGAGAGAAAGTGGAGCCAGGGAATATGGCACCAGCTTATAAAGGCTAGGCCGTGCCTGTGTACACAGACTCATGTGGCTACTCCACGCATTCACATAGATCACATGGGTGCACTGTGTGCTCTAATGGGCATGAAATTTCTCACCTCAGACAAGCCAAAATAAAAGTTTTCCACAGTGAGTCCATCTGATAGTTTGAATGAAACTGGCACCCATAATCTCATAGGGACTGGCAGTATTAGGAGGTGTTGACTTTGTTGGAGTGGGTATTGCCTTGTTGGAGGAAGTGTGTCACTGCGAGGGCAGGCTTTGAAGTTTTCTATACTCAGGATACTTCCCAGTGTCTCAATTGACTTCCTGTTGCCTGCAAGACATAGGACTCACAGCTACTCCACTAGCACCATGTCTGCCTGCATGGCACCATGCTCCTAATTGTGATGATAATGGACTGAATCTCTGAATTGTAACCGAGCCACCCTAATCAAATGTTTACTTTATAAGAGTTCCCACATTCATTGTGTCTCTTCACAGCAATAAAAGTCCTCACTAAGACAGGCCAGATCCCCTGGAATAGACAATATCAAATACATTGATCTACTACTTACTTTGTACTTTGATGGTACAAGTGCAAGTAACTTCTTCCAAGGCCATCTTTCTATTCATGGAAAATAGTCCATATCACCACATTTCCCTGTGTCTGATCATTTTCTTCTTGCAGTTTTTGTACCTATAACTGTTTGTGTTGTGAGGCTTCTGTAGACAAATTTCAAAACAGTCTTATTAAATAAGAAACATAGAGCCAGAAAAAAAACCAGCTTCCACCCCCCCCAGAACTCCCATCTGGACCAGAGGTGAGTGCCTGGGTTATAGTCAGAGAGGCAACTGCGCCTGGGTCCCACCGCTGGACAGAGGCCACGCCGGAAGGACCTGACCAACTTGGCACCAGTTGCCTGCCAATCAGCGGGCCCTGTGGGAAGGCTCCCCTTTTCCAAGACTGCAGGCAGACACTGCAGTCTCCACACCCTGCCCCCACGCCCATCTTCTGGAGACCCCAGCCACTTCCTGAGACTCAGAGACCAGCCCCCAGGTTCCATCCTGCCCTGGAACTCCCATCTGGACCAGAGACCAAAGGAATTCCCATCTGGACAAGAGGAGCTCCCATCTGGACAAAATAAGGAGGCATCAGGGACTTCCTAAGACTCAGAGTCCAGCCCCCCAGCCCTCCTATCTGGCCAGCACTCTCACCTGGACCAGCGCTCCCAACTGGCCCAGAGCTTCCAACTGGACCAGAGACAGGCTCCCTAAATCTGTCAACTCTGTCTGGACCAAGTACACTGACAAGACCAAGAACAAACAGAAGAGGAGATGGGCAGACATCAAGGCAGGAGTACATACAACAAAACAAAGAGCAACACAGCATCACCAGAACCTAGCCCTTCTCCAATAGCTAGACCTGAACATCACAGAATAGAAGACGAAGAAGAAAACAACCTTATAAGTAACATCATGAAGAGGCTAGAGCCTTATATAGAAGAAATAAAAAATAAAGTAGAGGAACAGACAAAAAATGGGAAGAATGCTATAAAGAACTAGAGGAAAGGACAATTAAAGAAGAAGAAAACAATAAATCCTTGAAAGAAAATCATGAAAAAGCAAGGGAGACAATCCAAGACCTGAAGAGGGAAATAGAAAAAATGAAAAAGACACTAGCAGAAGGAATGTTGGAAATAGAAAATCTGAGTAAACAAACAGGAACATCAGAGGCAAGTATAACCAACAGAATGCAAGAGATGGAAGAGAGGATCTCTGGTGTTGAAGATACAGTAGAAGAAATAGATTCATCAGTCAAAGAAAACGCTAAAACCAACAAAGTGATGACCCAAAATGTCCAAGAAATTTGGGACACCATGAAAAGACCAAACCTATGAATAATAGGGATAGAGGAAGGAGAAGAATACCAACTCAAAGGCACAGAAAATATATTTAACAAGATCATAGAAGAAAACTTTCCAAACTTAAAGAAGGAAATGCCTATGAAGATACAAGAAGCCTATAGAACACCAAACAGACTAGACCCCCCAAAAAACTCCCCTCGGCACATAATAATTAAACTATTAAACGTACAGAATAAAGAAAGGATATTAAGGGCAGCAAAGGAAAAAGGCCGACTTATAAAGGAAAACCCATCAGGATAACACCCGATTTGTCAATGGAGACTTTGAAAGCCAGAAGGACCTGGACAGATATAATGCAGACACTAAGAGACCATGGATGCCAGCCTAGACTAATGTACCCAGCAAAACTTTCAATCATCATAGATGGAGTGAACAAGACCTTCCAATACAAAGCCAGATTTAAAGAATACTTATCCACAAACCCAGCTCTACAGAAAGCACTAAAAGGAAAATTCCAACCTAAGGAAGTCAGATACACCCATGAAAACACAGGCAATAGATAACACCACAACAGTAAACCCCAAAGAAGAGAAGTACAGACACACAACCACCAAAAAATAAAAATAACAACGGGAATGAACAATCACTGGTCATTAATATCCCTTAATATCAATGGCCTTAATTCACCTATAAAAAGACACAGACTAACAGAATGGATACAAAAACAGGACCCATCTTTTTGCTGCATACAAGAAACACACCTCAAATTCAAAGACAGACACCTCCTAAGAATAAAAGGCTGGGAAAAGACTTTCCAAACAAATAGTCTTAAGAAGCAAGCTGGTTTAGCAATCCTAATATCCAGCAAAAAAAGACTTCAAACTAAAATCAATCAAAAGAGATGATGAAGGACATTACATACTCATCTCAGGAAAGATCCACCAAGATGAAGTTTCAATTCTGAACATTTATGCCCCAAACACAAGGGCACCCACACATGTAAAAGAAACATTACTAAAGCTTAAATCACATATAAAACCCCACACAATAATAGTGGGAGACTTCAACACCCCACTTTCACCTCTGGACAGATCGGCCAAATTGAAATTTAACAGAGACATAATGGGCTTAACTGATGTTATGGCACAAATGGACTTAATCGATATCTACAGATCATTCCACCTGAACAAAAAAGAATATACCTTCTTCTCAGCACCCCATGGAACCTTCTCTAAAATCGATCACATACTTGGCCACAAAGCAAATCTCAACAGATACAAAACAATTGGAATAACCCACTGTGTTCTATCAGACCACCATGGTTTAAAGTTAGATTTCAACAACAACAACAACAACAACAAAAAAAAAAAAAACTACAGAAATCCTACAATCTCTTGGAAACTGAACAATACTCAACTGATTCACCGAAGGGTTAGGAAAGAAATAAAGAAAGAAATTAAAGACTTCCTAGAGATCAATGAAAATGAATACATCACATACCCAAACTCATGGGATACTATGAAAGCAGTGCTAAGAGGGAAATTCATAGCACTGAATGAACACATAAAGAAGCTGGCGAAATCTCATGCTAGTGACTTGACAGCACACCTGAAAGCCCTTGAACAGGAAGAAGCAAAGTCTCCCAGGAGGAACAGACGCCAGGAAATTATCAAATTGAGAGCTGAAATCAATAAAATAGAAATAAAGAGAACAATACAAAGGATTAATGAAGATCAACAAGACAGACAAGCCCTTATCCAAACTAACCAAAAGACAGAGAGAGAGCATCCAAATTAACAAAATCAGAAATGAAAAGGGGGACATAACAACAGACAATGAGGAAATCCAGAGAATCATCAGGTCATACTTCAAAAACCTCTGCTCCACAAAACTGCAAAATCTAAAAGAAATGGATAATTTTCTGGATAGGTACCACATACCTAAGTTAAATCAAGACCAGATAAACCATTTAAATAGTCCAATAATCCCTAAGGAAATAGAATCAGTCATTAAAAGTATCCCAACCAAAAAAAGCCCTGGAGTTGATGGTTTCACTGCAGAATTCTACCAGATCTTCAAAGAAGACTTAATACCAATACTCTTTAAATTGTTCCACACAATAGAAGCAGAAGGCATATTACCAAACTCCTTCTATGAGGCTACAATTACCCTGATTCCCAAACCAAACAAAGATGCAACAAAGAAAGACAACTATAGACCGATCTCCCTTATGAACATTGATTCAAAAATACTCAATAAAATTCTGGCAAACAGACTCCAAGAACACATCAAAACAATTATCCACCATGATCAAGTAGGCTTCATCCCAGGGATGCAAGGATGGTTCATCCAGAAAATTATCCATTTCTTTTAGATTTTCCAGTTTTGTGGAGTAGAGGTTTTGAAGTATAACCTGATGATTCTCTGGATTTCCTCATTGTCTGTTGTTATGTCCCCCTTTTCATTTCTGATTTTGTTAATTTGGATGCTCTCTCTCTGTCTTTTGGTTAGTTTGGATAAGGGCTTGTCTATCTTGTTGATCTTCTCAAAGAACCAACTCTTTGTTTCATTAATCCTTTGTATTGTTGTCTTTATTTCTATTTCATTGATTTCAGCTCTCAATTTGATAATTTCCTGGCGTCTGTTGCTCCTGGGAGATTTTGCTTCTTCCTGTTCAAGAGCTTTCACAGGTGTGCTGTCAAGTCACTAGTATGAGATTTCTACAAGTTCTTTATGTGGGCATTTAGTGCTATGAATTTCCCTCTTAGCACTGCTTTCATAGTGTCCCATAAGTTTGGGTATGTGGTGTATTCATTTTCATTGATCTCTAGGAAGTCTTTAATTTCTTTCTTTATTTCTTTTTTAACCCATTGGTGATTCAGTTGAGCATTATTCAGTTTCCATGAGATTGTAGGATTTCTGTAGTTTTGGTTTTGTTGTTGTTGTTGTTGTTGAAATCTAACTTTAAACCATGGTGGTCTGATAGAACACAGTGGGTTATTCCAATTGTTTTGTATCTGTTGAGATTTTCTTTGTGGCCAAGTATGTGATCGATTTTAGAGAAGATTCCATGGGGTGCTGAGAAGAAGGTATATTCTGGGTTTTTTTTGGGTGGTATGTTCTGTAGATATTGATTAAGTCCATTTCAGTCATAACATCAGTTAAGCCCATTATATCTCTGTAAAGTTTCAATTTGGCTTATCTGTCCAGAGGTGAAAGTGGGGTGTTGAAGTCTCCCACTACTAATATGTGGGGTTTTATCTGTGATTTAAGGTTTAGTAATGTTTCTTTTACATGTGTGGGTGCCCTTCTGTTTGGGGCATAAATGTTCAGCATTGAGACGTCATCTTGGTGGATCTTTCCTGTGATGAGTATTTAATGTCCTTCATCATCTCTTTTGATTGATTTTAGTTTGAAGTCTTTTTTTGCTGGATATTAGGATTGCTAAACCAGCTTGCTTCTTATGACCATTGGAATGTCTTTTCCCAGCCATTTATTCTTAGGAGGTGTCTGTCTTTGAATTTGAGGTGTGTTTCTTGTATGCAGCAGAAAGATGGGTCCTGTTTTTGTATCCATTCTGTTAGTGTGTGTCTTTTTATAGGTGAATTAAGGCCATTGATAGTAAGGGATATTAATGACCAGTGATTGTTCGTTCCTGTTATTATTTTTATTTTTTGGTAGTAGTATGTGTGTACTTCTCTTCTTTGGGGTTTACTGTTGTGGTGTTATCTATTGCCTGTGTTTTTGAGGGTGTATCTGACTTCCTTAGGTTGAAATTTTCCTTCTAGTGCTTTCTGTAGAGCTGGGTTTGTGGATAAGTATTCTTTAAATCTGGCTTTGTATTGGAAGGTCTTGTTCACTCCATCTATGATGACTGAAAGTTTTTCTGGGTATATTTGTCTAGGCTGGCATCCATGTTCTCTTAGTGTCTACATTATATCTGTCCAGGTCCTTCTGGCTTTCAAAGACTCCATTGATAAATCAGGTGTTATTCTGATGGGTTTGCCTTTATAAGTCACTTGCCTTTTTTTCTTTGCTGCCCTTAATATTCTTTCTTCATTCTGTATGTTTAGTTGTTTAATTATTATGTGGCAAGGGGACTTTTTTTTTGGGGGGGGGGTCTAGTCTGTTTGGTGTTCTATAGGCTTCTTGTATCTTCATAGGCATTTCCTTCTTTAAGTTTGGAAAGTTTTCTTCTATGATCTTGTTAAATATATTTTCTGTGCCTTTGAGTTGGTATTCTTCTCCTTCCTCTATCCCTATTATTCGTAGGTTTGGTCTTTTCATGGTGTCCCAAATTTCTTGGACATTTTGGGTCATGACTTTGTTGGCTTTAGTGTTTTCTTTGACTGATGAATCTATTTCTTCTACTGTATCTTCAACACCAGAGATCCTCTCTTCCATCCCTTGCATTCTGTTGGTTATACTTGCATCTGAATTTCCTGTTTACTTACTTAGATTTTCTATTTCCAGCATTCCTTCTGCTAGTGTCGTCTTCATTTTTTCTATTTCCCTCTTCAGGTCTTGGACTGTTTCCCTCATCTGTTTCATTGCTTTTTCATGATTTTCTTTCAGGGACTTATTGTTTTCTTCTGCTTTATTTGTCCTTTCCTCTAGTTCTTTATAGCATTCTTCCCATTTTTTGTCTGTTCCTCTACTTTATTTTTTATTTCTTCTATATAAGGCTCTCACCTCTTCATGATGTTACTTTTAAGGTTGTTTTCTTCTGTGTCTTCCATTCTGTGATGCTCAGGTCTAGCTGTTGGAGAAGAGCTAGGTTCTGGTGATGGTGTATTGCTCTTTATTTTGTTGTATGTACTTCTGTCTTGAAGTCTGCCCATCTCATTGTGGATTCGTTCCTGGTCTTATCAGTGTACTTGGTCCAGACAGAGCTGACAGATTTAGAGAGCCTCTCTCTGGTCCAGATGGAAACTCCAGGCTGGATGGGAGCTCTGGTCCAGATGAGAGTGCTGGCCAGATAGGAGCTGGGGGCTGGACTCTGAGTCTCAGGAAGTCCCTGGTGTCTCCTTATCTTGTCCAGATGGGAGCTCTTCTTGTCCAGATGGGAGTTCTGGGGCAGGATGTAAGCTCTGGTCCAGATGGGAGTTTCGGGTGGATGGTAGCTGGGGGCTCTCTGGTCCTGATGGGAGTTCTGGGGCAGGATGGAATGCTGGAGGCTAGTTTCTAAGTCTCTGGAAGTGGCTGGGTTCTCTGGCAGATGGTTGTGGGGGCAAGGCATTGAGGTTGTAGTTTCCACCAAAGGGTCTCTAGTCCAGGTAGGAATTCCAGGACAGGATGGAAGCTGGGGGCTGGTCTCTGAGTCTCAGGAAGTGGCTGGGGTCTTGGGCAAATGGGTGTGGGGGCAGGGTGTGGACATTGCAGGGTCTGCCTGCAGTCTTGGAAAAAGGGAGCCTTCCCGCAGTGCCCGCCAAATGGCCGGAAACTGGGGCCAAGTTTAGCAGGTCCTCCAGGGATCGCAAAGTTTATTTATTAACATACAAATAAAATATCACATTTCAGCACAACTAAAATATCACCACACTTCCCCTTTATATTCTAATAAAAAGAAAAAAGGTTGTAACTAATACTAAAAACTATATACAATATGTATAACTATATACAATGTATACAAGCAATAAATAACCTCAACCATGTCTAGTCCATTTACATTTGAAAAATACGAGAAAATATTCCATTATCTATCCTATTTTGGTAAGTCCAAAATGTACCTGATTCACTTTCTATCCTATCTTATATTACTAACAGAGAACTATCTTATAATGTCTTTCAAATTCATACACTTTACACCTCTTTAGTGAGTTTATTTTCTGAAATACTTAACAAGAAAAACTATAACTATCTAATCTTCAACTATAACTTCAGCTACAGGCTTCAATACCCCATTATATGCAAATGAGACTCATTTGTGTTCCTCCCAGCAGACAAAGAACTTGGGAACTTGTCTTGCACCCACCAATCACATAATGTGAGTTCTATTGGCTGTAATTTAAAGAAAAGTAAGTCCTGACAAAAGCAACTTAAGGGAAAAGTGGTTTCTTTTGGTTCACAGTTCCAGGATATAGTCCAGCATGGTGGGGCAGTCAAAGTAGCAGGAACTGGGAGCAGCTGGTCACATGATACTCACAATCAGGACACAGGTGAATGTATTCATGTCTGCTCACCATGAAGAAGCAATGTGTGCTATATATGTATTTGTAGAAACACAAGATAAAATATAATGGAATGTGTTATGTAGTCACACTTATTACAGGTATTAATCTCTGTACCCATAGGGATATTCTAAGGCGTAAAAGTCTGGGGAGTGGCCATCACCAACAGGTATGGTTTGAACATGACCACAGACAAAAAATGCAAGGAGACTGCAGAAGGAAAGGGCAGCTTCAGACTTCATTTTTGTTTTGAATCAGAGAAATCCAAACTTTCCTTTAATTTATAGACTTTCCAACTGAACAAGTCAGGCCAACACAGACCATCTTAGTTCAGGCCATACTTTAGGGAAATGATCAGTAAGCTTTGTAAAGTCCCTTCACACTGCCACCTAGGTTCATGTTTAGTGAGGTGGCTCCTGGGAAGTGTGCAGGCTACACAGGGCACTACTCCCCATGTCTCTCTGCTTCCCACCAAGGAGCAATTCTACAAGCATATCCTAGGGTGAAACATACTAGGAAGGAAGTTGTAGACTACAGTTCCAAGGTGACATACACAGATCTGTCCCACTTGGAACTCACAATTTTGACCAAATGTGCTTTACTTCCCTTTGGTTTTCTTTTGTTTTTTTATATTTACTTATGTACTTATACCATGGCATACATGTGGCTGACAGAGGACAGCTTGCAGGATACAGTACTCTACTTCCATTTAAGTTCTCAAGATTGAATTTGGGCAATCAGATTTGCCAAGAAGCACCATGTCACTGTCAGGTCCAAAGGGGGACATTGTACTGGATAATTTTATGTCAATTTGACACAATCTGAAATCTTCAGAGAAGAGAGAGCTCAATTGAGAAAAATGTCTCAATAATATGTGGCTGCAGGCAAGCCTGTAGGGCATTTTCTTTTTCTTTTTTTTTTAAATTAAAAGAGTTTTCTATTCATTTTACATACCAATCACAGATTCCCCTCTCCTCCCTCCTCCTGCATCTCAGCCTTCTCCCCCAACCTACCCCCCATTCTCACCTCCTCCAAGGCAAGGTCTCCCATACAGAGCCCTGTACATTCAGTTGAGACAGGTCCAAGCCCCTTCTCCCTGCACCAAGGCTGTGTAAGGTGTATCACCATAGGCACTAGGCTCCAAAAATCTGGCTCATGCCCTAGGGTCAGGGCACAATCCCACTGCCTGGGGGCCCCCTATACAGTTCAAGCTAAACAACTGTCTCACTTATCCAGAGAAACTAGTTCAGTACCATGGAGGATCCTCAGCTATTGTTCCACAGTTTATGGTTTCCACTATTTTGGCTAGTTGCCTCTGTACTTTTTCCAGTCATGGTCTCGATGTTCCTTGCTCATGGAATCCCTCCTCTAATCTCATCAATTAGACTCCTGGAGCTCCGCCTGGGACCTGGTCATGGATCGCTGCATCTGCTTCCATCAGTCACTGCATGAGGGTTCTATGATGACAGTTATGGTATTCAGCCATTCCATCACCAGAGTAGGCCAGCTCAGGCAACCTCTTGACTATTGCCAGTAGTCTGCGGTGGAGTCATCCCTAGCACTCTGCTTCTTCCTATTACCAGGGTGTCTTCATTTATCATAGTATCTCTTTCCTTGCTCTCCTACTCTGTTCCCATTCCAGCTCAAACCTTCCACTCCTCTAAGCTCCCATCCCCAGTCCCTTGCCCTCCATTACCACTCCCATTTATCCCCAGTTTGCTCATGTAGATCTCATCCATTTCTCCATCTCTAGGTAATCCATGAGCCCTTCCTAAGGTCCTCCTTACTAGCTGGCCTCCCTGGAACTGTGGGTTGCAGTCTGATTATTCTTTGCTTTATATCTAGTATCCACTAATGAGTGAGTACATACCATATTTGTCCTTCTGAGTCTGGGTTACCTCACTCAGGATGATATTTTCTGGTTCCTTCCATTTGTCTGCAAACCTGATGATGTCATTGTTTTTCCCTGCTGAGTAGTACTCCATTGTGTATATGTACCATATTTTCTTAATCCATTCTTTAGTTGAAAGGCATCTAGGTTGTTTCCAGGTTCTGGTTATTAAAAATAATGCTGCTATGAACATAATTGACCATGTGTCCTTGAGGTATGATTGAGCATTCCTTTGGGTATATGCCCAAGAGTGATATAGCAGGGTCTTAAGGAAGATTGATTCCCAATTTTCTGAGAAACTGCCACACTGATTTCCAAAGTGGCTGTACATATTTGCATTCCCACCAACAGTGGAGGAGTGTTTCCCTTGCTTCACATCCTCTCCAGCATAAGCTGTCTTCAGTGTTTTTAATCATAGCCATTCTGACAGGTGTAAGGTGGTATCACAGAGTTGTTTTGACTTACATTTCCCTGATGACTAAGGATGTTGAGCAATTCCTTAAATGTCTTTCTGCCATTTGAGATTCTTCTGTTATGAATTATCTGTTTAGCACTATAGCCCATTTTTTAATTATACTGTTAGATATTTTGTTGTCTAGTTTCTTGAGTACTTTATTTATTCTGGAGATCAACCCTCTGTCAGATGTGGGTTTGGTGAAGATCATTTCCCATTCTGTAGGCTGTTATTTTGTTTTATTGACTGTGTCTTTTGCCCTACAAAAGCTTCTAGGTTCAAGAGGTCCCATTTATCAATTGTTTCTCCCAGTGTCTGTGTCTGTGCTACTGGTATTATATTTAGGAAGTGATCTCCAGTGCCAATGTGTTCAAAACTACTTCCTACTTTCTCTTCTATCAGGTTCAGAGTAACTGGATTTATGTTGAGGTCTTTGATCCACTTGGACTTACGTTTTGTGCATGGTGACAGATAAGGATCTATTTGCAGCCTTCTACATGTTGACATCCAGTTATGCCAGCACCATTTGTTGAAGATGCTTTCTTTTTTCCATTGTACAGTTTTGGCCTCTTTGTAGAAAATCATATGTTTATAGGTGTGGGGATTAATGTCAGGGCCTTCAATTAGATTCCATTGGTCCACATGTCAGCTTTTATGCCAGTACCGTGCTGTTTTTATTACTGTAGCTCTATAGTAGAGCGTGAAGTCAGGGATTGTGCTGCTTCCAGAGGTTGCTTTATTGTACAAGATTCTTTTAGCTATCTTGGGTGTTTTGTTTTTCCATATGAAGTTGAGTATTGTTCTTTCCAAGTCTGCAAAGGGTGATGTTTCTCTGATTTCTTTCTCAGACCATTTATAATTTGTGTATAGGGGGCTACTGATTTTTTTTTTTTTTAGTTAATCATGTATCCTGACACACTACTGAAGGAGTTTATCAGTTGTAGGAGTTCCCTGGTAGAGTTTTTCGGGTCACTTACATACACTCGTATCATCTGCAAATAGTGAAAGCTTGACTTCTTCCTTTCCAATTTCTATCCCTTTGATCTCCTTTTGTTGTCATATTGCTCTAGCTAGAACTTCAAGTACTATATTGAATAAATATGAAGAGAGTGGACAGCCTTGTCCTGTTCCTGATTTTAGAGGAATCATTTTGAGTTTCTCTCCATTTAATTTGATGTTGGCTATCAGCTTGCTATAAATTGCCTTTATTATGCATGTATTATGTATTTAGGTATGTTCCTTGTATTCCTGATCTCTCTAGAACCTTTATCATAAAGGGGTGTTGGATTTTGTCAAAGGCTTTTTCAGCATCTAATGAGATGATCATTTGTTTTTTTCTTTCAGTTTGTTTGTATAGTGTATTACATTGACAAATTTTTGCATGTTGAACCATCTTGCATCCCTGGGATGAAACCTACTTGATCATGATGGATAATTTTTTGATGTGTGCTTGAATTCAGTTTGCCAATATATTTTGAATATTTTTGCATCAATGTTCATGAGGGAGTTTGGTCTATAATTCTCTTTATTTGTTGCGTCTTTGTGTGGTTTGGGTATCAGGGTAACTGTAGCCTCATAAAACGAGTTTGGTAATGTTCCTTCTGTTTCTATTGTGTAGAACAATTGAAGAGTATTGGAATTAGCTCTTCTTTGAAAATCTGGTAGAATTCTGCATTGAAACTATCTGGTTCTGGGTGGGTTTTTTGTTTGTTTGTTTGTTTTGTTTTGTTTTGTTTTTGTTTTTTTGGTTGGGAGACTTTTAATGGCCATTTCTCTTTCCTTAGGGGTTACTGGTCTACTTAAATAGTTTATCTGGTCTTGATTTAACTTTGGTATGAGGTACCTATTTCCTCATTGTCTGTTGTTATGTTCCCTTTTTCACTTCTGATTTTGTTCATTTGGATGCCTTTTGGTTAATTTGGATAAGGGCTTGTCTATCTTGTTGATTTTCTCAAAGAACCAACTCTTTGTTTTATTGATTCTTTGTATTGTTCTCTTTGTTTGTATTCTATTGATTTCAGTCCTCAATTTGATAATTTCCTGGTGTCTGTTCCTCCTGGGAGACTTTGCTTCTTCCTGTTCAAGGGCTTTCAGGTGTGCTGTCAAGTCACTAGCATGAGATTTCTCCAACTTCTTTATGTGGGCATTTAGTGCTATGAATTTCCCTCTTAGCACTGCTTTTATACTGTCCCACATGTTCGTACACCTGCCTCCTTGTTAGTTAGAAGACACCTTGTAGAAGTCAGTTTTCTCTTTCACCATGTGGGTTCCCAGTAACAGTCTCATCAGGCTTGGTGGCAGGGAGCTTTAACCACTGAGTCATCCTGCTGCTGAGCCCAAACCTCTCCTGTATATTGGTGGATGGTCTCCTAATCCTTTTAAGACTACTTCATGAAAGAGCTTTACATTACTTCAGAGCTTGCCAATCTGGGATGGTATTAAACTGGATATTCTTTTTTCCTCTTTTTCTGTTTGTTTTCAAGACTGGGTTCTGTTTAGAGCTTAGGCTGTCTTGCCAAGTGGCCCAGGCTTTTCTTGAGCTTGCAATCCTCTTTGTGCAGCAGAAAATAGTCTTCACTCTGATACTGTTCTTGTGCTTTAAGAAGAGAGATCTTTAGTATCCCTCCCACTTAGGTGATTGCTAGACTCTGCCTTTTATTAATGAAATGTATTATTTGATATTTTTAAACCTGTCTAGAATGCATTCTAAATAGTCTTGCCTCCTACCTTGTCAGTTCCACCATTAGAAATCCCTTTGCCATATTTTTAGTTTTTTGTTTTGTTTTCTTACCCACTGGGTTTAAACAGGAACATCTGTGTGATTCTGAGTTGGAATTGTCAACTGGAACTTTGTGGACATACCAGTGGACACCCAATTGAAAACAATCCTTCATCCCCTCCCAGAATATTTCAGTAGCTAATAGTTCAGTTGGCGTGTGTGTGTGTGTGTGTGTGTGTGTGTGTGTGTGTGTGTGTGTGTGTGTGTGTGTGACTGGTGACAGGCCCAGTCTTGTGCAGGGGTAGTTCAGGTAACTACAGCAGTTGCAAGTTGAAATGATTGCCATGGCTGTGTTCCACCCAGTGATGGCATTGTGCAGCACCTCTCTGTTGTTTTTTTACAAATGATAAGTGGTGCTGGTTACCATGCAGAAAGGTCATGAGGCATGAGCCACAACAAAACTCAGTATCAGAACTTTATTAGGAAAGCAGGGGGAGACAAAAGAACGAGGCCTGGGGAAGAGAGCAGAGAGAGAGAGAGAGAAAGGTAGTGGGGTAGGAGAGAACAAAGAGGGGAAGATGAGGAGTCTGTGTCTAGCTTTTTAATGCACCGGTAGGCTTACGGAGCTATGTCACACACGCACAGATTGCATGACCACACTATGTGCCGTAATTACTAGCACACACTGATGACATAAGATGCAAGACCCCTTGTTTAGCTGCTGAACTGTGCATGTATGGTCATGCCACTGGAGCGGGGGCAGGGAGGGAGGGAGGCAGAATCCTAACATTCTAAACTTTTTGATTATTATAAAAAAGCAGGTGAACAGGAATAGGGGTCTTGTTTCTCCTGAAAAAAAAAAAAAACTGCTTCCAGCTGACTTGGTGGATGTTGGTTGACTCTCAGAGGGTAGGGAATGGAGGGCTTCTGAGGTAGACAGGTATCCTGGGATGGTGGGCTGTCATCTACTGCCTAGGAGCTGTTCATCTTTCTTGGCTTGGCACTCTGGCTGCTTTTGTGTCTGACAGGATGCTGGTGAGACAGAGAAAAGCTTAGAAGATTTTTATTTTCCCTTTTGGGGGTTCCCAGGGTGATAGAGGGGGTTCCCAAGACCAGGAAAGTTTGAGTTTGGCACTTACCTTGAAGTAGATCCAACCTGTTGGATGGGTTTAAGCTGGTTTCTGGAGCTTGGGAAAAATTTTAAACATATTAAGAAGCAGCCATGAGAAAATTAAAGTCTTGGGCTAATGACCATTGTAGTATTTGGTACTCTGCTTATATTGGTTAGTATTACTGAGAGAGAGAGAGAGAGAGAGAGAGAGAGAGAGAGAGAGAGAGAGAGAGAGATATTGGAACATGTTTTTAATTTTTACCTGAGAGAAGCTTTATCAGAGAAAGATCATTTTAAGGCACCTGTTTCCTTTATTAGTTTAGCACTCAGGAGACACAGGTGGTCAATTGTTGAGAGCATTTAACAGTATTAGATTGTTATATTAAAGTCTGGGGGATTTTTTGCAGAGCTCAGACCCTTTTTGATCTGGGGGTGTAAATACCTTTTAATTGCTAGTGTTTATTTACCACCTGGGTAGATATTTGATGGTTCTTGAATTCCAGCTCTATGGTGATCTTGTAATAATTAGCTGAGTAGTTAATTGGAAGAGAGAAATGGGAAGAGAAAAGCTTGTGGGCTGAGACATCATTCTTCTGGAGTTGGGGACAAGGCAGAGAGCAGGGCCCTGTCTGTGTCCCTGTGCACAAGGAAGAGAAGCATTACTGACTGGTCTGGAGTGAGGCACATGGAGGGAGCAAATGAAATGGAAGCTGCTACCTTAGCTGGAACATCTTTTCCCATTACTAACCCTGAAAGTACAATTAAGTCTGGTGAGGTGAGTATGGCTGCCCCACTACCCCAACAATAGGGAAACGAGAAGGAGAGATGGGACCTCCAAACGCCCTCAGGACTGAGTAAGTGGAAGGAAGGAGAGGGGTCTCCCAGATATTATTGTTACTACCCTGGGCTCTCTGAATGAGCTGGGAGTGGCCAGGCTAGGAACTGGGCAGCTTCAGTCATCACTGAAGACCAAGCCTAGGAAGTCAGCCAGAGGGCGATCCTAATATGATGTCCCCATGCTGCTAGGTACACTGAGGCAGTCAGCTGACCAGTGGCCCTTCTGGCAGCATTTTGGGCAAGGCCCTATTGGTGCCCTTGTGGGGTGATGGTGCAAGCCTGAGCCCAACGGCCTTTTTTCTCACACTTAAAACAGGGAACCAGCAGCTTTTGGGGAGCTGGTCGGATAGTGTGTGCCTGCATTTGGCAGTTTCTTTTTTGGGCTTTTTTCATCTCTCCCATGGTACACTTCAAATGCCATTGCTAACACTTCTGCCCGTGAGGTCAGGAGCTTTGTTCTACAGATGCTAAGTTTTAGCTCTAATGTCAGAGAATTCTGGGAAATGGATTTTATTCCATGTCTTGAATTTTTTTTGATAGTTTGATGGCTTGAGGACAACTTTAGGAAGACTCACCAGGAGGCAGGCTGTAAACTGATCTCTGGCTAAAGAGCCATCTAGATTATTGTGATCCCCATGTAGGTCCTGATCTTAAACTTATTTGCATGCATCCTAGCCTGCTTCCAGACCTGTCCTTGCCTAGTGGTCCATCTGGGACCAGAGAACAGATAAGATAAGGTTCTTCAGAGTCAGAGATTGGGTTCAGGAATGCAAGTGAGCAGGAGAGAGAGAATCAGAAAGGGAGGGTTTAGAGCTTAAGTAAAAGTGTGGGGATAAGGTAACTCTTTTCATTTGCTCATTTGCTGGCAGAAGTTAGATAATTCCCATGAAATATCAGGTTCAAACAGCCATTACATGGCCAAATTTACTGGTATCTGGGGATATTTAAGGCATTTGTCAGAGGAGGAGTGGAACCATGAGAAGAAAGCCCCCATGTCCCATGGCTGCAGCCAAGAGAGAAAAATAAAAAATTAAAATAACAAACAGGATCCCAGGCTATTTTAAACATCCTTGAGGATAGGCAGCCATGGACCAGCATAAATTAACAGCACAAATTACCCAATCATCGTCACGAAAAGGGCAGGGGCTGGATGTTCTTACCAGAGGACTCCCTGGGAGTCTAGATAGCATACTTCTTCAAGAGAGAATGTGTCATGGTATGCAGCCAAAGACACCCCCAAAGGTCCAGTCTGAGGAATATATCTCAGGCTACAGTCACAGGAAATGGCAAGGGATAGGAAAGGGGAAACTCACCAGTCTGGTTAGTAGGTATGTTGTGCAGAGCGGTCCCGGCAGCTGGGCAAATGAAAAGAGCCGAGCAGGCAGTTGCAGGTCCAATAAAGCATGCAGGATCCCAGATGCAGAACCCCAGACTCAGAGTGCTGGAAGAGCCGGTCTCATCATGGCACCAATGCTGTTTTTTTAAAAATGATAAGCGGCACTGGTTACCATGCGCAAAGATAATGAGGCACATGCCATGACAAAACCCAGTATCAGAGATTTATTAGGAGGAAAGGGGAACAAAAGAACCAGGCCTAGGGACGAAGCATGTGCAGAGAGCAGAGAACAAAGAAGAGATAGTGGGGCGGGGGAGAAAACATAGAAGGAAGAGGGGGTCTGTGTTCGGCTTTTTAAGGCACAGGTGGGCTTATGGAGCTATGTCATGCATATGCAGATTGCATGATCACGCAATGCTCCAATAATCATCAGTGCACACTGATGATGTAAGATGCAAGACCCCTTGCTAAGCTGCTAAACTGCGCATGTGTGGTCATGCAGCTGCAGTGGGTGCAGAATCCTAACACTCTCTTTATTGTATAATCTATCTGCCCAGCTGCCACAGTGTTGCTGAGCTCAAAGAAGCTGGTATAAATGTCTTGTTTTAGGCTCAAAACTTAACCATCACTTATTCTCAGCACCTGAGAAGCCATGAGTCTCTGCATTTACCATTGTTCACTGCAAAGAGAGAGAGGCTTTTCTCATTAAGGCTGATGGTAGCATTTGTCTATGGGTATAAATATAGATATTTAGAAGGTCATTGGATGCTATGTCCATTTAACTAGACAACAGTATTAAGTTCCCCCTATGTCCTATGATGTCCCCAAGCATGTGCTTTTGACCAGATTTACAGTACCGTGTATGGGTTCTTTTCTGTGGAGTAGGACTCAAAGCTCATCAGAGAGTAGTTGGTTGCTCACATAACAGTTTGTCATTGTAGCAAAGAGGGCACCTAGGAGGATCACAGTTAGGTGAGACTGCTGGAGACTTTTCTCCTCCAGTAGCCAGTGTGGTATCTTCTGGCACTATGAAAGCCAGCCAGCATGGAGGAAGCTTTCAGCTGTTTTCCCTGTATCTTCCAACCAAGATGTGTAGCATCTTCAGACATAGGTTCTTATCATCTAGTTGTAGAAGTCAGCCAAGGTTTGAACTTGTGGCTTTATAGGGCTGGGAGAACCAAAAGCAAGGTAACTCTTCCTCCACAGCAAAAGTGGCTCATTTCTGTGACCACCTCTGAGATTCTGAATTTCTATTTCTATTTGGTGCTTCAGTTGCTGTTGCTTAGGGGGTCACATAGTTCCCCAAGCATTGCAGGCTACAGCTCATACTCCCTGTTACTGTCCCAGCTAGAAACCAGCTTTTCTTTACCTCCTACACTTCTCATAGTAGCATGGTCAAGAAGCCAGTTCCCGGGTTCTCAAGTCACTGACAACATGGGTGTCTATCTCAGCAGTTGGTTTGGGTATAAAAGCCAATAACCAGTGATTTGTGGATCAGAATCTTAGGAGCATTCTCAGGTCAGTGACACATGCACTTGGTCCTGGAAGGACTGAAGGCCTGAGAACTGGAGAGGTTTCAGGCCTGAGGAAAGGGATGGCCTCGTTTCTGTTCCTCACAAGAAAAGGAGGGCCATAGAGGCCAGAGAGACACACATTGAGCAGAAAGAGGGTGGGTCAGTGAGTATGTGTCGGTGGTCCACTTCAATGGGCCAGGTCAGCATTTTCCCCCCTTTGGATGCCTTCCAGGGTCTTCCTGTGCTTTCGGGCAGTGAACCAGCAGTGGATCTCCATCCACTTGCCTGGGTGGACAAGTTGTATTAAGAGTGTTCCAGCAGCCTAAGAGAACAGATGCACCAGGTAGATGGGTAGGTGCAAGGACCTGAGTTCCCACTGTTACACACTCTGGTTACCACATCTGCTTAAACACCATCCCAGTCATGAGCACAGGAGCAGGGGAGCCCTTCACATTTGAGCCTGGGATACTCTTCCTGTCAGACTTCTATTCTATGTTCTAAGGCAGTCAGATGGCTCCAGTCCTCTAACCCAAATAATCCCCATATGGGAGGTGTTCAGGCCTGGCCTGAGATGAAGGGGAGCTAGACCTAGGCCTGGGGAGGGTAGGTAAGGAGTTATCTGCCATGTTCTCTGAGTACTTCCCCAGGGCTGGATTGTCGGGTAGATGGAGACCAAAGCCTTGTCTATTCCAGTACCTGTGGAAGGAAGGTATGATAAAGAGGTGGGAAGGTGTCAGACAGAAGGACCCTAGCCTGCTTGGACCAGTCCTTGATCCAGCAAAACAATCCAAAAGGTGGAGTCGCTGGAAGTTGAATTGGTCTGCAGACCATGGGAAGAGACCCACAGACAGACTGAACCATTCTGTGCAAAGCCAGACTATTGTTCCCCGCCCCTCCCCCGTGCCTGCCACCCTTGGCTGGAATTCCTGCCCCATCTCTAACCTCCAGTACCTAATGGAGACAAGAATATGGACAGGGAGTCCTAGCAATCACCAGCCGGTGGCTGCTCAGCACACATGGACTTCAGCATCTGAAAGACACGGAGGGGAGCCACATCAGATTCATCAAGTTCACCATGATCCTCGGGAAACAAATGTGGTGCTCAGTGAAACCTGCAAGTCTCAGGGCAGACCTGCTCCAGGAGCCGGGGCAGCTGGGCCACCACCCTGAAATCCGGAACAGAGATGTGGAAGTTTTCATAGTAGCTGATGGGGGCTCTGAGGGGACCTGAAGCAGGCCTATCTGCGGGGAGTATGAGCTGGAAGCCCTGAGCGTCGCCTTCTCACTTGAACACCTGAAGGTCAATGACGATGCCAGCAGCCTGTGCAGCCTCACACAGCTCCATCGCCTAGGTTCCATGCACCTTCTTCTGCCAAAGCACAGGCTTCTGCACTGTTGAGGCCTCCGGCCCTGTGGCTGTCCCAAGTCCAGCACCACTACCAGCTGCCACCATTACTGCAACCTGAAAAAGGTGAGCATAGGGAGGCCGCCAGGAGATTCCACAGCGCCTCCTATTGGCCACCTGTTTCCATGCAGGGTCCCCTCAGGTCCCAGCCAGACAGCTCCAACGAGGAGGGCAGAGGTTGGGAGGAATCTTTACATAGTGGATTGCTTGATTTGTACTGAGCAACTGTTGTGCACAGAGCAGTGTGTTAGACATGGGGATAGTGTGATGCAAAGCAGCACCCAGAAGCGTGCCTGGCATATACTGGGTTCTTGGTTCTTGCTTATAATTATCTCTTCCGCCCAGGGTCCCTAAATAGATTTTACTTTTATGCGCAGACTCATTCTTTCCCCCTGGAACGCATACATTTAGGCCGATAGAGAAGCAGACGCCATCACTGCACATGCCCCTTTGTAGCCAACTGCTCTTGGTTCCTATGCGCTGTGGGGTTTTGTACTGCACATGCGCATTTCCCAGGCAGTTGTGGCGGTTTTCCTACTACGCAGGGGGCGTGGCTTGATGACTCATTTTGATGATACTATTTCCAGGTAGTATGGCTGGATAGAGAGTGGCGTCTATTTCTGAAGGTAGGTGGACTCATACAATGATCAGAGACGAACGCAGCAAGTCAGCTTGGCCTGTGTGATGTGAATGGCAAATGTTTTACTGGCCTCTGTGAGACAGGTGTCACTGCCTCTGTGCAGAGCGACCTGAGGGGCCAGTCCAGGAGGCCCATGAAGGGGGAATGCGACGAGGAGGGGCGTTTAAGATTTGTTCAGTGGTGTTCTGGGAGATGTTTGGTCTCATAATGCTTTGTTTGGACATTTTTAAACCTTACCGGTCTTTTGTTTTCATGGGTTTGTGTCTGTATCTTGTGCTTTTACTTTTTTCCTTTTTTTTTTTTTTTTTTTTTCAATCTTAGTTTGATTTTATTTTCCAATGGACCTTTTTGTTTGCCAGAGATAGAGAAAGAAGGCCTTGGGTTGAATGGGTTAGGAAGGTGAGAGGATCAGGAGGAGACGGGGGAGGGGAAACCAGCATCAGATTATAGGAGATAAAATTATTTTCAATAAAAAAGCAGTATTGAGATGAAGTCTCCAGTCTTAGAAAAAGTTGTCCGTTACTGGGAAGGGGAGGTTTAGGGCATCTGTTCAGTACTCAGCCTGTCTCCTTTCTTCCCTGCACTGGACACAGCTTCCCTGGATCTGGTGCTCTTCATTGCTTCACACCACCTATACTTCGTGGACCTTGGCCGCTCACCAGGGTCCAGACCTCAGGACTAAAGCCTGGGCTGGATGCTCTAGACATGGCTCTTCGTGATAAATGGGGCATCTGTCACCAGTGAGGATCATGGTGACGGGAAGCTGCTGGTGAGTGTAAAGAACCAGTGCTGGCTGTGGGGACTGAGTTTATCTCCAGGAACAGACATCACATGATATATGTGCATCTAGTCTGGCGCCCACTTCACAGAGTGGAACATCCAGGTGTTTGCTTGCAGGATTCCAGAATATTTCCTCAGGCTTTTGCATAGCTGTGGCCATGATGTACCTGTAGGCTCTGCCTCTTTAGTTTCTTGTGGGGTTGCTGGCTTGAGTAGGTAAGCTGGTGATTCCAGGATGCAGATCCTACTGCTCAAAAACCCCTAGAGTACAAACAGGAGGCAAATCCAGATGCTGTGCAGCAGTATCCTAGCATCACAGCTGTATTTATGAGATCAGCTGTGCTTGTTTGTAAGTGTAGCACCTCAGCCCACAGATGGCAGGTATTCCATCCTAGAAGCAAGATCAAGGTTGGGTCATTGGACCCTAACTTGAGTCCTCCACCTGGCCATTTGCATGTAATTCTGCCCTAAGCACACATGGCCTGGACTCCAGGAAATGTCAGAGGCTGAGATTGAATAGGCTGAGGGAGGTGAATTGAGGGCTCTTGTACTAATACACACTTAGGCACTCATTTACACACTCTCTCACATACATTAACATGCTCACAGATAATCATGCACACACACACACAGACACAC